>JANRFK010000270.1:10945369-10966420 GCA_030068395.1 Apalone spinifera | reverse complement strand
TCGCTGTGTCTGTGCAGCGCCCGGCACAACGGGGCCCTGATCTCAGCTGGGACAAGGACTGTCTCTCGCTGTGTCTGTGCAGCGCCCAGCGGGGCCCAGGTCGTAGCTGAGGCTACTTCCATACACATAGTATTGGATTCACACAGTTCGCATTCAGGATCATTATGTACTGGTTCTGTAACTGGACCTGACACATTGATCTGACCACAGTCCAGGTCTGGGTCAGGCCCAGCAAGGAATTCTACAGTGAGCTGATGGCCTGTGTGTGTCTGTCCAGCAGCCTCCAAGGCAAGAAAAGCTTTGTAGGGACACCTGTCGGCCAGATTCCCCATTGCTGTCTTGTGGCTGGATGCAGAGCCTCTGCCCCACTGACAGTGTCATGGGCCTGTCTATGGCTGCTGTAAGGAAGCTTGGTGCTGCCCAGCGTGGCCCGAGGGTAACTGGGAATGAGACCCCAGGCAGGTTTTCCTTCTCTCCTTAAGCCAATGCCAAGTTTGCTGCCCCCCTTCGCACTGTGCGGCTCAGCTTATTTTGCTTATTTCAAAGTGGTTCCTGATGGAACATAAAAGCTCCAAACCACACTGGATCGGCCTCCAAAGAGAACTGGGCCAGCCCTGGAAGTGGATGGACGGCACAGCGCTCAACAGCAGCCTGTGAGTGTTTTATTCCCCCAGCCTGTTTCTGCGGGCTCAGAACTTCAGGCTCCCTGATGATAGTCGGTGCTGGCAATCCTTCCTCTGGCCAAAGTGCCACAACAGCCTTGTGGTCTACAGCCACCCCCTCATCATTCGTGTTGAGGTCAGGTCCCTTCTCTGAGCACGGCCAGTGGGCTGTAACTGTAGGAATCTAGTTCTCCAGTGCAGAGTCTCCCCTGGGGCTACATCTACACTACCAGAGTTTTCTCGGCACAAAAAATATGCAAACGAGGGACTCATTTGCATGAATTGTGATCTCATTTGCACATTTTCTGCCAATCCGTGTTTGCGCTAGGGGTTTTGCACCAAAACAAGCCATGTGGACGTTTCCTTTTTGCGCAAAAACCCCTTTTCCTGCAGAAAATATGCAAACGAGATTGCGACTCATGCAAATGAGTCTCTCGTTTGCATATTTTTTGCGGAGAAAACTCGTAGTGTAGACTTAGCCTGGCTGTAAAACGTGAGTCTCTGCTGAAGAACCAAATCTGTTAAGAGGCAGGAGTCAAATTACAAACAGTTCGCAGAGTCTGGCCTGGGTCATACGGCTGCACCACTCTAGTTGTATTTTCCTTTGCACTATGTACAGGGTTTTGAAATGTCTCCATGGTGATTCCTGCACTTTGCAGTGGTTAAGTTGACCCTGGAAGGAGCGGGGTCACTTAGAATCAGCCTGGAACTGGGTAGAAAGGAAAGTGGGTGAAACCTTTCAGCTGAAGTGATTTGGTAAGCAACACAGGAAGTTTGGGGAATTCCTGTCCTGGTTGCTACATAGTTCATTTGAAAACAAAACAACAGTCAAAACATTGCCATGTCAAATAAGTTTCATTTCCAAATTCCCTTCCATTGTCTTTAAAAAAAAACAACAACTCAAAACCTTTAAAAGGCAAGGAAAACCTTTCCAGTTTTGTCAAAATACTTTCTTTGCCCCCAAATGGGGTGAGTCAAAGTTTATGAAATTGCCAAAATATAAAAAAAAATCCCCTCTAAGGGATCAGAATGATTCTTGCCGTGCGGAGTATCCCTAGCAGAGATAGGGCTGCCAGATGGTTTCAACAAAAATCCCGGACACTCGTGATATGACATCACAATCGACACTCCATCCGATTGAGAAAATACCGGACAGTTCTATTGACTCAGTTAGAGTGTCTCAATTTGTTTCCCCAACAGAAAGCTCAAATACTGGACTGTTCGGTTCAAAACTGGACACCTGTATAGAAAAGGCTTCTGTGAAATCTGTAGGTGCGCACCAGGTGCTCTACACCTGAGGGTCAGACCTCTGCACATCGGTTCCCTGCAATCCAGCCTAGTGCCCTTATCTCCCGCACAGCTGCTTCAGCTTTCCCAGAATGCACTGGCACATCTCAGGCTGCACGGTGGGCGTGGCCATCCAAATGTGGTCACATGGCCAGTGACATCATTGAACCAGGTCAGTTATAACTAGCTCTGAAGAGAGCACCATGACCTGGTTGTTTGTTACTGATCGTGGTGGGAGCATGGTAGGAGCCACATCTGTGCAGTGGGTGCCTGTTGTGCTAGGGGCTGTACAAACACAGCACAGAGAGCTGGACCCTGCCCTTGTAGGCCGGGCCCACGGGTCCAGCAGTTACCCAGAAGGGCTGGTGTATGGACGCTGCCCGGGTGGTTCAGCCAAGAAGTGACTCTACCTCCCTTGCAGGTTCCAATTGCGTGGAAATGGACATTGCGCATACCTCAACCTGCACCCCAGTAGCTCGAAGTGCCTCGTCCCCATGAACTGGATCTGCAGCCAGCCGGACCGACAGGCAGAGCAACACCCAAATCAGGCCCTGTGGTAAGGCCAATCCCCTTGCTACAGCTCCTGTGGAACAGATACTGCACAGCTGCTTTCAAAGCCAGACCACCTCAGCCTTAACCCTGGACTCTGGCCTGCATCTCCCTGACTGCTCTGTCACAGGAGTGGGTGGGCCAGGGGCTGGACTCAGATGTTAGATTATATGAATCTAATTAAGCCATTGCTCAGCTCCACTGCCAAGTTCATGACTCCCTCATGGGGGATGCACAGACACAGTAAAGAAACAGTCCCGGCCAGTGGTCCCGCTAATCGTTTCCATCCCGGCGTGGAATAATTTTTGTTCTGTGTACCAAAGCATGCAAAATGTGCACTACCCATAGAAACACAAACCTAGATGTCGGCACTCTGTTAATCAGTGGGGTGGCATTGGAATCTCTCCTGAGTGGCCGCCCAAGCGCCCAGCTTACAAGGAGCACTGGTCATAGGCCTACAGCCCGCTCCACACATTTGTACAGGTCTAACCTGGCTCGCAAACCTCGCTTTAGATTTTTATCACTACACATTGGTAACATTCCATGCAGGGTACCCCCTCCCCCCATCCCACACACAAACTAATGAGAAGAGATTTGCACTGCAAATCTCCAGATAGGCCAAGGAAGAAGAAACCCGCTGGAGAATTGATCCAGATGATTCCATCAGCTTCCCATATGGAAATGCACCAGCTGTGGGTGACGAGTCAGAAAAAGCTTTCACTTTTTAAACCCTAACAACTCCTGCCATTGGCAAATGCCTGTCAGATGCCCATCGTCTGACCCCCTCTTATTTCCCACGAATGTGAATATTCAGATGGACACAAACAGAAAAAAAATGCCTAAGGGTAAACCTGTATTATGCTTGAAAATTCCAACCACTGAACGCTGCCATACCCAGCTATATCTAAAGGGGTAAGGAGTCAGCATCTGATTGGCTCCTTGCCCTATATAATCCCAAGGAGTGGGGCTAGCAAGTGTCCAGGCAACAGGCCCACCAATGTGGGCTGTCAAAGGGGAGAGTTGCCCGAAGGCCTAGTGATTCAAAGGGGCCTGGGGCCCTGGCCACCATTGCTACCTAAGTAGCAGTGACGGTGGCTGGAACCCCAGTCCTTTAAAGTGCCATGCCCACCAGCTGCCCTTCGCCCCATCCCTTCCACCTTTGGCCACGCCCCTTCCTAGATCGCAGAGCAGGCTCCGCCCCCCTCCACCTGGCCCAGAGGCTATCAGCTGTTCTTGGCGCCTCAGCTCGCCATGAGGAACATGACTCTAATTTGGACCCTGAGTCCCACCTGAGTCCCACATGAGGCAGCGAGCCTCAGCCTGATTCCAGCTCTGTCCCTGGGCCTGACTCTCAGCTTGTCCCTCAACCTGAACTTGACTGTGAACCGGTGGTTATTCTTGCCTAAACTGCTCCTGCCACTAACCCCGCCTCCTTTCACCCGGGTCCCTGACCCAGGCTCTGCCATTAACACCTGTGGAGTCTCATAACAGAGACTGAATGTAATCTAATTTTTAAACCCCACACTCCGCTGGCTGAATTTTCAAAGCCGTCGGCTGAGAACTGGAAAGCCACCGCAGGGACAGGCCTCCCCTCCTGCAAGCTAGAACGGGAGTGGGGGTCTGGAAGATCTGAGCCTTTTCTGGATGTGCTGATCGAATTTTGGCATGTGCACCGCTATTGTGGCAAGGTGCAGATGTGCACGACCAGTACAAACAAAATACCTAGATATGTACTTTTTGTAACTCATCATTATGGAAGATTAAAAGAAGAGATCTTTAACAACACGCACGGCTTAAGATGTTTGTTTAATATGCAATCAAATAAGTAGAAAATTAACATTGTCCTGGGAGTACGTGTACAGGTTGACTCTAGTCTGGCACCCTTGGGTCCTGACCGGTGTCAAACCAGAGAATTTGCCAAACCAGAGATCAGTGTTGTCTAGCAGCATTACCCACACATCCACTGCTTGCTGAGAAGACATTGAGGGGGTAAATTCGAGCCAAAGAACAGCACAGATCACAGACAGCCAGGACTGGGGGCTGTAAATAAAGTTTGGGGGACAGTGGGAAACTTGGTCACACCTAGGATAAGCAGAGATAGGCTAACTCAAATCATGCCAGACCACGGATGCTGCTGGACTAAAGAGTGCTGGATGAGAGAGGTTCAATCTGTACTTTATAATCCTGTCTCACACAAGTAATCTTCAGGGAAGGCTGTTCTCTAAATAATGAACCAACTTCCATAACCCGCTTCCCTGATACCTACATCTCACACCACCCACGCCCTGCCCTTACTCCCACAACCCCACGGCCCCCAACCCCCAGGCTAAACAAAACAAGCTTATTTCTCCTATTTACCCTTAAAATTGGTGTGAGGGAAATCTCTGCCCTGGTTGTGACAAGATCTGTGGCTCCCAGATCAGTCTCATTAGGGGGATGTAGGGGATAACTTCCCCGGGGCCCAGTGATTCCAAGGGGCCCCCCATGGAGGGCTGCAGAGCCCCAGGTTTGATGCTCAGGCCAATCTAGACATGGTTTGTTCCATCTGCGACAGGGTTTATGAAATCCTAGAGCATGGAAAGCAAGCACGTGGGTGACTTGGACATGGTCTGATGACACCCGCATACACAGGGGGCAGACAGGCTGGCTGGTTGGGGGGAGACCACAGATGAGTGTGCTGCTGGGGTGGAGAGCCAGGAGCTTGGCACAATGCGGTGTGTGTGTGTGTGTGTAATGCACAGCCCAGCAGAACTGCGGGGGAACAGGAAGAGTGGAAGCCAAGTGGGTGGGGGAAGGGGAAGCTCAGCTGGGCTGCAGGAGGAACCAGAATGCCCCGTGGGAGGACAGAGCAGAGGGTGGGGTCGGCAGCAGGGAGGCCAGAAATGACCTCCCTTAGTCTGGCAAAATCCCTCATTTAGTACCAGTCAGGTCTCAAAGGTGCCAGACCAGGGAGGTCCAACCTGTCCTGTACTCACCAAAGAGGATTGTGAAACTTGACCGAGGCAGGGACACAGCAGGGTAGGGACACAGGGACGTGTCCCACTCCAGCCTCCTGGCACTTCCCGCCCAGCTGGAATGCCAGGCAGGCGGAGTGGGGGACACTCCCCCGCTCCCCAGCTGGAATGGGGCAAGCCAAGCAGCCTTACAAAGGGAACATTGCACAAATGAGTACACCCTCTAACAGATCCACAACCTACTAACGAAACAGGGTTACCCACGATGCCTTTACATGGAAAGTTCCTTACAGGTTGGACCTCTGTGATCTGGCACCCAACATGGACTTTTTCTGGTCCAGGGCAGGTCCGTCCCCCAGGCCCTCCTGGGCCTTGATCCCCGTCAGCAGGCTGCCCCCAGTCACTCGTCCTGCTCTGGCTGCTGGGACTTTGCTTCAGCTGGCAGGGCACCTCTTCTCCCAGCCACCAGCCCCACAGGCTGCCAGCAAGGCTCCCTGCCCACAGACCCTGTGGGCTACTGGCCTACCCGACCTGCTCCGCTCCCAGCTGCTGCAAGCTCTGCAGCTGGGGCTCTCTGGTCCAGTAACATTCATGCCCTGGCAGGACCACGGATGTTGCCAGACCAGAGAGTCCGGGGGTATCCTAGGCAGGGAAAGTAGGGTTGCCAGGTGTCCGGTTTTCACCCGGACTGTCCGTTATTCAGGTGCCCCATCTGGTAAAAAAAAACAGAAAATACCGGACATGTAAAATGTCCGGTATTTCCTGTTTCCCACGGACCGAAGCCTGGTGGGGACAATTTTCCTCTGCCGCATCAAGCAGGGGCAGGGGAGGAGGAGCACGGGGCCATTGAAAGGCATAGCGCCCCCTTTTTTTTTCTCAGCAACTTTGGTCTCCCCCTTTTTTTCTCAAAAGAATTTTTTCCCTGCTTTTTTTGGGGGGAGGGGAGGTAGGGGAGGCCATGTTTGGTAGTTTTTGTTAAACCATCTGGCAACCCTAAGGGGAAGGCACTGCCTTCCCAAACTACCTCACCTGACTCTGCCCCATGTCCAGCCCTGTGCCATGCTTGTGGATTGGGGCTGGCTGGGTCTGCACCACCCACTGGTTCTCTGGAGCTGTGGGTCTGGGGGTGCTACCCTGGGGCAGGGAGGGGACAAGGGCCAGCAGCCACACTGCAGGTAATGTGAGAGCAGGAGGCTGAGCAGCAGCCGGCAGGCTATTGTGGGGGAGTAGCAAGGGCTCTGGTGGGCGGGGCTGGGGGCGGGGCTTGCCTCTCCTAGCCATGGGGTCTCCCACCACCCCAGGTCCCAACCCAGAAAAGTTCAACCCGTGGCAGAGCTGGAATGTCCATTCCAGGCAGAGCCCCTGAGTCGCCAGCAGGGGGTGCAGCAGACCTGGCACAGCTCATCACAGCCAGACCTTTCCAAGTGATCTGTGATTTGGCAGGCCCAGCTGACGGCTGGTTTCCCGGGGTCACCCATTCAGTGCCTTCCAAAAACCAGTGCCAGTGGGCAGCCCAACAGCTGGGTGTGAGGTACGACGTTCTCCTTGGGGCACGGGGACCTCAAACCCGTTAGCCAGCAGGGCCCTGAAGCAGCCACCTCTTGGTATCTATCTCCACCTGTATGTCTTAATTAATTGATTTTTTTGAGGGCTAATCTGCTGCTGTATGAGAGCGAGAGGAAAAACTGGCTGTGTCTTTGGATGTGCCCAAACGGCCTCTAGCATCCTGCTTGGGATTAATCTTTTAAAAATCATTCTCTGGGTATATCTAGACTGTGTTGCTCTTTCAAGATACCGGAAGTATCCCAAACTAGCAAGGCTGCGTCTTTAAAAGCGCCCGTTATTTCCCAGAATCACGGGCGTGCTATTCCATCGTCCCTGTAACCCTTGTTCCATGAGGGTTAACTGATTTGTCGGAATATTTGAGCCTTATTTTGAAATTTGGCCCTGTGTTGACAGTGCCACATTTCAAATTAAGCTCCTTCGATTCAGACTCGGAATAAGCTACGCAATTTGCATAGCGCACCCTCTGTCCCTGGCCATTTCTGTTAACAGACTGAGGTCAAGCCTAAATCCACTTGCAAGGGGGCTGTTGTCCTCTTACTTAAATTCAGTAAGGTTTGGGGGTCGGCTAGCTCCCAGCACCAAAAGAAAGGGGAAATGAACCCTGAGATTGCCATGATCCAGGTCAGCTAGATTGACCGGACAGGCAGGGCCGATGCAGGAGTCAGAGGAGGATCAGGGGTCCCATCCTCCACGTGAGTTGAGGGTCTGGGCCAGAGCATGGCTGAGCTGGGGGGCAGAGCAGAACCTGGGCGGAGCTGGGGGGCTGGAGAAGCAGCCAAGCGAGCAGGCGTAGTCTGCGAATGGGTGCGGTGAGCAGCTGGGGAGAGCGAGGGAGCAGGGAGCCCCGTGCAGGAAGAGGCCCTCAGCCAAGAAGCTTTGCAGGCCAGACTGAGTGGTGAGGCGAGGGGGTGTCATAACCCTGAGAGGAGGGAGGAACAGAACAAAAAAGGGTCCTGCTACCCAGAGCAAGCATCCGACCCACAGCGGCGCAGCCAGGACCCTGAGGAACAGACTGTGAACTGCCCTGACATCCCAGAGATGCTGTTTGACATGCCACAGAACAAGGGGATGGGTTTTCTGTGACCTTTCCCCCTATTCTTTTAATTGGCTGCTGTTTAATGATTTGTACTTGCTTGGAGCTGCACACCATGATCAGCGGGCCAGGGAAGCACCCAGCATGGAGACAGCTCCCCAGAGTTGACACCCAGCCCCTTCCCTAGGTGACCATGACAAGGGTGGAGGTTGAATCCCCCCCCCCTCCAGGGGTAGAAGGCACGTAGGTGGGGCTTGAATCCACAACTAGGGGCTGATGCCTTCAATATTGAGCCACAGGTACCCACCCCACCTTCCTACCTGCAGCGGATGCCTTAGACCAGCATTTCTTAAAGTGTGTTTCACGGCACACCTGTGTGACGCAAGGCAGTCAGAGGTGTGCCACGGAGAGAACAGAATTCAAAATGGCTTTCCTTAAAGGGACAAGCCTCCTTTTTTATTTTATTTTTTTGCTCAACAACTTTTCCTTGGGGGCTTTTATTTTTCCCCTCAACAAAAATATCCTTGGTGTTCCTCATAAAAAAAAATATTGTTTGGTGTTCCTAGGTCTTAAAATGTTTAAGAAACACTGCCTTAGACTCCCTACCTACCCCTCCCCCCAGGAATCCTGCACCCCAACTTGTTGCTGTGGTCTCTACCACACAGGAGAATGGAAGGGGAGTCCAAGGCCAGGGAGGCCTCTGGGTCTAGGAAGTGGGACTCAGATCCCTTTCAGTTGCTCGTTTCATCAGGCTCGTGTAGAAGCCAGAAAGGTTTCCCTCAGTCGCACGACCATCCCCTATTCACACATTGGTCTTAACACTTCTGCTCTGAGCTTTTGCCTCCTGAATCCAAGCCAACCCTGGCTTTTGTTTCTTCGAATTAACATGGTTTCGCAAAACCGAAAACATTCTGCTTCAGAGCTCTCTAGTCTAGGAATTGCGGTTTGTTAACCTGCTCCTTATAGATCACCACAGCAGCCAAGCCAAAGAGTCAGCAGATCCTAGAGAAATGGAGATTGCTAAAGAAAAAAAAAACCCAGCAGTGTATGAATATTTTTAGTAGCCTGTGAACTAATTTGGTTTTCCTCATTAATTGGAACAGACCCTCACAGAGTTAATTATAGGCCTGCAAAACCTTCCCCATTGTGTCTTTGTTGTTTTGTTTCAAGTTAAAAGACAAAAATTTCAAACTTTTTAACCACAAGCCACAAAGTCTCCTATTCAGTGACAATGTTAAGGGTCTCGTCGGTATTACAAAAAGGTGGTAGAGCATGTAATCCAACCAGGGTAGAGAGACATTTTATCACTAGAATTGTGGTTACTGACAAGCTACAAAAGCTTTTCTGTCACCTACGTGCACTGGTCGAACAAACACTTAACCACCATAAAAAGTTCCATCCTTGTTTACTGTCCAGCTTTGCGAAGTGTCTGGCCATATTTTCCGACATCCGCTGTAGAGGGGTTCATGACTTCTTGTTTGCAGAGTGTATTGTGCTTTCTGATAAGTCAAACGGAAGCCCTGAAACATGTCAAGACTCCTTCGTTCTCTCTTATAACCAGTTTATACATTTCCTCTGGGTTTCATTTGGTCTGTCTAATGAGTCTAGAGATGGAATCACAGAAACGTAGGGCGAAGAGGTGCCTTGAGCGGTCAGCCAGTCCAGCCTCCTTCACCGAGGCAAGACCGAGTAAATCTAGGCCATCCCTGACAGGAGTTTGTCCAAACTAGTCTTCAAAAAGCTCCAGTGATGGGAATCATAGAATTGTAGAACCGTAAAACTACAAGGGACCTCGAGAGGTCATCAAGTCCAGTTCCCTGCCCTCATGGCAGGTCCCAGCACCGTCTAGACCATCCCTGATGGTCTGTCCAACCTGCTCTTCAATATCTCCAGAGATGGAGATTTTACATCCTCCCTAGGCAACGTATTCCAGTGTTTCACTACCCTGACAGTTAGGAAGTTTTTCCTGGTGTCTAATCTAAACCTCCCTTGCTGCAATTTAAGCCTGTTGCTTCTTGTCTAGGGATTCCACAACCTCCCTAGGCAGGACTGTCCCAAGGAGGCAAGGGGTCCAGGGCAACCCGCCCCCAACACACGCACCTAAAGCCCTGCCCGCACGCTGCCTCCTACCATCCTTATTCTGCCTCCACTCCCAGTCCTCCCCTTCCCTTGAAGCCCTGCCTTGCTCTATCCCCACTCCTGCTCCATCCCCATTGCAGCCCTTCCCTGAAGCCCCCTCCCCCAAGCTAGGGGACCTAAGGGATGACCAGGGGGCCTGGTGAAGGGAGGCAGCAGGGATCAGGACTCTCTATACTCGCCAAAGCGGAATGACCAGTCAGCCCGTTCCACTCCACTGCCCTCTCCCAGCCGGCTTACTCCGCATGGTGGCAGGAAGCGGAGCACCCCGACCCCAGCTGTCTCCCTGAACACCTGCAATGCTCAAGGGAGCAGAGCAGGTGGGGGCTCTCCATGTTCCCATGCCATGGTAAAGCAGAACAATCTGGCTGGGAGACAAGCAGCTGAGCAGGCCTGTGGGTCACTCCACTTCCCATAGCTCCCACCTTGCTGCCAGCTCCAGCCCCAGGGAATCCTCCAGGCCTTGCAGCTAAAATCAACAGGGGGGACTGTCCCACCCAGAGGATGCTTGGGACAGTCCTGTGGAGGCCGCTGACGGGAAGGGGGCTGTCCACTATCGCTGGCCAACAAACCCTTGCCTGCGCAGCACTGATTGGGTGGTTTTAGGGTTGCCAGGTGTCCAGCTTTCGCCCGGACAGTACGGTAATTGCACCTTCAGCGCAGTAAACATAAATAAATAAATAAATAAATAAATAAAAAATTATGGGACATTTTTTCCCCTGTCGTGCGGGCAGGGAGAAGCAGCAAGTGGGAAGTGGGGGGAATTTAAAGGTGCAGTGACCTTTTTTGCTCCACAAGATCGATCTCTTTTTTTTTTTTGCGCTCAACTATTTTTTCTCCCGTGAAGGTATCTGGCAACCCTAGGTGGTTTCATATTCAGTTTGAAAATGCAAAGAGCAGAGTGGCAGCTCCGTGGTGCTGGGCTGTTCTTCAAGGTGCTGGGCTGGACTCGCAGTTGCGGAAGAGGAACAATTAACACTTTTGGCTGCTTTTCTCCGTCAGCTGGTCTCTGAACTGACCCTGGCAGCAAGCTCTGCAGGGGGTGTGGGGTTCCTAGTTGTGACCTGGCCGCAAACTGAACCCCCACGTGACACGTGGTTCTGGGAAGTGGGTGGTTTTGCATCTACAAAGGTTCTATACTGTACAGTGTCTGATTAGCTGCCGGGCCAATGGGGTCTGTGTCCAGGGGGCCTGACCAGCTGGGGGAACCTGGAAAAATGGGCTCATTTTGCCCCTACCCACTCTCCCTACCCTCCTGGTGCACCTGTGGAGGAGCAGGGTTGGTGTATGGGGGCTTGCCCCACTCTGCCTGACTGACTCGCCTGCCAGGAAACAAAGCAAGCCTCTGCACCCCAACCCCATCCCTTGCAGGAGTGCTGTGGGGGCAGGGCAAGCCCCAGACCCTGACCCCATTTCTACAGCAGGAGCACGTGGCGGGGGAGCTGCAGGTGTAAAGTTGAGAGATGGGACCCCTATTTGCTCTGGCTCAGGATGCCACAACACTGTATGTAACCCGCCTCTGTGTACAACAGGGACTAAATGCAAGCAGGCTAAATTCAACAGAGTAGCCTTTGATCAACTTCCTCTGGTAATAAATGTATGGCTAGTCATTAGACACAGTAACTGGGATTCAGGAAACCCCCCTGGGCCTTATTTCCCATTCTAGCAGGGGTGTGGATCCTGATTAGGGCTTCTAGGTATTACCACAAATTAAATAATTAATACTAATGCTGTATATGGAGGCATCAGAATTACAGGTAAGTTTTTGAATATGAATGATGAATATCTGGACTTACTAAGACATGACTGAATTCTTAGATTAGGAGGCAGAGATATAAATACACAAATTTATGAAGGAAAACCATACACTGACAGTAGGAGATGGGGAAATTCCCTGCTTCTGATTAAAGTAGATTTTTTTTTTGGCTAGCTGATTCACCAAAAAACAAACAAACAAACAAACAAACAAACAAAAAACCAACCCAACAACAACAACAAAACAGTTTTGGGTCAGCTAGAACTGTTCACTGATTCAGGTCCAATTCACCATTCAGAAATTCAGGCTGGATTTTGCAAATAGCTTCAGCCCAGAACAAATTATTTGTTTTAAAGTCAAACAGCTTCAATGTGAGTTTTTAAAATAGTTCAACTTTTTGTTCCAAAAGACACTTTGCTTTGAAATTTGCCAGATTTTTTTTTTAAAGGATAAACACTCAAAACCTAAGTGAAACCAACTTCATTTGTGGTCCGACAAAACATTTCATTCAATATGGATGATTTTTTTTTTTTTCAGTTTTCATTTTGGCAAGAGAAACCTTTTTAGGGTCAGCTCCAATTTGGTTCAGCCACTAAACCAAACACCCAGTTATTCATTCAACTTTACTTCTGCCAAACAAACTTTGTGATCTGGGATGCATGAGTCAGCTTGGTTCATGTGGTAACCTGAAGTGCCTGTAAAGAACCCCTTTCACAGTGTGTGCTTGCTTTCAGCTTAAGCTGTATGTGATCTGTCTGGGAATTACGCTGTGCTGATTTAAACATCTCTTCAGACATTTCCATCCTCCTAATCCACAAGACATTTCCATCCTCCTGAAAGCCCCAGTAAGTGAATTCCATTACCCTGGTTTTTTTGGGTTCTGTTTCTCTGTTCTGTCGGCTTTTATAAAAGCACACGTAGAATACCAAATCAGGCTGTTGGTGGAAAGGGCAGCAGGGGTTCAGTGTGAAGGTAATAATCAGTGAGAATCAGAAACCTGAACATCTAAGATAGCAGACTTTGATTGTTCCATTATAGAGAGCGTTTGCAGACAGAAAGCTGTGAAGAAATAAGATTTGAAAAAATGCCCTGGGAGACCTAGAATGAGCCTTAGGACTGTTGTTTTGGTTTGGTTTGGTTTTTAAAGTCTAGTTTCTTTAATTTTGTATTTGTTCATGAGAATCACAGAAGAAACGGTACCAAGAAAACTGCCCTTCAGCAGCTGCAGTACACATAACTGAAGATGTCTCAGACCTGAGTCAGATGGAGGATCATGAGGGTCCTTTGGCCAGGACGTTGAATTTAAACATCTGTTCATTTTTCTTCCCTTTCTAGCCTTTTTCTGTGCATTGGTTCCATCAAAAATATCCCAGTTATGTCACCCTTTTTGTTGATGCCTTATTTTATTCTCACGTGTTGTTGTTTTTTATTTTTATTCAGGCGAGGGACCTCCAAAGCTGGAAGTGGCCTGGGCTTTCTGGACCCTTGTGAGGGCCTGTCTGGATCCCTAATTGCATTGCACCTTTGTCATGCACTGGCTGACAATCTGAAGAGTTTTTGCAGGGACCAACAGGTGCTTGTGTTCCCAGGAAAATGTTCCCAGGAAAATGTAAAATGGAGTGTCCTTCTGCTGAACTCATTGTGTTGTATCACCTACCATCAAACCAAAGGGATTCTCTTTAACATCACACCGACGGGAGAAACATGTGAAGAAGACAACTTGAAGCTGAAAGTGAGATTCATCTTCCTTGCTTTCTTCCAGTTGTATGCAGAGAGATAGATCAGAGAAGTATGGAAGGCAGATTTTTTTTTTTTACTTCTATGTGCAGAATAAATGTTATATGCACCACAACCTGTGCAGATGAGCACCATCAATAGAGACACAAACCTAACTGTGGTTGTGCTGCTAATCAGCTGGCAGCTTTGGAGTCTCTCCTGAGCAGCTGCACAAGCACCCAGATGGGCTAATTTAGTCTGCAGAAGAGTGAGGGGGGAGTTGATAGCAGCCTTCAGCTACCTGACAGAAGGTTTTCAATGACAGCTAATGGCAGAACAAGGACCAATGGTCTCAGGCTGCAGTGGGGGAGGTGTAGGTTGGATATTAGGAAAAACTATTTCCCTAGGAGGGTGGGGAACGCTGGGATGGGTTCCCAAGGGAGGGAGTGTAATCTTGACAAAGCCCTGGCTGGGATGATTTAGCTGGGATTGGTCCTGCTTTGGGCAAGAGGTTGGACTAGAGGTGGGGAACTGTTTCTGAGTCGGGGGCAGCTGACCCTCTGGAAAATTAGTCAGGGGCCGCACACAAATGAGAAGCAAACAAAAAACACCAATGTGGCCCCAAATGAGGAGATAAACACTCCCTATGTTCCCCTCCCACACCAGACTCTGAGCAGCCCAGCCTAATAGATTTTGTGTGCTCTAGCACAGTGGGGAGGCTGGAGCACTAGCGTGGGATCCCCAGTGCTGGGGAGGGGGGACCCTGAGCCTTGGGGCCGGATTCAGGCAACCCTGAAGGCTGAGTTTCCCTGCCCCTGGACTAGATAATCTCCTGAAGTCTCTTTAACTCTAATCTTCTATGACCTCCCTCTGCTCCTCTCCCCTTCACACCCTGCCCCCCCCCCCCAGTGGGAGGAAGGCCAGGCATGGACTATTCTGAGTCACATGAATGATCTCCCCGGCTGATAAGAAGTGACTGAAGCACCTTGCTAGCACCTAGCCCTGCGGAGAAGAAGTCACACGCTTCCTCCCCCTCCTCCGGTTCCTGTCTTGGGGTTTGCAAGGTGTGAGAAATGTCAGGGGGCTTCAGGCTCAGCAGCACAGTTGGGGTGTATCTAGACTGCATGGCTCTGTCGATGGAGCCATGTAGATGAGGCAGACAAGGGGAAATGAAGCTGTGATTTAAATAATCGCCGCTTCATTTAAATCAAAATGACCACCGCGCTGTGCTGATCAGCTGTTTGTCGGCAGAGCGCTGCAGTCTAGACGGGGATCTGCCGACCCTAGAATCCTTTGTCGTCAGATCCTGTAAGCCTCGTTTCACTTAAGAGTTTTACTGCAGGCAAACTGAGTTGGGATCACTGATAACCAGGTCTTGAGTGGCCAGTGGAGTGAGGAAGAAGCCTTCTCTCACTGCATTCCCACTCTGGTTGGAGGCAAGCTCTGCAGATGCACCTCTGAACTGAGCCTTCATTGTGAGTGGGACGCAGTGAAGGGAGAAGACATTTTGATTGCTGGATGTAAAAACCAGAGGCCAAAGTACATTGCTCAATGTACTCTGGGGATGGGTGTTTTACTTATGGTTTTATGTTCTGAATCTTGCTTGTGACATTTGCTCAAGTTAATGGTGCCTTATTTTCCCACTTTTTTATTACAATTTTCTTTTCTACTCTCTGAATCTATGCTTGCAAGAGAGGAAGCATTGCCTCTCTGAGACACCCAAGGCGTGATCTGTAGTGATCCCAGGTTACTGGATGGGGAATAGTGCCAGTTTGGGATTTTATTGTAGAAAAGGAACCCTAGATACTGAGCTCGGCCCTTGTTGCTGCTGATTCCAACTGACAGGATTGCTCAGGTATGTTTGTATGACATATGCTTAGGGCTTGTCTATGCTATAAAATTGAGTCAAATTAAGTCAATGTACTCAGTAATTAAAGTAGTTGTTTATTTCTTCAGTGGGTGGTGGGTGACCTCATCGGGTGCCCTTCCACTAGCTGAAGTTGGACACTGACAGCTGAAATCTGGCAGCCTTGCCAAGCTTCTGCTGTCAGCCAGGTGCCAGGTTCACAGCTAGCCCTCACCCCCCACCCAATTCTCAGAGCCTGAGCACTCAGATGGGCACAGATTCACAGCTAGGACTCACCTGGCACCCAGGTAATAGCTCATGCTATTAGCACCTGGGCAGGGGAGACTCCAGCTGTCAGCCCCTCTCGGGGTCTACACTGTATCTCCCTAACTACATTGACATAAGTGCTATGCCTCTTAGAGTATGTCTAGACTTCAGGCTTTTGTCGACAAAGCCTCTGTTGACAAAGAGCGTCTAGACTACAGCCAGTTCTGTCGACAAAGCAAGCCGCTTTTTCGAAAGACAGTGTAGACGCTTTCTTTTGAAAAAGCACAGTGTGGATGCAATAGCGCCTTTTGTCGACAGAACTCTGTCGCCAACAGGCATTATTCCTCGTAGAATGAGGTTTATCGCCGTCGACAAAACTGCCGTGTTCTGTCGACTTGCTGTCGACAGAACACGGTGGTAGAGTAGACGCAGGTATAGTTTTGTTGATAAAAGTCGACTTTTGTCGACAAAACCCTATAGTCTAGACACACCCTTTGTGAGATGGAGCTATTGTGTTGCCTTAGCAGGCAACTAGCTTCAGTAGAAGCAGTATTTTAGTGTAGATGCTGATATAATTAGGTGAACACAGCACTCCACCTAGTGAACATCATTTGTAACTGCAGGATGCAAGAATATATTAGCTGGTAAAACCGAGGATACCACACAAATTTTTTCCAAAATTGCCGTAGAAATCTTTCTTGCTGAGCAAACATTATGGCTATTATTTTGGACAAAAAGTTGGGAATATGTGAGACTTTCTCAGCGGGTTATGGGAATTTGACTTCTTTCTCTAATCTCCTGAATTTTATGAGGTATCCTTCGGCGTCTTTTGAGCACTCCCAGGGTACATCAAGACTACACGCCTTTTTCGACAGAGAGGCTTTTTCAACAGTATCTTTCGATGAAGACATAGCCAGACTGATAACTGGTTAAAAGACAGGACACAAAGGGCAGGAATAAGTGGTCAGTAACTAGAGAGGTAACTAGAGATGTCCTTCAAGAGTCTATACTGGGAACAATCCTATTCAACATATTCAGAAATGATCTGTAGAAAGAGGTAGAGTGAGTTGGCACAATTTGCAGGCAGGAGTGGCCTGAGGCCGGCTGCGGCAGCTGGCGCCCTAGGCGGAAGGTGCGATCAGTGCCCCCACCTGCACGGCCATCAATGGTTGTGACGTCATCACGGGGCGCCCCCGCCTGCACGGCCATCAATGGCTGTGACGTCATCATCGGGCGCCCGGGCCAGTGGCACCCTAGGCAACTGCCTAGTTTGCCTAGGCTCACGGGCCCCCCCTGTTTGCAGGTGATACTAAACTACTCTAGATAGTGAAGACCAAAGCAGACTGTGAAGAGTTTCAAAAGGATCTCACCAAACCGGGTGACTAGGCAACAAAATGGCAAATCAATTTTAATGTTAATAAATGCAAAGCAATGCATGCAGGAAAACATAACCCCAACCATGTGCACAAAATGATGGGGACTAATTTAGCTGTAAGTCCTCAAGAGGGAGCTCTTGGGGCCATTGTGGATCGTTCTCTGCAAACAACCACTTAGTGTGCAGCAGCCTTCAAAAAAGGCAAATAGAGTGTTAGGAATCATTAAAAAAGGGGCAGAGAATAAGACAAAGAATATCTTATTGCCTCTGTATAAACTCACGGTACATCCACATCTTGAATACTGCATACAGATGTGGTTGCCTCATCTCAAAAAAGGTATGTTGACATTGGAAAATGTTCAGAAAAGGGCAACAAAAATTAGGGGTTTGGAATTGGTCCTATATGAAGAGAAATTAGTAAGACTGGGACTTTTCAGCTTAGAAAAGAGGAGATTAAAGTGGGATATGATAAAGGCCTATGAATGGTGTGGAGAAAGTAGATAAGGAAAAAATATTTACTTGTTCCCATAATATAAGAACTAGGGATCACCAAATAAAATCAATAGGCAGCAGATCTAAAACAAACAAAAGGAACCACTTCTTCACACAGTGCACAATCTGTGGAACTCCTTGCCAGAAGATGTTCAAAGACCAGGACATTAACAGGGTTCACAAAAGAAGTAGATAAATTCATGGAGGTTAGATCCATCAATACTTATTAGCCAGGATAGGTAGAAATGGTCTCCCTAGCGTCTGTTTGGGAATTAGTAACAGGGGAGGGATCACTTAACATAAGAACATAAGAATGGCTGTACTGGGTCAGACCAAAGGTCCATCTACCCCAGTATCCTGTCTGCCGACAGTGGCCAGTACCAGGTGCCCTGGAGGGGGTGGACCGTAGACAATGATCAAGTGATTTGTCTCCTGCCATTCTTCTCCAGCCTCTGATAAACAGAGGCCAGGGACACCATTTCTATCCCCTGGCTAATAGCCTTTTATGGACCTAACCTCCATGTAAATTATCTAGCTTCTCTTTAAACTCTGTTATAGTCCTAGCCTCCACAGCCCTCTCTGGCAAGGAGTTTCACAGGTTGACTACTCGCTTGATGATTCCATGTTCTGTTCATTCCGTTTGGGGCATCTGGCATTGGCCACTGTCAGAAGACAGGATGCTGGGCTAAATGCACTTTTGCTCTGACCCTATATGGCCGCTCTTATATTCTTATGTAATTCCTATCTCCTTCTGCCATGTATAAGCTTCAGAATCTCTTCCAGAGTAAATTTAGATTTTCTTTTCTTTTTAAACAGACTATGAAGTTTGTTCTGATTGTATTGACTTGCCTGTGACAGAAGGATCCTCTGAGCAAATCCCTCTCAACATCTCCAAAAAGTCTTTCAATGTGGAAAAATGGAACAACTTCACTTCTAAATGGGATAAAGTAATTGTCTCTGTTAATGGGACTTCAAATTATCTCCACAGCGGCATCAGAGAGCAAGTCTCTTGTGTATGGGGGATATTTTAGTGTGAAAAATGTGAGCAAAGCAGCTGGAGAATATTATAAGGTGATACGTGAGCTGCCTCAAAAGTATGTGGCCTGTGTACAACTGACAGTGCTGGGTAAGTTTTGTTTCTGATGTTTCAGAAGCCATACTGTTCCTACACTCAAAAGTCTAGGGGTATGTCTAAACTTCATCCCTTTTTCGATAAAGGGATGTAAATTAGATATATCAAAAGTGCAAATGAAGCCAGGGTTTGAATTTCATTTGCATAATGACGGCTGCTGCTTTTTTTCGAAACAGGGCTTTTTAGAAAAAAAAATGGCAGTTTAGACAGGCATCTTTCGAAAATAAAATCCTTTTTAGAAAGATCCTGTAAACCTCATTTTTTGAGGAGTGCAGGCTCTTTCGAAAAAGGGTTTTATTTTCAAAAGATCTCCTTCAAAACTGCCGATCTTTTTTTCGAAAAAGCCCCATTTTGAAAAAAAGCAGCAGCCACCATTATGCAAATGAAGCACGGGAAATTCAAATCCCAGCTTCATTTGCACTTTTGATATGTCTAATGTGCATCCCTTTATCGAAAAAGGGATATAGTCTAGACATAACCTAGGTGACTCCAAGTTATGATCACTCCTGGACTTTATTCATGGGTGTAGATGCAGAACATGCTATGTACATATGACTTCCTAATGGAAACACTTATTACAGTAGCTGGTGGATTTTTGTTCTCCTAGCTTCACATGTTCTTTACATACAAGCTACAGTCCATGCTCCAAAAAGTGTACTGGAAGTTCTGATGGGTCAGTAAGTGAATACATTGCCAGTGGTACTCTTCCCTCTCACCCTCCGACTCGTGCAACAGACATGCCATTTCTGTCAATCAGGGTTGTGTTCCGTGATCTTTGCTAGGTACTGCCATTAATCTTGGAGGTGCAGCTGGCTTTCCCAGTTGTAGGAATATCTGGCACCGAAGGGAACATATTTTCAAAGGTAGTATCAGGCAATGCTTCCTCTGATCTTTTCCATCCATGTGCAGAATAATATTATATGCATGGAGGCATGTGTGAATGTGCATCACCCGTAGAAACCAAAAACCTAGCTGTGGGAGCTCTGCTAATCAGCCAGGCAAGATTTGAATCTGCCCTGAGCAGCAGTAGTGCCCACAGCTTACAGAGATTGGTGTCAGGAGTGGTTCCCTGTACCCGAAGCAGAGCCTGAGACTGCAGATTGCAGAGCTGGGGTGGACCTTGTGATCGCATGTTGAACCTTCACTAAATTTCCATTCCTCTCTTATTCCAGAGCCCACCTCATCCCCACCTCCTGCAGCACAGACCCTCAGAGTGAGTGAGGAACCCATCAATAAGAGTGGAGAAGAGGGTAAGTGAAAAGGAAGACAACCCTTTCCTAGAAATGGGCCCAAGCACTCACAGCAACTTCAGGAAACTCCATAATGTGCTGAGGCCCAAAGTGAAGAAAGTAGAATTTTTGCTGCCTTTTCGCTCTCTTCTTGTCAAGGGCAGTCGGTTGTTCCTAGGTGCCGAGTTTCATCTTCTGACATCTTTTCACACCTCTGATGTCATTGCGTCAATATATCTCCTCTCACACTCAGGCCCACTGCCAGGAGGGGAGAAGGGAACCAGTTGTCCTGGGGCCCAGCAATTCAAAGGGGTCAGGGCTACTGGCCCATACCGCAGCGGTGGCAGCCAGAGCCCCATGCCCCTTAAATTGCCATCAGAGCACAGCTCTGAGAACTGGGGGAAGTAGACACTGTGATCTGGGGAGTAGACACTGTGGGCTGGCTACCCCCAGTCCCTCCCCTTCCACCCTCTGTCCTACCCCTTCCAAGAGCACAGACCTGACCCTTCCCACCCTATCACCCCCCCTCCCCGGTTGTCTGCTCCTCAGCTCACTACAGAATCTTTCTGAATTACTAATGTTCACAACAAGCCAATCCCTTCTTTTGGGTTTTTTTCTCCTCCCTATAAAAACATTTCAGGCTGCCCTTTTCTATCATAAAGATGCAGAAAATCTTCTGTTTAGACCCTCTAATGATGTTTAAATATATTGGGATTTTATGGGCTTTAAGGTGCTAGAGAAATGTAAAATTATTGTTACTATACGAGAGTCTCTCTGTTTTTCTAATTACAGGGTTGAAAGCTTGGGAACGGCTGATTCTTGTCAGGCTCTTTGCTCTGGTGTTGATGCTGTTCTGTTAACACGGATTTATTCTCTTTAGAAGAGGTGAAAATGTAGACCTCTTGTAGGGTTTTATAATATTTTATGTAACATAAGTTACCGAGTAGTGTTAGAATAGAATACATTCTGCCGGCCACCTTCTCTGGGTAGCATCAAGGAGACTGCATGGCTACGTCTAGACTGGCATGATTTTCCGAAAATGCTTTTAACG
>JANRFK010000270.1:10925478-10940960 GCA_030068395.1 Apalone spinifera | reverse complement strand
GCTTAGCCTCATTTGCATATTTCTGGCGCAAGAACCCGCCAGTGTAGACATAGATAAAGAATCTTGGCTCCCAGGACCCCCTGCTCTAACCTCTAGCTAATGTGTCCTCTCTGCAAGGGAAAGGAGAACTCTCCAGCCCATTTCATAACACAAGCTGGCTTTTTAGGGACATTTATCCCTGAACTAGTTTCCGACATTCTCCTTCTCAGGAATTGGAGACCAAAGTACCATAAAGAGGAGCATTAGATAATGACGTCAGAAAAGTGTGAGTCACTTCACCTGGAAACACCAGACTGTGCCCCCTTCCGTTGAGTTCAATGCTGGAGGAGAGAGGGATGCAGCTGGGCTCACCAACGGGGGAGGGGGGACAATGGGACCAATAGT
Source organism: Apalone spinifera (assembly GCA_030068395.1). Taxonomy (NCBI): domain Eukaryota; kingdom Metazoa; phylum Chordata; order Testudines; family Trionychidae; genus Apalone; species Apalone spinifera. The sequence continues at coordinate 10,940,576 of JANRFK010000270.1, read as the reverse complement.
CCCCAAGTCTGCAATTGCTGCCACAATAATTCCCAGCCCCACTGAACTGCTGTGGGAGTGGTTCAAAGGAATAGAAAGGGGCACCGCACTGCTCTGCAAACTTGGTGAGGGAGGAGGGTAGCACCACAAGCCAGACGGCACTGAGGGCTGACTGCCTTCAGTCCCACCGCTTCCAGGGGTGCAGACCCAGGTTCCCTCCCACCTTGCCCTGGGGCCTAGTGTGGCTGTCTGCCCCAGTGGATGCAGCCACAGTTAAGGCAAGAGTAACAGTTTAGATGATGATGTGTTACAGCAGAAAGCGATCAGAGTGATTTCTTTTCAAAGGGGTGGTAAATAACTTGTGCAACATTGTCACCAGGGAAAATATTTAGGACTGCTTCTGAGATGCATTACACCCCACACAGTTCTCTGTTGTGTCCCCTTAAGAGAGGAGATCAGTGTTTCTTAAACTGTTCCGCAGCACACTGGCGTATTGTGAGGCAGTCAGAGGTGTGCAGCGGAGAACAACAGAATTCAAAATGGCCAACCTTTCTTTTTTTCTTTTTTTTTTTTTTTTGCTCAATAATGTTCCCCTCGACCTTTTTTTTCCCTCAACAAAAAATCCTTGATGTTCCTCATAAAAAAACATATTGTTTGGTGTTCCTCGGTCTTAAAAAGTTTAAGAAACACTGGAGGAGATCATTTAAGACGGAGATGGGAAGGACTCAAATATGCAGGCCCAGAGCGCTTCCACATGGATGCAGAAATACTAATCCTACAAGACTCTGTGGAGTGGATAATAATACCTAGCTCCTATACACTCACCATCCTCAGGGAGGGAGAGACAGCATGGGAGAGAAACAGCCAAAGGGAACAAATAGGAGGAATATAAAAAGTGAGGGAGGGTTAGACCAGAGATTAGAGCTGATAGGTAGGAAATACAGTCTTCCAGGGGTTAGGGTGGATGTGTCTACCCTGGATTCAATTCTGTGCTTGACCCCAGACTGCCTGTGTGACTCTGTGTAAGTCACTTGGGGCAGAATGCTTGAAAGGAGCGAGCTACCTTAGTCCCAGTTTTAGCTCCACTGAGGCTGTGTCTAGACTACACCTTTCTGTCGACAGAGAGATGTAGATTAAGCACGTCGAAATTGCTAATGAAGTGTGGATTTAAATATCCCACGCTTCATTAGCAAAAACATGGCCACTGCTTTTTTTCCGAAACGGAGCTTTTTCGGGGAAAAAAAATGGCAGTCTAGGTGTGGATCTTTTGAAAATACAACCCTTTTTCAAAAGATCCCTTATCCCTCATAAAATGAGGTTTACAGGATCTTTCAAAAAAGGGTTGTATTTTCAAAAGACCCGTGTCTAGACTGCCACTTTTTTTTTTAAAAGACTCCATTTCGAAAAAAAGGGGCAGCCATGTTTATGCTAATGAAGTGCGGGATATTTAAATCCACGCCTCATTAGCAATTTCGACATGCGTAATCTACATCTCTTTGTCGACAGAGAGGTGTAGTCTAGACGTACCCTGAGACACACAAACCCAGGAGGTGCCTAAACTCACTCAGAGCCTAAGACTTAGCAGTAAAAGCTCCCAAGGCAGCCAATGCTGTGAACATTTTTTGTAGTGGGAGGTGCTGAGAGCCATTAAACCAAAGTGTAAAGCCTGGATACAACATAATCTCTTCTAGCCGGCGTGTGTGTGGCAGAACGCCCAGCACCCCTCGTTCCAGGATCTCTGAAGGCCTCTGGGCGTGGGGCCTCCCTCCTCCATAAGCCCCAGAGGGATTGCCACACTGGGGAGAGAGAGAGATATGTGGTTGCCTAGGTTGTCAGAGGAGGCCAGTCAAGCCGGCATGCTCAGGACTTGCCAAGCTCCACACAAAACAGCCCTAGGGAGGAGGGAGGAAGTAGAAGGACTTCCCTCATAACTTTTAGCCCAGTGGTTACAGCATACACCTAACATATGGGACAACCAGCGCCCAGTGCACTCATTCCAATGGCTCTAATTATGTATCCACACTGCAGCAGCCTCAGTAGGGGATACTGATCACAACCAGAGATGGGCATTTATCTCCAAGACGTGGGTGGGACGTAGCACCCATCCCTCTGGTCAGCATCACCCATTGGCTGGCTTAGTGTACGGTACCGGTCTCTCCCTAATCACCGTGCAGAGGGCTTGGACAGCAAATGAATGCCTGCAAAATGACAGTGATTTTCCCAGGTAGGTGTTGTCGGGGATGTGGGGAATGGACGTGCCAGGCCAGAAGAGGCAGGGCCTCAGGAGAAAGGGGCAGGCTGGAGGCTAGCCTCCCCAGGCGGCCCTCAGTGCCACCCAGCGCACACTGCACAGGGATCCAGCAGTGATCTTAAGGACCCAGGGCTCCAGCCACCGCCACTGCCATCGTAGTGGCAGCAATGGCCAGGAAGTAGGGATGTTACACAGCTGGGAATAGAGCAGTCGACTAACCGTATGAATTCTTAGCAGTTACTCAACTATGCTATAGTCCCCAAGGGCAGAGCCGGCAGCCAGTGCACCCTGGCCCCACTCCCGGGAAGTCCCCTGCCTTCCCATGCTGCTGCCTCTCTGTCAGAGGCAGCAGCGTGGAGTGGCAGGAGGGAGTTGATCCGTGAGGTGAGCCAATTTAAAAACCAACCCCCCCTGCAGACGGGCTTCCTGTTGCCCTGTGCTGAAGCCTCTGATACAGAAGTAGCAGCACAGGGTGGCAGCAGCCCCTGTCCATGGAAGTCCAAGCTCCCTGTGGACAGAGGCTGCTGGGAGAGAGGGGGAGGGGAGACTGTCATGGAGCCACATCTATGCAGCAAGCCTGGGCCCACTGCAGGCAGATGCTCAGCTGCAAAACACTCTCCCCTGTCCTCCTCTCCTCCCCCTTCCCCCAGCATTGCTGCCCCTGATAAAAGTACCCTGCTACCAGAAATTGTTTTTTTTTAACACCTCTGCTGTGTTGCTTTTAGTTTCACCATTTTCTGTTTAAAGTTCTCTGAAATGGTGTTAGTGGCCATTTCCGCTTTGCCCCCGAATGCCTGAATTAGTGCAGACTTTCCTGTGGTAGGCATAAAAGGTCCCTGGGCCGAAGACCACATCCTCTGTTACTGAGGTCTCAACTGATCAGTGCAGTAATAGGTATGGCACTGCCCAGGCATCGAAGGGAGAGTAAAGGAGCCTGGGAGGTTAGCAATTGCTCCTTCAGAGGAGACGCCAAAGGGTGACGGCGGGTAACAGAGCAGGAGAAAATGGGTTTGTATTCAGTATCAGGATATTTAGCTGGGGAAGGAGACAGAGCAAGCCGAGAGCACTACACAGAATGCCTGGATTCAGAGGAAGCCATTCCACTTAGGTTTATAAACAAGGTGACCCTGGTGGGGGGCTAAATATTGGGACTAGATAATGGAAAATTACAATAGGGACACAGAAGCAACAAGAAGGAAGTCAGTGGAGGAATCTTTTCAATATCTTAGATGTCCATACACAAATGCAAAGGCTGTGTCTACATTGGCATGATTTTGCGCCAATGTAGTGGCGGGGAGTTCTTGCACAAGAACACTGATGTTCTAATGTGTGAAATCAGTGCTTATTGTACAAGAACTATGATGCTCCCGCCCAGGAAAAAGCCCTCTTGTGTAACTTTTCTTGTGCAAGAGGCCAGTGAATCCAGGCAACATGAATTTCTAGTGCAAGAAAGCCTGATGGCTAAAATGGCCATCGGACCTTTCTTGCGCAAGAGAGCGTCTACACTGGCACGGATGCTTTTGTGCAAAACCACATCTCTTGTGCAAAAGCACATGCCAGTGTAGACGCTCTCTTGCGCAAATACTTTAACGGAAAAACTCTTGCGTTAAAAGTATTTGCGCAAAATCATGCTAATGTAGACATAGCCAAGGGTTCGGGGAATAAACAGGAGAACTGGAAGTATTACTACATAAGCTACACTATTACATAAATGGCATCACTGAAACTTAGTGGGATAAGTCTCATGACTGAAATATTATAAAAAGGGACAGAGTGTATCAAGGAAGGATAGACAAAGGGGAAAAAAAGGAGGAGGTGTTCCACTATACACCAACAATATATACATTTTATTCTGAGGTCCAGAAGGAGGTCGGAGGAAGACTGGGTAAAAACAGAAGGGGAAAAAATAGGGGTGACATCATGGTAAAAGTCTACTGCAGGCCACCAAATCAGAAAGAGGGGGAGAGTGAGGCATTTCTAGACCAAATAAAGAAGTTACTGAAGTTTGGATATTTCCAAAACACACAACCTGATAATAATGGTAATATTTTCTTAGTAATAATTACCCAGATATCTACTGAAAAGTAATATGGTAAAACACAAAATGTCCTATAAATTCTTGGACTGGATTGGGGACAACTTGCTTCAAAAGTTGGAGAAAATAACCAGGAGGTAACCATTTTAGACTTGATTCTGACTAATGGGGAGGAATTGGTTGCCAGTCTAAGGGTTGACAGCGATCTTTGTGAAAATGATCATGAAACTATATGATTTCACAATTCTAAGGGAAGAAAGGATTCAATATGGAAAATGAACGTCAAAGAAGCTGACTAAAACTCAGAACTGGTAAGTAAGCCCCCACAGGAACAAAACAAAAGGAAAAGGGCTTTCAGGAGAGCTGTCAGTTTCTCAAAGAAATACTATTAAGGGCAGGGCTGGTTCTAACCAATTGGCATCCCTGGGTGACCACCAGTGAAAATTAAAAAAAAAATGCCAGGGAATATTTGTCGAGCAAAAAAAACCTGCTGGGGAAAATTTGTCAAGAAGAAAAAAAAAAGTCAGGAGTTGGGCTGAAATGTGTTTGCGGCCCCTTTATTTGCTGCGTGTCCCAAGCAGGCTTCTGTCGGGCTTTGTCGGCAGCCCCTTGAAAATGGTAGCCCCAGCTCCACCTCTAAGACTAGCTCTGATTAAGGGTATTACTGCAAACTTCTCAGGCTCAGTCTACACTGCAGAGGGGTTTCAAAAAAAGGTACGCAAATTGCGATCTGCAATTTGCATACCTTTTTCCACTTCTTTTTTGGAAGAGGCTTTTCTGACATTTGACCCGTCTACACCGGGCCAAATGTTGGGGAAACCCCTCTTTTTCAGAATGTCCCTTCTTCCTTGTAAAACAAGGTTTATGGGGATGCTGAAAAAGCGTGTCTGCTCTTCCAAAAAAATATTCGGAAGACTAGATGTGTTCCTTGGATGCAGCAGAGTTTTTCCGGGATATCAGAGGTATGCTGGAACAACTCTGTAGTATAAACATACCCTCAGTGTGAAGGTAAGATAGAAAGAAGGGTGAGTGGTCAATATGGCTCCTTCGGGAGGTCTTTAATGACCTGAAAATCAAAAAGGAATCCCATGCAAAGTGGAAAGATGGGCAGTTTGATAAGGAGGAGTACACACATATAGGGAGACAATCAGAAAGACTAAGCCATAAAATGAGTTGCACATAGCAAAGGACAATAAAAAGCAAGAAAAAAAAGCTTCTATAAAGACATTGGAAGCCAAAGAAAGACGAAGGATAGTGTAGGTCCACTACTTATCTGGGAAGAAGTGCTAATAACTGACAATATTAAAGAGGCTGAGGGGTTTAATGCCTACTTTATTTCAGTCTTTATTGGTAACCAGATATTTAACACAATCAGTATGTGACTCAAGGGGGGAAGGAATGCAAAACAGGAAAAGAACACGTTAAAGAATGTTTAGAGAAATTGCTTATATTCATCCGGACCTGATGACATTCATACTAGGGTACGTAAGAAACTAGCTGAAGCAATCTCAGAACCATTCACAGCTATCTTTTGAGAACTCATGGAGGACAGGTGAGGTTCCAGAAAACTGGAGATAGGCAAATATTGCAGTTATCTTTAAGGGTGCATCTAGACTACATTTTTCTTTCAAAAGAAGATATGCAAATTTGGTGAACATTCGCATGTCTTCTTCCAATTGCTTTTTCAAAAGAGGTTTTTTTCAAAAAAGCAAGCAGTCTAGATGTGGTTCTTTTGGAAAAAAAAACCTTTTTCAAAAGGAAGCTTTTTCCTCAAAAAATGAGGTTTACAGCTTTCTTTTGAAAAAGGTTTTTTTTTCTCTAAACTGCTTTCATATTTGAAAAAAACTCTTTTGAAAAAGAGATCCGAAGAAGTTATGCAAATGTGTGCCAAATTTGCATATCTCCTTTCAAAAGAAAAACATAGTCTAGATGTACCCAAAAAGGGAAACAAAGAGGACTAGGGAAATTATAGAAAGTCAACCTAGCATCTATGCCTGGAAAGATACAGGAACAAATTGTTAAACAATCCATTTGTGAGTCCCTAGAGGGCAACATGATAAAGAATAATAGCTAACATGGATTTGTCAAGAACAAATCATGCTGGAATTAACATCATTTCCTTTTTTGATGGAGCGAGAGCACAATGGATAGGGAGGAAGTTGTGGACGTGATGTATCTTGTAGTAAATCATTTGATTTCCATGTGACATTCTCATAGGCAAACTAAGGAAATCTGGTCTTCATAAAATTACTGAAAGGTGGGCGCAAAACATCATATTAAAAGTGTATTTACCAATGGTTCACCTGGAGGATGTAGTTAGTGGGGTCTATCAGGGTCTGTGCTGGGTCTTGTACTAGTCAATGAACTGGATAATGGAGTGGATAGTATTCTTATCAAATATACAGAGTACCCCAACTAGGAGGGTCAAGCACTTTGGAGGAGGGGAGGAGAATTCAATATCAGTTTGTCATTTCTGCTTTGCCCCTATCTTGCCAAATTAGGGCTCAAACGAGCCTGCCCTGTCTGCAGAAACCAGTGGGCCTGAAACCACATCCTTTCTTCTGAGACCTGAACTGACCGTCACAGGTAGCACTGTAAGTTTTGTCTCTCAGCGAGGAAGCATAGCACAAGGCTTGCATTACCATGAGTATATAACTGGGAAGCACTTTCATATTGAAGAAATGCGCCTGTCTTTATCAAGAGGATTCGAAACAGAATGAGGAAGACTTATACCTACTTGTGCCTACTTGTGGAGGTCGGAGGCTGAGTTAGTAGCTTGAACAAGGCTTGTGGATGGCTCATCTGGGTGTCCCTCCATTACAATGATTGGTGTGCTCCTTCTCTGCATGTGTATAGGTGAGTAAGACATGTAGGAGACTAGAGCTCAGTAGCTGCTAAACAGAGGAGAGGGATGCAGGTTGGTCGCTCACAAAGTATTTTTAGGAGAGGGAGAAACTCCATCCGGTCTCTTTTGTTCCTTGCTGCTCAGGAGCCAATGCTGCATTGTTCAGTTTTGCAGTGTGAAAGCTTCCTGTTGAGGGGGTACCCACTTTTTCTCTGTCAGGGGAGAGCATCCTACTGCCCTCTGCCCAGAGAGGGAGAGCTGACTCTGTTCCCCAGCTGCAATTTCTTCTGATGGCTTGCACTCAGTACAGTTCAGTACGAGCTTAGAGTTACAACGTAGACCTAAATGCAGACGGCTGCTGTCTCTAGCAAAGTCGGCTCATTCAATTCAGTCAAACAGGCAACAGCACAGTTCCTGATTCATAGGGACTCCAGCTTCCCAGCGGGATGGTAGTGGGATTTTACTTTTTTACTACAACCCAGTGTAAGATACAAGCTGACCAAAAACTCTGAGGAGATAAACGGAGCCCGCAGGGGGAAAACAAAATCGCCTGTTAAGAACTCGATCTCCAGAGCTCTCGCTATGCGGCTCTAAAACTTTGGCAGTGTCACCTGAGGTAAATTGGCTGGGAAAAGATCTCTTTAAATGTTAGGTGCTGCATCCAGGGGTATGTCTAGACTACAGGCTTTTGTCGACAGAAGTTTTGTTGACAGATTCTGTCAACAAAGAACGTCTAGACTACATCCAGTTCTGTCGACAAAGCAAGCCGCTTTATCAACATGACAGTGTAGACGCAAAGGACAGTGCAGATGCAATAATGCCTTCTGTCAACAGAACTCTGTCAACAAAAGGCGTTATTCCTCATAGAATGAGGTTTACAGCTGTCGACAAAACTGCTGAGTTCTGTCGACGTTATGTCGACAGAACTCAGCGGCAGTGTAGATGCAGGTATAATTTTGTTGACAAAAGTCCACTTTAGTCAACAAAACCCTGTAGTCTAGACACACCCCAGGTGTGCAGAGGAATTTCTTCCCAGGGCTCCCTATTTGTTTGAACTGATTCCCTGGGTAATTTGTTCCCCTGTTCTTTCCTGCACAGAAACTTCAGGACTCTCTGTAATTTCATCCCAGAACCCAGTCCGGGTCTCTCCCAATCAGACTGCCATCCTGCCCATCTCCCTCCGGTTCCACAACTCCGCATGGGAATTCTATCATGTCAAGTGGGAGTTCGTCACCGGCAATCGGCCCGTCTTGGTCTACATGGCGGACAAATGCATTGCAGCCCCTGGGTCACAGGAAAGCACCTGTCAGCACAATCTGGAGCTGGCGGGATTTTATCAGCAGCGGGCGAACGTCTCCTTTGAGAAAGAGAATGCTTCACTAGTGCTCAGAGCTGTGCAACCAGAAGATGCGGGGACCTACCGGGTCACAGTACGAAGCTTGGATGTGTCGGACACTGCACTAGTGAACCTGATTGTGGAAGGTAACAGAGGGGAAGCAAGCCCCGTGATGGAAAGTATCACAGGGGAAACCGAGTCTCTGGTGATGGGAGGTAACAGGGAAAATGAGCTCACCAGTGACAGAGTGGAAACCAGCCCCCTGGTGACAGAAACTGTCAGAGGGGAAACCAACCCACTGGTGACAGGAACTGACAGAGTGAGATGGAGAGCTGAGTTATTCTGAGGGTGGGGCAGTGCAACACAGTGGCAATGAGATGCACATTTGCTGACATACTGCAGGAGAGGTGGGCTAAGGAGAAGAGAGGGAAACCGACAAATCTTCCAAGAAAACTAGTCAGTTGTGGGATCTGAGCTGAGAGGAAAGATGGGAGCTTTGTTCAGTAATGCTTTTTGTGACCAAAAGTATCATTTCTGCATTTGGGATGCGGCGCTTAAGGGAATTGAGAAGAAATCACAAAGCTGAAAGCACAGCCGCAAAGATGCCGTTTCAAATGTCAAAAATGACGTATAGTTAAAAGATCGTGAGTGCTAGAATGGTGGAAAAGATTACAAGTAAAGGAAAGCAGGGGAACCTGAGAAAGGAATAGACAGAACTGATTGTATATGATACTGCACGGTAATTGGGAAGACAGAGAAATTGGCACTAAAAGCAGCGGGGTACACATGGGCTCAGAGAGGCTGCAGCGTGGGCTCTGAAGCTTAGAGAAGTGGGTGAGTTTCACAGCCTGAGCCCGACCCATGCTCAAACCACTGGATAGCTATTTTAAAATGTGATAGTGCAAGCCCGGCATATTCGAGTCTGTAGATGCAGATTCTGAGACTCCCACCAGGGGCTTCTCCTGGCTGAGAAAACATATCCTAAAGATTTGCCATGCTGCACCTTGTGTCTTACTGTAATCTATAGAAATTGGGCTGTATTCTCTTTAAGCAGTTTGTGAGCCCTCTAATGTCCTTCATTGTCTTCTGTTTCAGAAGACACTAAGACCCTCCCACAGCAGCAGTGTGTATAAGTGAGTAGGCCTAATGCATTATATATGTTTAGTAAACTTGGTGATAATTTGAACCTCATCACGCCCACGTTGTTCCTTCATAAAATGAATGCTATGTAGAAAAGCAAAAGGCACAAAAAAAAGTGACTTGGGGTGAGATTCTATCTTGTTCCTGTGCACCTACCCTTTCAACAGCAAAAGGTCAACTACGGAGAAAGATAACCCAGGGTACATCTACACGGCACGCTTATTTCGGAATAAGCTATTCCAGAAGATTTATTCCGAAATAGCTTATTTCGAAATAGCACATCTACACTGCACGGAAACCTCAATCTTAGCCCAAGGCAGGCTTCCCTAATGTGGACACACTACCTTGATTTAAAGCCCCAGGAGGTGCTGGAGAGAAATTACTTAGAATGGCCCTGGTGAGGAGCCATTTAGAAATAGCAGCAGTGGAGCATCCATACATGCCCTATTTCGAAATAGCTATTTCAGAAGAGGCGTTATTCCTCATGGAACAAGGTTTACAGAAGTCAGAGTAAGCCGTCTGCTATTTTGATGTTATTTCAAAATAACGGAATTGCTGTGTAGACGCTCGTATTGTTATTTCTGAACAATGGCTGTTATTCTGAAATAACGGTGCAGTGTTGATACACCCCTAGAGAATCCAGCAAGATTTCCTCCCTCAAATTCTCACAACCCATTCCAGAGATAAAAGAGCATTCTTAGGGCACATCTACACTGCAGGGCAAAAGCCAAATTCAGCTATGCAACTTCAGCTATGTCAATTGAGTAGCTTGCATTAAAATAGCTTACTTTAGCTTTTGGCGCTGTCTACACAGCAGGAAGTTAAAGGAAGAACACTTCCTCCGACTTCCCTTACTCCTCATGAAATGAGAGTTATAGGAGTCGGAGTAAGAAGTCCTCCAGCTCGACATTATATCGAAATAAAGGCTTGTAGTGTAAACGTGCTCAATGTTATTTCAGAATAACACTGCTGTGCAGATGTATCCTTAGAGAGCCGCTCCTGGATAATTTAATGAGAGATGCATTTATGCCCATTACCTTCTCAGACTTTTTATGGTTATCTCACCTCTCTTTACTTGCAGGAAACTTTGCACGGAAAAGCTTCCGCAACATTAACATAATCCGACTGGTCTTTGCCTTCCTGGTTCTCTGCATTTTGGCACTGATATTAGGAAAGGTGAGTGATTACCAATGCCATCTTTCCAGCCCCATAAAACATAAGGATCAGAGGAGACATACGAGCGAGGGGAGCTAAGTGAGTGTTATAGCGAATGAGTGTGTGACACCACTGCCTTTTAAGTCTTACATCAAGTTAGGACAGCATCTTGAAAAGTCATGTGAACTATCAATATGTCGAGCACAACAGTGCAGTCGCCAACAGGATTTCTTCAGTGTGTGTTAAAACTTGACGTGTTTTGTCCAGAGAAGACAATCCCTTGAGAATATATTTTAAGACTATATATATTATATTAAGAATATATTTTAATCATGAGTTAGCATGAGTGCAAGAGATGCATCAAATTCTCCTGAGTTAAAAAAGCAGGAGAGGTGCTGTGACACCTAAGGGTGTGTCTAGAGTACAGGGTTTTGTGGACAAAAGTGGACTTTTGTCGACAAAACTATACCTGTGTCTACACTACCGCCGAGTTCTGTCGACATAATGTTGATAGAATGCGACAGTTTTGTCGATGGCAGTAAACCTCATTTTACGAGGAATAATGCCTTTTGTTGACAGAGTTCTGTCGACAAAAGGCGTTATTGCATCTACACTGACTTTTGCATCTATACTCTCATGTCGACAAAGCAGCTTGCTTTGTCAACAGAACTGGCTGTAGTCTAGACGCTCTTTGTCGACAGAGGCTTTGTCGACAGTATCTGTCGACAAAGCCTAAGAATCTGACTGTATGTCTGGATATAAATAGAGAAATTAAAAGGATGGGAGTGTGGAGCATCCTAGAGAAAGGGCTTAAGGTATATGTAGTGACATGAATGTGGCTCACACAGCAGGCTGCCACATCATTAGAACATAAATGCTCTGCTGACACCATTGCAGGTTTTGTAGGCAAACACAACTTACAATATTTCTTCCCTTCTGCAGTATGTTCATACATTCATCAACAACTTCCCTGCCTGTGAGGAGACGCTGGGTCCGTCCGAGATGGAGAGGCATCCCTGATTGGGGCTGCACAACTCACAACTGTTGATCTTTCTACTTTCACTCCCTTCCATAGACAATGACTGCTGCCAAATGCTTCCGAGAGTAGGAAAATGTCGATAGTGCACAGTGTGTGATTCTTTCTTAACCTCCTGCTTGCTTTGAGCTGGGGGGTTAGATTAGTAAACACTTGATGTCTTTTCTAGCCTTGTGATTCTATGATCGGCCCACATATTACATTTCGGAGTTATACCCTTGTTAAATTTAATTTTAGCATGAATACAATCTCAGGTTTGCCTGTGTTCTGTTTGAAATTGAAAACACTTCCCATTATTGTCAAAGATTTTAAAGAATTGAGCAAGTGAAGGGGGAAGAAAACTGTATAATGCCCCGGTCAAACTTTCACATTTTATAACGATATGAACCAACAGCGTCACTTGAAAGAACTGTCCTGAATGAAAAAGGAAGAGAGTGGAAACAGAGACGCAAATCAAGTCAATCTTCTGGTCCATTGTGAAGACGAAGCCGCTATGTAGGCAAATGTATTGATCTAGGAGGTGCTGGAGTGAAACCTTTTCTTAGTATTTGATATAAATATAAGCCACTGGTTTTCAAACTTTTTTCCTCATTATCTAGTTGAAGAACATTGTTGAGGCCCGTGACCCAATGTAATTTGAATAGCATGTGGGCTTTGGGATGGAGCTGGGGATAAGATCTTTGGAATGTAGGAGGAATGGACTTAAATTGCTGCAAGGGAGGTTTAGGTTGGACATTAGGAAAAACTTCCTGCCTGTCAGGGTGGTTAAATACTGAAATAAGTTGCCTAGGGAGGTTGTGGAATCTCCATCTCGGGAGATATTTAAGAGCAGGTTAGACAGACATCTATCAGGGATGGCCTAGACAATAATGGGTCCTGCTGTGAGGGCAGGAGACTGGACTCGATGGCCTCTCGAGGTCCCTTCCATTTCTAGTGTTCTATGATTCTATATTTGGGGGCGAATCCTAGAATACTAGGACTGGAAGGGACCTCGAGAGGTCATCGAGTCCAGTCCCCTACCCTCATGGCAGGACCAAATACTGTCTAGACAATCCCTGATAGACATTTATCTAACCTACTCTGAAATATCTCCAGAGATGGAGATTCCACAACCTCCCTGGGCAATTTATTCCAGTGTTTTACTACCCTGACAGTTAGGAACTTTTTCCTAATGGCCAACCTAAACCTCCCTTGCTGCAGTTTAAGCCCATTGCTTCTTGTTCTATCCCCAGAGGCCAAGATGAACAAGTTTTCTCCCTCCTCCTTCTGACACCCTTTTAGAGATCTGAAAACTGCTATCATGTCCCCCCTCAATCTTCTCTTTTCTAAACTAAACAAACCCAATTCCTTCAGTCTTCCCTCATAGGTCATGTTCTCTAGACCTTTAATCATTCTCGTTGCTCTTCCCTGGATCCTCTCCAATTTCTCCACATTGGGGCAGGAAGGGCAGCAATGTAGCAGGGGTGCTAAGGCAACTTCCTGCCTTTCCTGGCACTGGAGGCCATGTTGCACCCCAGAAGCAGTGAGTACCAGGTTTCCAGCCAATACGAGTGTGGCGCTATCAACTCAGAGGGGCATGGCCAAACATGATTATGGTCTTGTTTCACACAGTCGATTAGGGATAGTTGCTTTTATTAATCTCACTATGTCACTACTATTACAGGGTTAATGCTGCTGTACGGTTACACAGATACTTCAAAGTGACACATCAATAAGCACAGGCAGAAGAAAGCAACAGGCACTTAGAAATGCTTATGCCCCTTCAGTCTGCAGGGAGTCCCATTCCTGCCTCTTCACACCAGGCCTCAGTGGACATGGCTCCATCTGGGGGAATCTAGGGCACCCTCCGATGCTGAGACTCACCAAGTATGGGACTCCATACACTAGTTATACTACAGTTGTTTACCGGGCGTGCACATACTGGCTTAACACCATTCTTATCATTCTTATGAGCTGACACCAAGGTCAGACTTGTTTACTGCTTTGTAGTTTCCCAGCTCAAGTGCATGGGTTAAAGCTGATAAGGGCCAGCTGCTGTTTGGACTTGCAGAGTCCCAGGCTATGTACTTCCATTCCAGGCTGCTAAGCTGCGGGCCCCACATATGACTTTTTATGTGACAGGTGCTAGTGCTTGGGACAGAGGCAGAGCACGGAGCCCTTTGCACTGTCCCCACTCCCAGGAGCCAGGCCTACTGCAGCCACTTCTGGGGCACAGCACAGTATGTGGTGCCAAGACAGGCAGGGAGCTGCCTTAGCACTCCCACTGATCACCTGATCCCCCTGCAGCCACAAGACTGAGCACCCAACATTCCACCCCCCAGCACTGGGTCGCAACCCCCAGTTTGAAAACCCCTGATGTAAGTTGTAATGGGAACTCCTGGCTAGGTGCTCTCACATCCTTGTTTCCTTCCAGTAACAGGGCCAGTGGGTCTTTCAGTTCTGGTTCCACAGATGGAGAAAATTAAAGGCTGACTGTGAGACCATGGCTCTAATGGGTAAACACTAGAGATCCTGAGGCCTCCTGGGCCCAAGGAGCTTGGGGGGTGAGGCTCAAGACATTTCTCTGGCTTGTGGATCAATAGTCCTCTGGTAGGTGGGCTCCCAAGTATCCTGTTTGCCTTGTTCCATGACCCGCACAATGCTCCCTGTGTGCCCCTATTTTTGCAGTGCCCTCCAGTGCAGGGTTTCTCCGCCTGTAGGTAGGGACTCAAAACTGGGGTGCCAGGATGTTTCAAAGGGTCCTGTGGCGGTTCCTGTCCCACAGGGCTGGCTGGATTCATTCACTTCCCTGCTCCGGACATTGCAACCTCTGGAGTCCCAGCACTACTCTGGGCTGTCGTGACAATGGGAATCCAGGCAGGCCAAATAAGAGGGAGTGGCACTGAAGCCCTATGAAGGTCACACCTTCCCTCACACAGATGTGGTCCAGTGAGGGAGGAGGGGTGTTGCAACTCCGGAAGTTGGAAAGCCAAGCCCAGCCAGCCTGTGTGAGCTACCACTGTGGGGTACGTGCCAGCCAGGACTCCATTCCTCTGAGGGACAGGATCCAGCAAAAAACCACCCCAGGGCCTCCACTCCCAGCCTATGTACTCGATTGTGATTGACTAAACATTTACATTTGGTCCTGAGGCCAAAAAGTTTAAGAATCACTGTCTACAGAATAGGTAGCTATTTCTTAACTAGCCAATTAGCCCGTCATAAGACAGGATTTTCAGGTCTCTCCTCCACGTCGATCTTTTCTCCTGAGCCTCCAGTCTCTCGCTCCGTGTCTCTCTCTCTCTCTCTCCTCCTCCTACTGCCTCCCCCTCTCTCTCAGCTCTC
>JANRFK010000270.1:10900924-10915862 GCA_030068395.1 Apalone spinifera | reverse complement strand
TGGCAATCTGGGAACAGGTATTTACAGTTAATTGAAGACAGGTACCTGATTAAGTTGCAATGGGAGAGAGAAAGGGTAAAATGGAGAGAATTAGCAGAGGAGAGAAGAATTGTAGTTCTTTCAAGACCCAGAGTTTCCCAAAGAAAGATGAGGTACCTTGTTTTAAAGCTGGTTGCTGCTGGTGCTCTGCCCATCACCGTGAATGGTCTATATCAGTGTGGGCAATAAGACAGCAGCGGTTCGCCAGGATTAGCTCTGGTGGGCTGCTACCACTTTGTTTACCTGCACCTCTGCAGGTACGGGCACTTGCAGCTCCTATTGGCCACAGATCACCGTTCCCGGCCAATGGGAGCTGCAGGAAGTGTCGCAGACCGGGACACTGCTTCCTGCAGCCCCAGCAACGGCAATCTGTGACCAACAGGAGCTGCAAGTACCCGTACTTGTGGATATGCAGGTAAATACCATGGCAGCAGACTGCCAGGGACTAACTCTGGCAAACGGTGTCTGACCCACAGGCTGGTTATTGCCCACCACTGGGTCTATATGCGGGTCTATATATTGGTATGTAGGTTTGTGCAGGAGGGAGAGGTTAGCAGCATGAATTAATGCCTATGAATAATAGAACACTAGAACTAGAAGTGACCTTGAGAGGTCATCGATACCTGTCCCTTGCACTCACAACAGGACCAACCACCATCTCAATCAGGGCTGGGCAAAAGCCTCTCAGCAGGCCGGATCCGGCCCGCCTAGGGCTTGGATCCAGCCTGAGCAGCTGTTCCAGGCTCCACCCCGTAGTACATTGTCTGGCAGCTGTGGGGAAGGCGCAAGCTCTTTAAATAGAAGCAGTTGAAAGGGCTCTAGCACAAGGTTCCCTGTAAGCCAGAGTTACTCAACACACGCATGTGGCCTGCGGCCTGTGGTGCGGTTTGGGTTTACTTGGGGCTCAACCTGTTAAAGAGTCTTCTAACAGATTTCTTTTGAGTGTGGCAGATATCTAAAACTCTGATCTTAATGACTTTTTTTTAAATCCTGTGTTACTAATTAATTGTTTTGCATTAAGACCAGATCTGTGCTATGTGGTAGAGTTCTGGCTCTTAGGAGTTAGAAGTAGCTAGTGATGCTGTTTTGTAGGATGAAACCTTATTTGTACGCTCTTTGAAACATGCATCTCTCTGTTAGAAAGGATGATGATATATGTACTCCAAGGTCTCAGAGGGGGTAGTAGCCCTGTTAGACTCAAAAAACAACAATGGTCCTGTAGCATTTTAGGGTATGTCTACATTACTGAGTTTTGTCCGGAAAACAGCCCTTTTTCCAACAAAACTTGAGGAACGTCCACACTGCAATCGCATTCTTCTGCAAGAAAATTGAAAGAACAGAGGGGGGTTTCCCAGCATTAGTAATCCTCATTCTATGAGGAAGAAGCCTTTTTGCAAAAGAGCTCTTTCAGAAAAAGACGTGTGTGGACGGGGAAGAGGGAGATTTTTCAGAAGAAGGGGAAAGAGGGAAAAGCCCAGATGCCCTGGTGGCCACTCCATGCATAGCAATCACAGCTTACATGCGAGAGAGCGTCCATTCAGTCTGGATGCTATCTTTTGAAAAAGCAGATCGCTTTTTTTCACGCACATTTGCAGTATGGACACTCTTTTGGAAGAATAGTCTTTTTGGAAGATCTCTTCCGAAAACGGTTTCTTCCGAAAGAAGCCTGAAGTCTAGACATAGCCCAACTCTGGTACAGGCACCGTATATGAACTAATTCAAGCTATTAGCCAGCTAATTGCAAGATGGCTGCTCATCACCGGAGTACAATCCTGCATCCCCTCTATGTATGTACTTGCATGACTGGCTGAAGCAACATTAGTCCTAGTGCTGTTATTTTAATGAAATTGCTCATGTATATATTGCCTAGTTGGGAATCACTCTCCCAGCTATTTTGTAGACATACCGTAAGAATGTAGGTATGTGTAGATTTACTGCCCACCAACCCTGCACCTGTTAATTAGCTGTACTCACCTCCATAGCCTGGTGCATTATCAGGATGCCAGCAACTACTGTTGTAGTTTGTATACCTGAAAGAGACCAAAAATGGAGAAATGAAATACACTTTGCTGAAATTCTTCTACTAGTTAAATCTGAAGCTCGTGCTTAGTACTTATTTAAACCTTATTCAATTCCCATTGTACTCAGTGAGTAAAGTTACTCATATGCATTAATGGATTCAAGACCAAGACTCACTGAAACATATTGATCTAAAATCCCCACCTTTGTTTAGTTCCTCTCAATGTCACATTTAGTGATATAACTTTACTGATATAAAATCTGCTGAGATTTCCCCTCTTCCTTTCTCTAACGATCAAATACTGACCTAAAACCATCCTTGGTCCTGTAAGCTGTTGTATACACAAGGATACTCGGGAAAGTTAATGTGAATTAACTTTCAGAATGGATTATGTAAACCTTATTAAACCATTGTATAGACACGCTTAATCAGAATTAAAATACTCTTAATTCAGTTTAGTTTAATTCACTTCCAGAGTAAAGCAAGGCCACTTTTTGAGTAAGAGCATCCACCGTTTAATGTGGTTTAACGAATCCACTTCAAATTCATGCTATTTGGATCATTTTTTCCTGCATGTCCAGCTGCAGACAGACGCTAATGATCAAATATTGTTATAAAATTCCCCGAAGCATGGGGTTTTCCTCCTGCCCCCTCTCATTTTTAATTACAGCCAGTTTGAAACAGTTGGCCTGAACTATTAACCCAAACAGGGGGAGATTCACAATTCTTCATATTTTGCCGCATACTCATTATTGACTAGTGATTATAATCCCTTCTCATGTTCACTGCTCCCCTCCCCCTTTATTTTCAAATAGTGGCATAAAATCCCCTCACATTTTGTTCTGTTCTGATTTTTAACGATAAATAAAAACTTCTATTTCCAAGTAACTTCCATCCTCCACCATTAAACTGCAACCACTTCTGCTTTTCAAGAGAAATGACTGTCTTGAATCATTGCCTCCCTCTGAGAGGGGTGGGAGGGTGGGGGGAGACCAGCGAGGGTTAAGCGCTATCATCTCCAATTTTCTCCTCAGATTTTTCTCTCTCTTATTCTCAGTGTGCTAACCCCCCTGCTTAAAAACCCCAACTTCGGGCAGCAGTCTTATCCCAGCTGTGAACTCTTCAGCACGTTCTGGGTTCCAATGTCCTCTTCCCTTCTCTCGTTAAAGTTGGCAGACAATGGGAATGAAATCACATTGGGCCAGGTTTGTTAAGGAAGTTGGATGCCCGAAGAGACAGATTTGAGCCTAGTGAGATTTTTAGAAGTTCTTAAGCATCTAATTCCCATTTAATGAACGGAATTAGGCACCTAGGCCCAGAACTACAAAGGTACGTGGGCTTCTAACTTCCATTGATTTCAAAGTGGCTCTGGGCATTTGAATACTTTTAAAAAGTCACTATCCTTAGGTGCTTATACCCTTAAAAATCTGGCTTTTTCTTCTTAATTATCAAGTATTATCTAAGGTACTCTCAAATGTTAACACTTTCCCCTCTAATTATCATAGCTAGATACATTCTCCAATGATCGTCTTCTCCTTTATTTAAGATAAATTAAATTCCTTCCTTTTCACTATCAAATATTGATATAAATCCTCTCTGGATCCTTTCCTTCTTAGCACTGAGCTAAAATCTTTCAGATTTTGCCCCATTTTCTCTCATTCTAAAATATTGATCCAAAAGTCCCTCAGATGTTGACACATTTCTATTTTTAGATGTCATCCTGAAGCCCCTGAGATTTTTCCCCTTTCCTCTGTAATTCACAGACATGGATGGTTTGGGAGCTTCCCCCATTATTAAGTCCTGCCACTTCTGCTTTTGGAGGGAAATGGGAATGAAATCACATTGGGCCAGGTTTGTTAAGGAAGTTGGATGCCCTGAATCATTAACCCACATTGTGGATGTGAGGGAGTGATAGTTATAAACTGCCTAGAAGCAATGACTGCATGAGATTAAATCCCTTTTTCTCCTTCAGTTTTCTGTTACTGATCTGAAATCGTTTCTGTTTGGCCTGTTTTCAGTCTAATTACTGAAAATTCATTTATAACTCCCTCAGAGTTTGCCCCTTTTCTCACTAGTAACCAAATATTGACATGAAATCCCCTCAGGTGTTTTGCCCTTTCCTCTCTAATCCTTGATTTTTGATATTAAACCCCTTCAAAATTCTCTTTTCTCACTAATTCTTTAATATTCTATAAAATGCTCTTATATTTGGCCCCCTTTTCTCTGTAACTGTTGACTTGCAATATAAATCCCCTCAGTTGGAGGAAGTACCCCGGGAAGGCTGCCTACACCCACCCCGTGGGCTAACTGCCAACCAACTGCCCCACCTCGCCTGCTGCCCTCTCCCAACTGTCATGGAACCTTCCGGCACGTTCTGGTACCAATATCTCCTCCCAGACCAGACCCGGAGGCTCCTGCTGCCTGTGTGACTAGCTGGCAGAGGGGGAACTTCCTCCATCATTACTGAATATTGATGTAAAGTCCCTTCCTGTTTTTCCCCATTTCCTCCTTCATTCCCCCTCATTTTTTGCCTTGTTTTCTCACTGATTTTTGAATCAAATTAAAATATCAATGATGACCAAATTAATCTCCAAATCCCCTGAGACTTATTCGCATTCCTTTCCACTTCACAAACATGGCGGTATAGTTTCCTCTGCGTGTGTCCCTTTTCTTGCCAAATCTGGAACTTTGATACGAAGTTCCTTTATATTTTCCTGGTTTTCTTTCTAATGGGACAGTGACATAAAAATCGTGTAAGACGTGGCTCTATCCCCTCTAATTTTTAATATTGCAATGAAAACCCATTAAATGTTCCTTTTCCCCCTGCACTTTCAAATAGCGACCTAAAATCCCCCCAAATGTTTTTCTTAATTGTTGTATATTTATTTATCTAAAAGTCCCCCAATTTTGTCTTTTTTCCTGACTATTTAGTATCAATCTAAAATCCCTTCAGATTGCCTGCATCCTCTCTAATAATTGACGTATGAGGTCAAATCTCCCTAGATCCCTGCCTTCCTCCCCCCCCAAAACGTGGCATATGGGAGGTTGTCATTTGTCTTGGGGGAACAAAGAACCAGTTGTAAAACCAGCTCCAAGTCAAATGATGTGAACTGGTATGTTGACCCATGTGAATTGATATGTCTACCCATCTGCTCCAGGAGATGGCAGCCATTAGACATTGTTAAGCTGAGCTAGCAAACTTGTACCTGATGGGTTAGGAGAGGGGATTTATTTGGTCAAACAATCGGGTGTAGGGGGGGTTCTTAAAAAAAAAGAGTTAAAATTCTCTAGCCCATGAGATCATACTAGTTGATTCCTTCTGTCCTTAAACTCTCTGATGTACTATAAATAAAGCAAAACCTCAGCTTTGCGAACGCCCCAGGAATGGAGTTGTTCATAACTCCGAACAAAACTTTATAGTTGTACTTTCAAAAGTGTACAACTGAACAGTGACTTAATACAGCTTTAAAACTTTACTGTGCAGAAGAGAAATGCTGCATTTCCTAGTCTTTTTTTTTTAAGTAGTTCACTTTTAACACTGAAAACACAACTAACCACAAATTAGGGTTACCATATTTAAACTTTCAATAAAGAGGACACTCCTTAGAGGGAGTGTTTGTATCTGCATCAGTATCCACCGACTCACGTTGTATTCATGTCATGACACATACACTCTCTCAGGGTGTTTTCTTTTTTAAAATTCAAATATGGTAACCCTACTACAAACACAATACTGTACAGTACAGTAGTATATTTGTGGTGGGGTTGTGTATGTGTATTTGGTTTGGAGTGGTTTTGTTTTGAGGACTTGTTTTGGTGGTTTTGGGGGAGGGGTGGTTGTGGGTTTTTTTTTGGGGGGGGGGAATGTTTTTCTCTGCTGTTAGCATGTACTTCCGGTTCTTTCCAAATGAGGCATATGATTGTAAACAGCTGCTCTACAGGAACCCTTAGGAGAGAGAGAGGGTTTTCCAGCGAGCAATTTCCGATGGATGATTCTGCAGCAGGGGTAAGGAAGACCTCCATTTATTGGGAATTGTGGGGGTGGAAGGAGCTGAAAGAGGAGAAAAGGGGTTGGAAGTGGGAGGGAGAGGTTACAAGCTGTTCTCCCCATCCTGTCCAGAGAGTGCCTCCTTCTTACTTCTGACAGTCAGCCCAACAAAAAACAACCAAGAAAAACCACAGGAACAATTCACATTGGCTGGAAATCAAAATGCATCCAAAAGAAGTCCCTTCCCCTGAGCCTATGCTGAAGCAGATTTAAAGGCTACAGCATGCCCAGCTTTGTGCCTTTCCAGACTATGGAAAGTGGGTAAATTTAAACCCCCGAAAATCGGAAAATACAAATAAAGTTCTATACCCCTCCCTGGCTGCTTGATAATAATTACCCCAGCCACCTGAGGGACTACCACTTGCTACCCACTTCTCTGCATCCTCTCCGGCTGCCCCCCTCAATGCTGGTCTTCACAAAGGGGCAGGGTGGGGCTGCCTGCTGGGCAGAGAGTGCAGGAACAATGCAGGGGGCTGACAAGGAGCTCGTGGGAGCATTTTTAGAAGGGGGAAGAATTGGAGGGGGCAGAGCAGAAGCCCCCTAAGTCCTCCACTGCACAGATCTGACCCTGCTCGCTTATTCTTCTGCACTGCTCCGATCTCCCCTTTTGCCTAGCGGCAGCAAAATAAAAAGCAGGGAGGGAATTTGGGAGTGAGCCTGGAATTCTTTCGACACAGATGAGGGCAGTCTGGGGGCAAGGTTCTGGGTTCCTTCCCTAACTGGGCAGCAGTGAAGAGAACACCCTTGGAGAGGAATGTTTCCAAGATGGGGCTGTGTTTCCTGTAAACTGTGCACTGGGCTGGCCACTCAGGAGAGATTCCAGTTTCCTCCAAGCTGATTAGCAGAGTGCCCAAAGCCAGCAGCATTTGTATCCACTGATGGTGCACATCAACACATGCCTTGGCGCACATCACAAAATTTATTCTGCTTGCAGATGGGAAAAAATTAAAGGGAACATTGGAGAGTTGATATTTATACTGTAAGTCATAGATGACTACATCTTCTGCTCTCTTTTCCATCAATCCTCATTCTGGGGGGTAAGTGCTCCATTTTCCCCTGCTTATGTTTCTGCTCTGTCAGAGCTGCTGAGCAACCAGAAGTCAAAGAGGCTTTTGATGAATGTCCCTTAATCCTCCAGACAGTTTGTAGATAAACTATGATTTCAGAAACCCAAAGGTCTACTCCTTAGACTGAGTTTTCAAAAACACGGTGTTTGGATCTGGTTCTGTATTTCCATTTTCCTCAGCCTTTATCCACAACAGCAGAGTGGATTACGTGACCCATGGCACTTCAGCCTGCCTATGAAAAATAAGAGCTGGGGATGAGAGGGCGAAGGAACAGAGAGCAGTTGTCTTTATCTGAAAAAACAAAGGGAGGCATTGAAGCTCAGCCCAAATGCAAAACCCCATGGCTGGCTATTGCCAATGCAGCAAGAAAGGGCAAAATTCAAGCAGCAAGACCTCTCACCACAGCTAGACAGATTTCTGTAATAAACTTTTTTTTTCAGCGAAAAATGCAGATTTCTGTCGGTGGGAACGTTTTGCAGAGTTGTGTCGAATTATCTAAATGGTTTCAGCTTAACTTCTCCCTCCCCAAAGCAACAATATTTTGTTTGAAAAATGTCCAGACAACGTTCTGATTTTTTTTAATTTAAAAAAAGAATTTTTGTTGAGAAACTTGTCTCGATTTTTAATTAAAAGCCAGTAATAATCTTTGTAAATCCCTGAAATAAAAATGAAGTGTTTTAATAATTTTTTAAAAAACTTTTCAGTGAGCCAATTTTGTGGGGAGGGGGAAGGGTTGGAGGTTTTTATTTTTGTTTTGGATCAATCAAAAAGTATTTATTTTCAAGCTTTTAGATGCTCCAGTGAACCAGAAAATTAGTTATTTGCACAGCTCTGCAGCTGATGTTTTCCCCTCTAAAACACTGCAGCACCTGTTTCTCTAAGTGAACCATGGCTCCATGTCTGATAAAGAGGCAGAGCTTCTGGGTGACCCGTTTGTCGATTAGTTACTTGGGACTCCTCATCCTACTGAGTTCTGGCGTCCACTCCAAGCCGCAGTGTCTGCCTCTTAAACTGTCAGGTACAGATTTGCGTTCCTTGGATCAATCATGCTGCTTTTCCATGTCTGCTGACGTCTCCAGACAAAATGCTATAGCTTTTCAATTGGCATACATTTGCATAAATCAGGAAATTTACATATATTTCATCTGGCCTTGCCTACTCGGGATTTGTCCCCAGTTATATCTCTCTGTGTAGCTGTACCAGTGTGATACTTAATGCACATACACAGACCTGCAGTTTTCACCAGGGGTAAATTCCACTAGTGCAAATTGCCTGCTAGTCTACCATAATATACAGGGGTGCAGGTGAGCTAAGAAAGTATTTCTCCACCCTCCTTCTCAGCCTTGAAAGGGAGCATTCTTGCGTGTCAAAGCAGGGAAGCTCTAGGTGAAGGAGGTCTGGGCATCAGGCTTCTACATAAGAGAGGGGTCAGGGAGGAGAAAGGTCGTCTTGCTCCAGGCTTGAAGGGAAAAATCTCCTGATGTGAACCTAGTGCAGAAACTTCCTCAACCATGTCTTCCTCTGAGGCTCCGCCCCATGCCCCTCCTCTTTCCCTCAGGCCACACCCTCCCCAGCCCACCTTTTCCGCTAAAGCCCCATGTCTGGTTTGTTTCTTCTCTTGTGGCCCTGCCTCTGCTTGCTCCTTTCCCACCTTCCCCATGGTGTGTTGCTCTCCCCCTTCCTTGGGCTTTGTTCCTGGATCCTTTCCACCTCCCCTCTCTCCCCAGCTGAGTTGCCTCCCTTTTGGAGCTGGGAGATGAGACGGAGCCTGCTGCTTGCATGCCCATGAGACACAGGTAGGAGGTGGCCTCCACTGAGCTGAGCTGTAGCTGGACATTTAGTGTCCGGCCTGTACATCTGGCTGGGCAGAGCCAGGTCCCCTTCTCAACCGGACTTTCCCATCAAAAAACAAACAACTGACCTTGGACCATTTGGCTGCCATGAATGAGTCGTTGCTTCTATCATTCTAGACCTGTAGGGGTCTATGAAGAGACACATGGAGAAGCTAGGGATGGCTTTAGCTTGAAGGCCCTGTTCAGGAGTCAGAGGGTATGGCTACATTGCATTCCTCCTTTGAGAGAGGAATGCAAATGCAGACAAACGAAATTGCAAATGAAGCGCGGATTTGAATTTCCTGTGCTTCATTTGCATAATTACGGCTGGCCACTTTTCCGAAATACCCTAGTTCAAGAAAAAAACTGGAGTTATTTAAAAAAGAAACCCTTCCTACGAAAGAACCCTTACTCCTTAAAAAATGAGGTTTAAGGGTTATTTCAAAGGAAGGGGTTTTTTTCGAAATAACCCCGTGTGGACCGCTTTTTTTTTTTTTTTTTCAAAATACGGTATTTCAGAAAAACGTCTGACCGCAATTATGCAAATGAAGCATGGGAAATACAAATCCACACTTCATTTGCAATTTTGTTTGTCTGCATTTGCATTCCTCTCTCAAAGGAAGAATGCAATGTAGACATACCCATAGAAAGGAGGCATGTGAAAAATGGGGGCATTTTGGATCTGCCCCCATAGGCGGGAAAATAGAGAAGGCATCCAGGCCATGAAGGGTCAGAAAACTAGTTCCCTAGCGGAAAACCCACGTGGTTGGCGTCTCAGTCATTACAGCTTTCCAAGATGAGCTTGTGTCTAGGAAGTTGGACTGGAACTCGGGTCATCTGAGTTCAATGTCTGGCTCTTACACAGACTTCCTATGTGTCGTTGGTCAAGTCCCTCAATCTTTTTCTGTGCCTCAACAGTAGTATTAGGCCAATAATACTTTCCTACCTCCTGTGGCTGTGTTGTGGCATATCTGTAATGATATGACAAATGAGAGGGGGGGGGAGCAATTTTCAAAAGAACTCAGGTAGCTGCCTTCATCTATTGACAGTTAATAGGACCTGGGTGTTTAACTTCCTATGGGCACCTTTCAAAATCCCAGCTATTAACCCTCTGTGTATGTATACAGTGTCTAGCACAGTAGTGTCTTACTCTCATCTGGGACTGCCTGATGCCACTATAATAATACTAATAATTGATAATTAACAAAGATGAGGATCAGAAGCATGAATAAAACATGCACATGATTTTTAAACAAAAATTCTTTTCCCAGGTTCTGAGAATTGCCCCACATTTAACTGTTCTGCAAACAGTGGCTCAAGTGTGCGCATCCCAGTGAGGATACCCAAGGAGAGTGTGCTTGTGTGCAGGGACCAGGTCCACCCTTCTGCGTGCAGCACAATCTTACAATTAAGATCGGGAATTGAAACCTATACCAACAGCACTTTTAAAGGACATCTGTCCCTGTCTGAGCGAGGCTTAGATGTCACTGTGAGCCAATGGCTGGAAGGAAAATACCAGATTTTAACCTCTCTGGAAGCAAAGTGTTTGGCTCGTGTTGTTCTGACCGTCTCAGGTAAGTTTGCTACAGAAAAGGAATTCACTCTTAAACAAAATTATATATTGTGAGCACAGAGAGAACCTTGAAAACGTATGATGAACTGAGGCAGTAACACCTACTTGACTCGGTACATAAATCTTAAACATAATTCAGCGGGGGGAACTTCCCCTGTTCCTCTCAATTTTGTCTTAATTCTGAAAGATAGTGATGATGTAAGTCCACTAGAGGTGGCGTAGAAACATTTTCCCCTGTGAAAACATTTTTGATTAAAAAAAAGAAAAGAAAATGTTTGAGTTTTTTTCAAAATTACGTGATGAATTTTCAGTGGTTTTTGCTTGCCAAAAATAAACCCTCCCCCGTATTTTGGTGGGTGACTGAAAACTTAATTTTTCACTTTGGAAGCTTTTCTCTTTTTGATGAAAATGGGGAAATCTCTCTCCAACATGGACATTTTTATGTAGCTGAGAATGATGTTCATTTTGATGGAATGGCCATTTCTTATTGACTAAATGAATGGACATATTTTGAACAACTCTAGTGTGAACATAAGTGATTGTAGTTGCGGGATAGTCCTGGGAATATGTTTATCTCACAGTCCCACATTTCTTTCCCCAGAGTTAAAACAACTTCTCAACGGCTAGACCAGACTGTGGTGTTATGATAACTTGGTCCGGTTTGCTAGAGAATCCACAGAATCATTTCTTCACTGTTTATCGACTGATACAGAGATAAAAGTGTTTGTAGTGCTTTTAGACCAGCAAGGGTCTAGAATTTAGGACCTGTGGGGAGGTCATTCAGGTTTGGGTTTAGGATCATGTGCTACAGAGAGGGAGGAAGTGTTTTAAAATACGGACGCATATCTTCAGGTTTACACGTAAAAGTTACTAAAGAAGGAAGATGGTGCTTGGCTGGATTTACTCCTGTATGCTTCTCGTGCCTTATTGCATTCCTTCCTCCTGCAAGATTCTGTGCATGGAAACATCATGAAATCCCTTCTCCTTATTGTCATTCCAGATCCCATCCCAGTTCTCCAACACGCTGGAGGGGAACTTGCTCATGGGCCTGCAGAAAGGAGGAGTAAGGAATGTTTTCACTTTGCTAGACATAGGTGTGACGGTGCGTCGGGGAGCCCCCGATCCTGCACCCCCATCTGCAGCCAGATGTGACTCTCAGCCGGCCAGTAGAGTAGAAGTTTTATTGCTTCTCAGAGGCACAGCGTAGCATAGGAGCGATGTTAGCATAAGAGCCAGGGCAGAGCCTTATTCCTCTTAGGGGGGGGAAGGGGTTTCACCCCCTTCCTTGGTCAAAAACACTGTTTCCCAAATGGTGCTCCGTGGAACCCCAGGGTTCTGTAAAGTGAAAGTGAAAGTAAGAGTTCTGCGAAGTGAAAGTAAGGGTTCCTCACAGTGAAAGTAAGGGCTGTGCGAGAACTTGGAACAGCCTCCGCCCCGTTAAAGAGACAGCTCTCACTTTTTTTTTTTCTCAACCTCGAAATTCTAAAGGGTTTCCTTGGCAAAAAAAGTTGGGAAACACTGGTCTAAACCATCCTCATTCCTCCTAGCCCAGCGAGACTGACTCCTTCTCCGAGCAACTGGTCACTCAGTCCCAGGCATCTCCACCTCTTCCGTTTTCCTCCTTCCAGGCCCAAGGTGCTATGTGCTGTCACCTGGGCCTCAGGATGTGAGAGGCTGCACATACTTCCCCTGTGAGTCACACCCAGGCTCCCCCTCCTCATGCAGCTAGCGCTGCAGGGCCTGGGGATACTGAGGCATGCCCGCACCCACACACAGCATCACTACAGAGCAATATAGGGCAGCAGGACCACATATAACCCCATAAGACAAACAATGAATCAACACCAGAGTGAACATAGGATTCGCTATAAACAGCACCCCCACTATGTCATAATAGGCCAAAGCAGGCAGGTGACCAGTAGCTCCGAACCCTGGGGTTTAGTCCTGAGAAGAGGGTTCTGAGATTTGTTTTCACACTTTAAACAGCTTCCAAACATCCCTCAAATCTTCAGGATGTGAATATAACCCGCGTCTCACGGGGAAAAGCCCGAGATGATAGCTTAGTGATCTATAGAGGCTGGCAGTGTTCGTTGGTACGAGAGGCTAGCCACAGACAACTCTTTTGGAAGAGGGGCTCTGTCTTACCGTATATCCCTGTACCCCTCCCCCTGCCTATACCAGAGCACTGATCTACATGGTTGTGTAATGATGAATTGCAAGTGCTGTTTATTTTCAGAGACAAACTGTGTGATGAAATGAAGTCTCAGAGGAGTAGTTGTGTTAGTCTGTATCTGCAAAACACACCCCGAGGAGTCCTGAGGCACCTAAGGGTACGTCTGCACGACAGAGAAGCTTGAAGCTCTGCCCTTGTCGATCTTCCAAGGTTCGACTTAGCGGGTCATGTGAACACCTGCTAATTCGAATTGAGAAGGATGCTCCTGTCGATGCCAGTCATCTTTCTTCCATGAGGAGTAAGGGAAGTCGAAGGAAGAGTGTTCTCCCGTTGACTTTCTGCAATATGGACAGCGCCAAAAGTTGAGTTAAGCTATTTCAACTTCAGCTATACAATTAACATAGCTGAAGTTGCATAATTTAATTCGACCTTATCCTGTAGTGTAGAAATACCTATAGGCTATATGTACATTGCACTCTCTTGCACAAGAACATATGCAAATGAGGCGCAGCGATGAATATCGCCATGCCTCATTTGCATATTTAATGAGCCGCCATTTTACACAAGGGACTTTTGCGCAAGAGCCATTCTGCCGCTTATTTTCAGGCAGAATGGCTCTTGTGCAAAAAGCCCCTTGCACAAAAATGGCAGCTCCTTAAGTATGCAAATGAGGCATGGCGATATTCATCGCCGCACCTCATTTGCATATGTTCTTGCACAAGAGAGTGCAATGTAGACATAGCCATAGAGACTTACAGATTTATTGGGGGATCAGCTTTTGTGGGTAAAACCCTCTTCATCCTATGTATTGGAGTGAACAATACAGAGGCAGGGATCTTTGTATATGTACTTGTTTTAACAAAAGAAGGGAGTTACTTAGCAAGTGGAGGACCAGTGTTAACAAAGCCAATTTAGTCAGGGTGGATGTGGTTCATTCACAGCAGCTGACCTGGAGGTATAAATACCAAAAGGAAATTGCCGTTGTAGTCCAATAACCAATCTACATCCTTAGTCAGACCTAATTTGATTGCATTCAATTTGCAGATGAATTGCAGTTCTGCAAATCGGGTTTTGAAGTTTTTTGTTTTGTTTTGTTTTGTTTGGTTGGTAG
Source organism: Apalone spinifera (assembly GCA_030068395.1). Taxonomy (NCBI): domain Eukaryota; kingdom Metazoa; phylum Chordata; order Testudines; family Trionychidae; genus Apalone; species Apalone spinifera. The sequence continues at coordinate 10,901,999 of JANRFK010000270.1, read as the reverse complement.
AGGGATGGCTACTTTTAAATCCATTACTGAGGGATTGATGTATCCCTCCTGTTGGTTTATGTATGTTGCCTTCCTTGATGTCTGATTTGTGTGCATTTATCCTTTATTATGAAATGAAGCTAGGATTGAGAATACATACGACATTTAGAGTTAAGGTCACATTTAAAAAGAAATTGAAACAAACTGAGGTCTTGAAATATATCAATAAGGCACCCAGAAGGCCTTATCTCTGACCAGGAGTGATGCCACACAGTAACAAGGTGGAAGACCTATTGCATTTATTTTACTGCCCACTCATAATAACACTAGAGGGAAGAATTAAGGCTATCCCTTAACAGTGCATTTGTAGACCATCATTTGCAATTTAATTGAAAATTCATTTTGTACTTGGAACAAATACTTTCACTATAGAGAGGAGATGCTATAATTTTCATCTAGAAAGAACGTGAATACCTACTTTTAAGCAACAAAGATAAGTGTATTAACTATGGACTCAGGACCAATGCTGCTACAGTATCTATAGTAGGAACTTTCATGGCTCATCTCAGCATAGTATCTGAGTATTTCTAAGGGTACATCTAGACTGCAGGCTTCTTTCGAAAGGAGCTTTTTTGGAAGAGATCTTCCAAAAAACTTCTTCCAAAAGAGCGTGTCCACACTACCAAAGTGCATTGAAAAAGCGATCTGCTTTTTCGAAAGATAGCGTCCACACTGAATGGACGCTCTCTCACATTTAAGCAGCGATTACTATGGATGGAGTGGCCACCAGAGCACCTGTGCTTTTTCCTGGGCCTCTTCTTTTAAAACAACTCCCTCTTCCGCATCCACACGTGCCTTTTTCTGAAAGAGCTCTTTTGGGAAAGGCATTCTTCCTTGTAGATTTACCAGTGTTGGAAAAACCCCTGCGTTCTTTTGATTTTCTTTCGAAAGAATGCAATAGCAGTGTGGACGTATGAGATATTTTGTTTGAAAACCAGCTGTTTTTCCTGAAAAAACCCTGCAGTCTAGACACAATAAGGGTGCGTCTAGACTGGCAAGATTTTGCACAAAAGCGGCCGTTTTTGCGCAAAAACTT
>JANRFK010000270.1:10890000-10900824 GCA_030068395.1 Apalone spinifera | reverse complement strand
TGTAGACAGGGAAGGACTTTTTTGCGCAAGAAAGCCCCGATGGCGAAAATGGCCACCGGAGCTTTCTTGTGCAAAATCGCATCTATACTGGCCACGAATGCTTTTGCGCAAAAGCACTTTTTTCACAAAAGCATCCGTGCCAATCTAGACACTCTTTTGTGGAAATACTTTTAATGGAAAAACTTTTCCGTTAAAAGTATTTCCGCAAAATCATGCCCGTCTAGACGCAGCCTAGGTGTTTATGGCTTTGTTTTTCCTATACAGTAGGTCAGCAAGATTATCGCTATTTTCCCAATGAGGAACTAAGACAAAAACAGAAGAAAAGGTTGAAGTTGAGTGTATGTATTGCAAATGATGTGGCCCAATTATTAAACAGAACTACTGGCTTATAAATATTTATAAGCCTACAACACTAAACTGGCAGTTCAAATGAAGCTTTATTTGTAGATTAGAAACATACTGTTTTCTTAAACTCAGGATCTGTCTAGACTACACCTATCTGGCGACAGAGAGATGTAGATTAGGCACATCGAAATTGCTAATGAAGCAGGGATTTAAATATCCCACGCTTCATTAGCATAAACACAGCCCCTGCTTTTTTTCGGCACTGAGCTTTGTTGGAAAAAAGCGGCAGTCTGGAGGCTGCTCTTTCAAAAAATAAACCCTTTGAAAAGGTCCCGTGCCAAAAACATCGGCGGCCGTGTTTATGCTAATGAAATGCGGGCTATTTAAATCGCTGCTTCATTAGCAATTTCGATGTCCCTAATCTACATCTTTCTGTCAGCAGAGAGGTGTAGTCTAGACACATCCTCAGATATGGCATTGTGTTTTGAGTTCTGCATTCATTCTGCAGCAAACCACAATGAATTCTATTAATCAAGGAATTCATTGTTCTGTCCTCCCTCCTCCCCCCATGCATCTGACCACGTGGGTCTTTGCCCACAAAAGCTTATGCTCCAATACATCTGTTAGTCTATATGGTGCCACAGGACTCCTTGTTGCTTTTGCAGATCCAGACTAACACGGCTACCCCTCTGATTCTTGACTCCATTAATCAAAACATTAATCTACTAAATGCCTTTCCCCGTATCCTTTTAACCATCTAACTCACAATATTTAACCAGAAAAATTATTAATAGGTTTTTATCCACTGTTTTTGCATCTGTTTTTGTTGTGGTGGTAATAGACATCCATAAATGCCTAGAAAAAAATAAATAAAACCCAAACCAAAGATGCTTAACTACTACAGAGGCTGAGGTCCCCCTTGGTCAGAGTTTCCCAACCTATAGGTTGGGACACAAATATGGGTCGCCATTACATTTCAAAAGGATCACCAAGTGTCTCCCCAGGTGGTTCTACCCTCCCTCCTCCCCCCGTTTTTGAATTTCCTGGGGTCACCGAGTCTTCCTGAATTGTCAGAATTGGTCCCCATCTGGAAAAGGCTGGGAACCAATGCCCTAGGTAGATGCCCCCAGGTAGGTGATCTGGTTCCCCATTTGCAGGTGTCTATTTTAACTTTGAGCACTTGTGGCAGTGAAGCGTCTAAGCATGTCCTGGAAGAACAGAGAGAATGTTTTTTCCTCACGACTGTCCGGAGTTCCAAAGTAGCTGCGTAAAAAATACTACTGTAAAAAACCAGACGCTGGCCTTCTACACAAAGGGCGTGGCTTCAGGCAGACTCTCCTCTGCAGCATCTGCTGAGTTAAGATAGTGCCTCAGAGCCATGGGAGAGCACAGTGCTTAAGAGATTTATGTGGAAAGATTCTCTGGAGAGGACAGAGGGTCTCATGATTAAAACACTGACCTGCCACTCAGGAGTACAATGCCACAGATTCCCTGTAGGACCCTGGGCAAATCACTGAATCTTTCTGGGTACAATTTTCCTTGCAAATTAATGTGAGTGCTTGTAGAGTTAATACCGTTTTCCATACCCCACACTTTCCACATGGGCCATCGTTCCTGTATTAATCCCGAAGACCACTGCTCTCCCTTCCTTCTGATGTTTCCTCTGGACTGACCTCTACTGTGATACCTTTGAGAAACTGGAGAATTAGTGATAGAGAAAGGGGCAGATGTGGGTAGCTTTCACTTTATTTTTTCATAATTATATCTGCATACAGCTGCTACAGCCTATGACAATGTCAGGCTTGAGAGCTAGCAGGGGCTGCCTGTCATATAGGTGAACTAGGCGGTCGCCTAGGGCGCCAAGCTAAATGGGGCACCAAATGTTGGTGCAATATCGTTGAGGGGTTTAGAGGTGGGGGCACCAATTGCATGGTTTGCCTAGGGCGCCAGTTGCTGGCAGCTAGTCTAGGGCCGCCCCTGCGAGCTAGATTATAAGGGGAGAGAGGTAGCAGAAAAAGCAGAAAACCTTCTTCTAATTAGCCAGAGCCCACTTCAGAGCAGCCAGGAACCACTGGCCCAGGGGCAGAATGAGAACTGCAGAGGTAGGGCAGCTATTAATCAATTAAGGGCCAGCTGATTTCACTCGGCCTTTTAAAAAAGTCTTCCCCTCCCATTTGGTTTTTTTCCCCCCAGTTTATTCTGTACACTACAGACTAACTCAACTACCCCCTGAAGCTTTTGATTGATTTAGTTGACCAGGGAGTGGCTTCATCATTAGACACTATCTAGTCTAGCCGGCAAAGAAATAATGGGGAAAAATAAAATTAGAAAAAAAGTCAGAGTGAAAGTGACAGGTTTTTTTTAAAGCAGAGAGTAACATGGGAGCAGTTAACCAAGGGATGTGGTTGATTCTTCAGTGCTTCGAGCCTACAGGATACAGGCTAAACTGACCACGAGCGATTGGCCCTAGTGAGCACTCTCAAGCTCAAATTGTGGCCAGTGCAAAAGTAAGAGGGGGCTGAAGGACAACAGAGGTGCTGCATTTTCTCCCCATCGTCAACAACAACAGATGCAACCCAACCTTGGCTTCCTGCAGCTTTAAATTGAGCCAGCTGAGCTATGCTGGAACATCAGAGACGCATGCACTGTGCTCCTTCCACAGAAAAGCAAGAAGAATGTGCCTTTCAAAAATACAGTCACCCCGTCAGGCTGCTCTAGGGGGACAAGCATCTTGCCCCTTACTCTGGGCAGACTACAATTATCATCTTGCTTGCACATAATAGGAATATCTAGCTTTTGCCCAGTGCTTTTTGTGAGTAGATCTAAATTGCAGCACGGAGAGGAGAAGTGCCCCGAGTCACTCAGCAGGCCTGGGAATGAAATCCAGGTGTCCTGGGTCCTGGCCTAGGGCTCTGTCTCCTGTAGAACCCGGTGAAATTCTCTCTCCTGTGCTGTGTGGGAGATCAGGCTCGGTAGTCAGTGGGTGACCTGCAGCACATCAAGTTAAGCTAATTGTGGGCTGTGAGTCATTTTGCTGACTCTGACTATCCACAGACACCGCCCCCTGCAGCTTGCAGTGGCTGCAGATCTCTGTTCCCGGCAAATGGGAGCTATGGAGGTGGCCTCCAGCCAATAGGAGCTGCAGAGGCTGACCAATGGCTGTCTGTGACTTCCCACAGCTCCTATTGGCCAGAAACAGAGAACCATGGCCACTGGGAACTGCAGGAGGTGGTGCCTGTGGACGGTCAGCGTCAGCAAAATGTCTCATGGCCTGCAGTCAGCATATCCTAATCGGCTTCAGATTGCCCACCGCTGGTCTAGATCAGGGGTGGTCAACCCATTTAACAAAAAGAGCCAAAAGAGCAGCGGAAAAAAAAAATGTGAAGAGCCGCACCAGAACTGCCAAGAAACCCCCCCCCCCCCCAGAACAAAATTGTTGAGCAAAACCAAAAAAAAAAAAAATTAAATAAGGAGACTGCTCCTTTAAGACGGCCACCATCTTAGGCACCATTTTTTAAACTTTGCAACTCCAACCTGGTAAGCACAGAGAAGCCAGGGAGGAGCCAACAGAGAGTAGAGGCCATTGGGGATGGGTGGGTGTAGGAGCAGTTTCATGAGCTGCACTTTTGGGGGGCAAGAGCCGCATGAGACTTACAAGCCACAGGTTGGCCACGGCTGGTCTAGATGATCATAGCTGTCCAGGCGGGCTTTCATTTAGGAGTATGAGGCTAGGTCTGCCCTACAAAGAAAAATCAGAAAAAGAGACGCAACCCGCAATTTGCATACGTTTTCCCGATTTTCTTTCATAAGAGGCTTTGTCCGAAATTTGGCCCATCGACATGAGAAAAACCACTTCTTGTGACCCCTTTTTCCTCGTACAATGAGACTTGCCAGGATGGCGAAAGAATGTGTCCACTGTTTCGGAAATTGTTCCAAAAAAATGAACACATTCCTTGGACGTAGCATAGCTTTTCCGGGAAGCTCTGCAATCTAGACATAGCCTTACCGTGGTATGTGTTTGTACAGCATCCCTCGCCACAGAGCCCTGACCTCTGCTTGTTCCTGTAATATAACAGCAATGTATTTCCATTTCGTTCAATGTTCCAGGAGCCTGCAAAGGGCAAGGTGCTTTCTCCCTGTCATATTTTTACGTTAACCGTTCTTCTCTTTTGTTTCAGACTCTGTGCCTCAGAATTGGAGCCTCACAGTCGGAAGCCTGGTAGCAGCATGCGCTCTTTTGCTCATGTGCCTTGACAATTAAAATTAGCTTATGGCTCGCAAATGCCCGCTCCTCGGAAGAAAACGAATATCAGCAGGAGACAAGAAAATACTTTAATGATTGAGAACGCAATGCCAAATGTAACTGTCATGTTCTATGCCGCAGCCTCTCCGTGTGTGTGCCCACGTGTAGACCAATGTTTCCCAAATGGTGTTCCACGGGGTTCCGTGAAAAGAAAATAAGGGTTCCATTCCATTCCAATAACTTTTTATGATTTAAAAAATAATAATTAATATTATGTGATTTTTGTTTTTAAATATGCGCTATTAAACTAAATGTTGATCTCATGACCTTTTTTAGCATTTGTTTATTAGTATCCTTACTTATCTGTGGTCTACTTTTTCAGCTCCATATATTAGACTGTTATTAGGGGTTCCACAAAATTCTTTCGAGTTTAAAAGGGTTCCGTGGCCCAATAAAATTGGGGAACACTGCTGTAGACATACCTAGAGTGAAGAATGTGTGAAAAAAAAGTACAAAGGCCACTGGACCAAATGCTCTAGGACAGAGGTGGCCAACCCATTACAGATGAAGGGACAAAATAATGGTGCATACAATGCAAAGATCTGACGGAAAAAAATTGTTGAGGGAAAAAAAAAGCCCCGGCCACCGTGCTTGGTTGAAAAAAAAAAAAAAGTTTTGCCCTTTTAAGAGCAGAACAGACATGGCTCTTTTAAGGCAGCCATTTTGAAGTCTGCACGGGACGCCGCTACCCCAGTTCTGTTTCTTTCAGAGGGGGCGTAGGAGTGTCGGCAAGAGCTGCAAGCCATGGGTGCGGGAGCCGCAATCTTTTCTTTGAAGAGCCTCATGTGGCTCGTGAGCTGTGGGTTGGCTATCCCTGCTCTAGGAAGAAGCTGAGAACAGACGTAAAGATGCCAAAGATGGCTGTATATCCCTATCGAGATGTAAGCAGTGGGCAAATTGAGGGCTCTGAAAGGAGGCCAGCATTTCTCACTTGGGACAAAATATTTGTGAGCAAAACCAGCTTAGCATGGCAGGACAAAGAAGGTAAGGAGCAAGAGAAACAACTGGCGGTAACAAACATCCCTCAGAAAAATAGCCTTAAGATGCAAACCCCACTGATGGGAAAGAACTATTATAGAAGGAAAACTGTTTTGCTTTAAGAGCAGGGATGTCTTGCCATGACTGGAGCATCGGCCCAGACCGATAGAGCCCTGCTTCTCTGCCCATGATTAATCCATGGACTGGTAAATAGAACATTGAGGGGTGGGACTGTGTGTGTATTTGTGTGTGTGTGTGTGTGTGTGTGTCTGTCTGTCTGTCTATGTAAGCGCATGCTAACTGTTTTGCCATTGTATTCTCAATAATTGCAGCATGTTGCGTTTTTCCCCCTATAAAGATCCTGTGTGCTCCTTATATGCATAACAGCACCCTTCCTGCTCACCTTGTCTAATAGCCATTAATGGACGTATCCTCCATGAATTTATCTAGCTCTTTTTAAACCCCTCTTGAAGTCCTGATCTTCACAACATCCGAAAGCAAGGAGTTCCACAGGTTGGCTGTGCATTGAGAACAAAACCTTCCTTTTGTTTATTTTAAATCGTCTGCCTATTAATTTCATTTAGTGACTCCTAGTCCTTGTGTTATGAGGAGTAAATAACACTTTCACCACACCGTTCACAATTGTATAGACCTCTCTCTTAGTCGTCTTTTTTCCTAGCTGAAGAGTCTCAGTCTTGTTAAGCTCTCCTCATTCCCCTCATTAATGATCCTTGCAAACAAACGTTACAGGTGTGGGTGTTGTTTTCCAGCAACCGACGAGTGCAGGTGTCAGAATGTTTATTTAGCATGCTGGTTAAAGAGCTAGAACCTTGGCAGGGGTAGAAAAGCATCATTATTGGACTGTGCAGTTTGACACCAGCCCCACCCGGGTGAACTGTACTGTATGGGGTGAACTGTATTGTATGGGGTGTTCTGCAGTCATATGCTTGTCTCCTTTAATAACACTGGGGGGCCGGGTGGGGGGTGTTAAATGAGGTGGCTGTGTATTGAATTTCACTGCATTAAAACAGACTTGCAAAGATGGGATCCAGCAGGATTGAAGAGCTACGGGCCGGACCGAGAAGGAGGCATCGGCGGGGTCGTTCTGCTTTAGGTCAGCTCCGTTCTAACCTTTCATTTGGAAATGCAAAGTGATTGGCACCTTGTGTTGCATGGGCTGCAAGAGCAAAGGGAATGGAACAGATGTGACTAGTGGGGAGGAACTGGGGGGGGGGGAGCACAGGCCATGTGACCGCCCTCCGTATGACTCCTCGTCCCCAGAGATAAGGTTGTTTATGGAACTTTAGTTATAACACCTGCGACAAACCCACAGCAGCTGGCTACAATAGTCTGGAGGAGAGCAGACAGCCTGGGAGGTGGGTGAATGGTTTTCAGTTTCCTGAGTGAACTGCCAGAGACTGCGGCCATGTAACCAAGGAAAACGGGCACCGGAGGTTAGTTAAGAGCTTGCCTGAAACCAGAGGCAATTTGACCACTTGCAGCCATGTAAAGCCTCCTGGGCTATTTAAGAAGGAAGAAGAAGAGTGAAGGACTGAGAGGAGGAAGTGTATTGCTGGATACTGCAAAAAGGAAGGAGTGATTGGGTTGAAGCAGGACAGATTCGCTCAGGTACCAGAGAGAAGGTGTTAGGGGAGCATTTGGGGAGCTAGCCCAGGGAAAAGGCTGCTGTATGGAGACTAGGGGAAACCTCCCTCTCAACTGAGGGTGCTTGGGCCCAGAACCCCGCTCAAGTTACTCCCAACCTTCCCCACCCCACTAAAATGTCTGCGCCTGCAAAGGGAGGCCAGGGTTAAGGAAGGGTTTCACTTCAACCCTTTGGCTACGGCTACATTGGCACGATCTTGCACAAATACTCTTTAACGCAAGAGTTCTTGCGTTAAAGTATTTGCTCAAGAGAGCGTCTACACTGGCATGGGCCTTTGCGCAAGAGATGTGCTTTTGCACAAGAGCATCCATGCCAGTGTAGACGCGCTCTTGTGCAAGAAAGCTCCGATGGCCATTTTAGCCATCGGGCTTTCTTGCACAAGAAATTCATGTTGCCTGTCAAGAACACTTGCGCAAGAGGGCTTTTTCCTGAGCGGGAGCATCACAGCTCTTGCGCAAGAAGCCCTGATTTCACACATTAGAACGTCAGTGTTCTTGTACAAGAACTCCCCGCCAGTGTAGACAGGCAGCATCTTTTTGCAGAAAAGTGGCCACTTTTGCACAAAATCATGCCAATGTAGACACAGCCCACAACTTTGCTGAAGATGAGGCTGGCTCGTTGAGCTGTGATTCTGGCCTCTAGAAAAGTTAAGTGGCAGTGGAGAGGGTCACAGCAAGCCTCCGTGCCTTATAATAACCCCCTAGAAGCATAGGACTAAGGGGGCACTGCTGGAACTTTGCTGCATACCCTGCATCTTCAATTTTAAAACATAAGATTATTCCATCTCAGTGGGGAATGATAGCTCAGTGGTTTGAGTATTAGCTGCCCTAACCCAAGGATTGTGAGTTCAATCCTTGAGAGGGAGGTGGGGTAAATCTGTTAGAGATGGTACTTGGTCCCCCTATGAGGGCAGGAGAGTGGGCTTGATGACTTGACAAGGTCCCTTCCAGTTCTAGGCATAGCTCCATATATTAATCTAGTCCAGTGTTTCTTTCTGAATTTCAAAGCTCTGGTTGATTGAAGGTGCATTTTTCAACGACTGTCCTATGCAAATAACCTTTCTGTCTTCACGGTCGTAAGTTTCTGTTCCTAAAGATAATATGCAAAGGAAGCCTGCCCAAAATGGGGAATAGCAGCAGAAAGTGTTTCTGGTGTCCAGCACTTCCTGATTTGAATGTATCTGTGGTTTAGGCGTGTGCATAATTCGGAGGGCATCACGTTTCCCAGAACATCATTTGCCGCTGCTTCAGAACATGGCTGGAGAAGTATTCTATGCTGATTTGAAACTCTCAGATTTTGGATCACCTTCTCAGCACAGGAGTAAGTGGGCTTTATTTCTTATTAAGTAAGTGGCTTCCCTTATTCCTTGAGACTGCTAGGAGTACCAGGGCCAACTGGAGCCTCTCTCAGCCTTCAATTTAATGTGTCTTGCCTAGACCCACTAAATCGAATATCCAAAGATTGATGCCAAAATATGGTGATTGCCCTTTTTTAGGTGGAGATTCTGTTTTTCCAGAGTATTTGTACTCCTAGCTTTGGACAAAGAAATGTTCTTTAGGCTCAAGAAGATGTGTTTGTGTGATATTACTGCCGTGATGGAAGGGAGATGCTAGCTTTGCTAATGCGAAATCCTTGCTTTGGGATCGATAAGTGGGCATATTTAATGCGTTGGGATGTTTTTTGGTCCTTTTGCTAGCATGGTTAATCACACTACTCCTGAATACCCTTCGGGTTGGCTTACAAACCAGTCTGGGGCCAGGTCTACACTAGACCTGGAAATTCGAGTTAAGGTACACAATTCCTGCTACATAAAATACATAGCTGGAGTCGGCTTACCTTAAGCCGAGTTTGGCACCATCTTCACAAAGGGACGAGGCTGGTGGAAGCAAACACCCCCATCGGGGTTCCTTATTCCTCGTGACTGCTAGGAGTACCGGTACCAACTGGAGCCTCTCTCAGCCTTCAATTTAGCGTGTCTTAACTAGACCCACTAAATCGAATGCCTGAAGATTGATCTCCAGCATGGCAAGTGAAGATGTGGCCTGAAAGAAATGAGGATTCATGTGAAGTGGTCGGAGGATGCAAGATGTATAAATGAATAATGGCTTATTATTTTAGAAGATTTTTGTGCTTATTTTCATAGATATGCAATTAAACAATGGAAGTTACAATATGTCCTACAGATACAGGGGCCAGATCCTCAGGTGGTATAAATCAGCCTACTGCCACAGAATAATAAAATTTAGCTTGTGTGAGCTGTTGATCTCAAAGCACTTACCAAATAAAGGAGACATAAAGAGGCAAAGTGACTTGGCCAAAGTCACACAGAAAGGCAGTGCGACAGCCCAGAGCAGTGCCCTGTTTCCAATACAGTAACATCCATTTACACCAGCTCTGGATTGGTGCCCACCCCCCTCTCAAAAGTGAGTCTTTGTCAATATCCCATTTCATTCAAAGGAGATCCATTCCCAAGTACAAGTCACTTTATTCCAGTGTGTGACCACCCTGACAGTTAGGAACTTTTTCCTAATGTCCAACCTCAACCTCCCTTGCTGCAGTTTAAGCCCATTGCTTCTTGTTCTATCCTCAGAGGCCAAGATGAACAAGTTTTCTCCCTGCTCCTTATGACACCCTTTTAGATAACTGAAAATTGCTATCATGTCCCCCCTTAATCTTTTTTCTAAACTAAACAAACCCAATTCTTTCAGCCTTCCTTCATAGGTCATGTTCTCTAGACCTTTAAGCATTCTTGCTGCTCTTCTCTGGACCCCCTCCAATTTCTCCACATCCTTCTCCACCCAGAACTGGACACAATACTCCAACTGAGGCCTAACTAGCGCAGAGTAGAGCGGAAGAATGACTTCTCGTGTCTTGCTCCCAACACACCTGTTAATGCATCCCAGAATCATGTTTGCTTTTTTTGCAACAGCATCACACTGTTGACTCATATTCAGCTTGTGGTCCACTATAACCGTTAGATCCCTTTCTGCTGTACTCTTGAACCCTTATAGCATTGCTTCCTTGCAGTAATTGGGGCCAGACCCCCAGTGGGTGTCAATCTTCATCTCCCCACAAGCTTTGATGATTTTACTTCATTTGTAAGTCTCTCCCCCTTTGTTTCACACCTTTTTAGAAACCAACCAACAGATCTGAGAGTATTAAAACAAACCTCACTCATGAAGAGAAGTTTGCAGAACTAGAAACAGGAACCCTAATTCCTCAGAACTAGTGATGGGTGAGGTTGGGGCTGTTCTCAGTTCCCTTTCAAGGACGTTTCTAAACCAGGCAGCAGAGTTGTTGACTTGAGTCCCACAACTTGAACTCGAGTCCGACTTAAGTCGCCTAGGTGACTCGACTTCAGACTCGACTCAGGTTCATTGTTTGTGACTCGACTTGAGACTTGCTAATTTTGTTAAATCAACTTGGTGAAAAAACTGTCCGAAAATGACGATACTCATGGTTTGTACAGAAGTGACTCGACATTTTTAAAATTAAGACTTGAGACTCAACTTGGGACTTGACTCGAAAGTGA
>JANRFK010000270.1:10877012-10889900 GCA_030068395.1 Apalone spinifera | reverse complement strand
GGGTTTGCAGAGGCTCAGGGCTGGGGCAGGGGCTTGGTGCTCAGGGTTTGGGCCGGGGCTTTCCTCTGCCAGCTCCCAGTTAGCAGCGTAGCTCCCTGCACCCCAGAATGAGCCAGCAACAGCTGTGGCTCATAGGCAGAGGTGCACAAGTATTTTCGTGCGCCGCTTTTGCCCACAGGCACTGGCTCCCGGAGCCAATGCCCGGGGGCAGGCCATGCGGGGAGCCCTGTCCAGCCCTGCCTAGGAGCTGTGTCTGGGGCACAGCGGGGGCTGCAGTGCCAGGACAGAGAGGTAGCCTGACATAGCACCCGCACTGGTCACCTGCTCACCCGACAGCCCAATGGTCCAGTGCCCGACTTTCCGCTACCCAGTCCTGGGTGGCGACACTTTGTTGGAAGACCACTGAGAGATGGGTCCCATCTAAGTGGAACCATTTACAATTAAACTAGACAAAGCCCCTGGGCATGGACAGGTGGCACCTCTATAATCTGGGATTCTCTGGCCCGCCAACACCCATGGTCCGGCAAGACCCCGGATGGTCCAGGATCAGAAAGCCCCCGTGTGCTGCAGCAGGGTGGAGGCCCAGGAGCCAGGGCACAGCTCAGTCGGGCTTTGAGGGGGACTGGAGCCATGCAGTTCACCTGGGCTGCAGGGGGGAGCGAGGAAGCAGGAGGGGGGGTTGAAATGACCTCCCCGGTCCTAAAAAATCCCTAATCTGGGACTCCAAGGTGCCAGACCAGGGAGGCAGAGCCCTGCAAATTGACAGAGACCGACTTTTTATCTGCAGGTACCAGCATCCATACACGTGGCGATCGATGGGTCATTTTTTGTGGCCACAGGTACACATTTTTCATCCAAGGGGTGAGAAGTTAGGGGACGTAGAGGACTGAGTGGGGCTTTCTCATCGCTAGTATCCGTGCAGGACACATTTTTCTCATGCTGTCATACAACAGTTGCTGCTGGTTGTTAATTAGTAATTCATTATTGCAGAGCCCCCATCGTGTCCGCGCTGGCACCGGGCCGCGCTGGCGCTCGGATGGGCTGGGAACGTCATCTTGGCTGGAGCTATGATCATGCTGGGAGTTTGGGGTGAGTCCCTTCCGGGAATTCAGTCGTCCATAGGTAGGGCCACATGGATTCCACTATGTGGAAGATTAAAAGAGGATATGCAAATTCGAAAGCCGTGCTTTTCCTCAAAAAAAAAAAAAAAGAGGTTTTCGCAGCTTTTCAAAAAAGAGGGGGGAGGTTGCTGAAAAAAACACATCTTGATTACTTTCACTTTCGAAAGCTCTTGCTTTCGGAAGTGAGCACAGGAGAAGATATGCAAATTAACGTGGAATTTGCATATGCAAATTAGCGTGGAATTTGCATGTGCAAATTAGCGTGGAATTTGCATATGTGAATTAGCATGGAATTTGCATATCCCCTTTCGACACGTTAGCATAGTCTAGTTGAGCCCCAAACGTCCACAGACCTCTCATCTCCTTTTCGGTCCGCTGGTGCCAGCCGGGGGGGAGTGCCAGATGGCTGGGCTTTACCCAGACAGTTTGGGGCTTCTCTGTCTAGCTGCCAGTTTTCAGGACCTCACAATCCTAACGGGCACCCAGAACAAACGTCTGGTTCAGGGCCACCAAAGGGAGGGCAGAGAAGGGCAATTGCCCCCTTTCCTGGCGATTTAAGGGCCCAGGGTGTGGTGAGCCGAGCCCCACATGGTATGGTGTGGGTAGCACTGAAGGCTGGCCGGGAGAGGCTAGCCCAAACCTGCCCCCTCCTCCCAAGGCCTAGCCCTTCCTGGGAGCCTCTGAGCCAAGCTCCCTCCCACCAGGGCCTGCCAAAGTCTGTTGCCAGCCCTGGTCCGATTACGGCAGGGCGGAGGCGCCGCATTATTTCCCCGCACCAGCACCCACCCATCCTCTGTGCTTGAAACCCAGCAAATGATGGGGAAGGGTAGAGAGGGGCAGGCGACGGGGGCGGGGCCTTGGAGGAAGAGGTGGGACAACGTCTGAGCCTCAGGGGCTAGCAAGAACTAGAAAGGTGGGTGCCTGACTAGCCAGTGTTGAGAACGCCTATGATTTTATCCCGTTTGAGGGAAGTTGGTGTTTTCCTTAAAGCCCCGGCTCCTTGAGCGATGTGGCAGCGTGAGAAATTCAGCCGTCCGCTTTCATGCTCATGGTGGGCAGAGGTATTTAAGAGCTTCAGGTAGAAGCCGAGTTAGTCTGTTACAGAAAAAAACAACAAATGGGCTGGCCACACTTTATAGTCTAACAAAACAATGTTGATGGGATCATGCGCTTTCGTGGGCACAACCCACTTCTTCAGATGACCGGTGTTATGAGTAGGGGATATGAAAACACGGACTAAATAGGAGAGGGGAAGGGGGGGGTGGGAAAGAGAATGATGCTCTGTCTCCCACCCCGCTTCCCTTTTTCTTTAAGTACCTGGGTGCTTAAATCTAAGCAGATAAAAATCAAAGTCAATAGACAGATTGCTAAGACAGGAAGGATACCACTCGGAAAGCGGTTAGCACCAGCTCATGATCCCATCGACATGTTTTGTTACTCTATAAAGTGCTACCAGACAGAGCATTTAAGCCTGGCTGCAGTTTATATGCCAGGCTACACTTCCTGGTTCTGTTTAGCAATTCCTGCCTCTGGTTCCAAGTGCAAAGGAAGGAGGGAATTAAGCTGTTGAGCAATGTGTCTTCTAATCCTGGACTATGTCTACACTGGTGGCTTCTTGCGCAAGAACATCTTGCACAAGGGTTCTTGTGCAAGAAGTCTTATGCAAAATAAATCCACACTGCCATGTGCGAGCTGTGCTTTTGCACAAGAGCATCCACGGCCGTGTGGATGCTCTCTTGCGCAAGAAAGCTCTGTTGGCCATTTTAGCCGTAGGGCTTTCTTGCGCAAGAAACCCCTGTCGAGCGTCCACACTGCCCTCTTGCGCAAGAGCTCCTGTGCAAGAGGGCTTACACCTGTTCAAAAAGAGCGTAGCTCTTGCGCAAGAAGCCCTCTCTTACCACACTGTCCTGTAACTCTTCTTGCGCAAGAGTGGGAGGGCAAGTGTGGATGCTTTCCAGAAGAACCGCAGTTCTTGCGCAATAACCCAGTGTAGACATAGCTCTGGGGTGGCCAACCCATTAAGCGAAGAAAGCCAAAACAGCGGCAGAAAAAATATGAAGAACCGCACCAGATTTTTTTTTAGCATTTTTTGTTGAGAGAGAAAAAAAGCAGAAGAGCTCCCCCCACACCTCGAGTGGTTGAGAAAAAAAAAAAGACACTGCCCCTTTAAAAGACAAGGCGTTTTGGCCACATCAGGCTCCCCTGTCCTGGTGAGAACAGGGAGCTAGGAGTCGAGGACCGTTTCTAGGGGTTGTGAGGGAGGCTTCACGAGCCGCACTTTAAGGGGGGGAGAGCCGCATGCGGTTCGTGAACCGCGGGTTGGCCACCTCTGCTCTAATCTTTCCCATCCAGGTGGAGGGTTTTTTTCCTACCATGTGCAGAATAAATTTTTAGGTGCACCAAGGCAGGTGTGAATGTGCACCACCAGTAGAACCACCAGCCTAGCCATGGGAGCTCTGCTAATCAGCTGGGCAGCATTTGAATCTCGCCTGGGTGGGTGCAAAAGTGCACAGCGTACAGGGAGCACTGAGGAACTCCCCTGTTATTACCCCCAAATCACCCCTTGTACGCACACGTATGTGCATGGCTCAGGTGGCTGCTTAGAGTGACATGTAGAACGGTACACAGGGATGCACATGTACCCCCTGTTTCAGGGGGGGAGGGCCGACCCCGCACTACAGCGCCCACTTCCCCCTGTTTCAGACACTCACCAGCAGCATGGAAGGTGCAGGCCATGCGGCATCGCTTCTCGTGGCTCTGCGGAATGCTGGGAAAAGGTGGGCGGGGCAGAGGCGGAGCAAAGGCAGGGGGCGGAGCAATGGGTGGGAGAGGCGGGGCTGGGTCCCCCTCCTTCCCGGCCACATGCCGCCACTGTGGATGCTGTTGTGAAGTTTCCCAGGGAAACACCCAGACGGCGCAGGGTGAACACAGCTCCAGCCTGGAGGGGTTCCAGTCGTACCTGGGAAACCAGCCATGCAGCTCCCCCCAGAAGAACATAACAGGTAATTCAGGTAACTCGACAGGCCGCTGGCTGCGGGAAGAGGCTGGGTGGGGGGTTAGGGAGAGGAGAAGAGGTGGGAGGAGATGGCTGAGGGGGCATGTCCGTGGGGACCCCACTGGTAGGAGGGGAGAGAGGCAAAGGTCCTGCCCAAACCTAGTCTCTGATCTATTTGGATGTGGGTCTTTCTTGCTCTTCCCCAGAAGTGGTTCCACTTTCATTCAATACTAACCGGGCCGGAGAGAGTGAGAGTTGCTCTGTAGGCCAGTGGGCAGGGTGCTCTCCTGAAAAGCAAGTAAACCCTGTTGAAAGTCCTTCTTTTTATCAGGTTGGGGAAGAGAAATTGAACCTGGGCTAAAAGTTACACTGTCAGAAGAACATAAGAATGGCCACACTGGGTCAGACCAAAGGTCCATCTAGCCCAGTGTCCTGTCTGCCAACAGTGGCCAGCACCAGGTGCCCCAAAGGGCGTGAACAGAACAGAGAATCCCTCTCCTATCACCCATTCTTAGTTTCTGACAAACAGAGGCTAGGGACAGCATTCCTACCCATCCTGGATAATAGCCATCGATGGACCTAACCTTCATGAATTTATCTAGTGCTTGTTTGAATTCTTTTAAAGCCTTGGTTTTCACCATGTCCTCTGGCAAGGAGTTCCACAGGTTGTGCATTGTGTGACGAAATACTGCCTTCTGGTTTTTTAAAAACTGTTGCCTATTAAAGTCCTCTTCCTGCCATTTGGTGTGGGATGAGGCAGGTGTCTAACTCATTCCCTCAAGCAACCCCTTAGACGCTTGTTTGCAGGAGTGGGCTCCTGACTGCGGATTGCACAAAGAGATCGGACCCTCTATGTTGCACAGATGTAGGCACCCAGCCAACTTCTCATCAGCATCTCCCTTAGGCTAGCAGGGACAGTTCCCCCGCCCAACCTGAGTGCCCGCTTTTGTGGCACCTGTCTTTCTTCCAGCATTGCATAAGAAACCTGGGCACTTCACTCAGGCTTTCTGGGTCTTCTTGTTGCTCCTGTCATTTTCTATCTAGGATTTAGTCAAATCACAATGGTCGCACCAGGAGTCTTTGGTAGGACAAGATATTGAACCAGGATGTCCCAAGCTAGCTGTATGAATTGCTGGAAATCCCCCATCTCTAAGGACAAGTTGGCCATGGCTACACTAGAAAACTATTTTGAAATTACTAAATTCGACATAACCCCTGTCGACAAAAGCCTGTAGTCTAGACGGACCCCTATTGAAGTTTGTTAGTCCCTTGCTTGCATGATACAACAAAGGGCCAGGGTCAAAATGAGCAAAGCGACCCCTTGAAAAATGCTGAGGTTTCTGCAGAACGGGCTGTCCCCGTTCGGCAGGGTACAAGGGGTGGATTGAGGCACGTTGGGGGGTGGCAGCAAAGGGCGTGTGTCTGGAGCGAGGGGAGGCAGGGACGAGACCACCTCATAGTTGTTCGCATTCTCCAGGCTCTCACGTCCATTCCCTCCCGCTCCCCAGCTGAAGGTCTCTTGTGGTTCCCTCATTCACAGGCCCCCCTGCGTCACCCTGCCTCATCACACCAAAGAGCCCAGTGCGTGTGGCAGCCGGCCACACGGCCCCCCTGCCTTTTTACGTTCACACCCCCACACCGAGCTGGACGCTCGTGAGCATCCGGTGGGTCTTCGTCTCGGGGAACCGCCCCATCTTGGTGTACGAGCTGGTGAACTGCAGCGGGACGGCCTCCCCGTGGTGGGTGCACCCCTGTAAGTGCAGTGTGGAGGTGACGGACTCCTACCAGCCCCGGATGGAGCTCTCCTTTCCCAACGCCACGCTGTGGATCCGAGGGGTTCAGGCAAGTGACGCAGGGACCTACCAAGTGACCGTGCAGTTCAGAGACGTGCCACCAGCCACGGGGGAGGTGAACCTCATGGTGACGGAAGGGGACTGAGGTGGGTGCTAGATGGTGTAAGGGCCACTGGATGGTTCAACTGGCTGCCCCTGCCCTGTGTTTTGGGGGACCCCATGAAGTCCCAGGCAGTGTGGGGGATCACCTGGTGAGGCTGGGGACAGCAGCAGGGGCCAGGCTCAACCCTGAACTCACCAGCGGCCATGGGAGTGGCGGGAAGTGGAGCAACCCAGCCCCAAGCGGAGCCGGAGCCGGAGCCAGGCTCGGCTGCCCTCTGCAGGCTGGTGCTGGGTGGCTCCATTTCCCGCCACCATGATGAGTGTGGAGGGTGAAGGAGGAGGGGCGAGCCCTTCTGCCAAGGCCAGGCCCACCGATAATGCCCTGGGCCATGTCACACATGGGAAGGGGCTTACAGCAAGGGGGAGTGGGAAGAATCAGAGCAGGGGTGGGACTTGGGGGAAAGGGGTGGAGAGGGGGCAGGGCCAGGGTGGAGTAGAGGTGAGAAGTGACGAGGCGGGAGCAGGGTCTGGAGCAGAGGGGGGTTGTCCCAGGCCCCCTAAGTTCGGTGTGGGGGAAGAACCTGGTATTGGCCGCTGTCAGCAGACAGAACGCTGCGTTACATGGACCTTTGATCAGACCCCGTGTGGCCATTTTCCCTTTGTAGAAAGAGAAATATGCATCCCACCCCATGGCCAAATACTGCATCCCCCACCCCCAGTGGCCACACCACAATCTGAACTGCTAGATGCAGTGCCCCATATGCGTGACCCTCCCTCCCCGCCCCCCACAGGCACCAGCCGCCTCTGGGAGAGGGAGTGGAAGGGGAACAGAATAGGAGGGAAGAATGGGAATGGAGAGGAGAGGGGAGATTTTCTTGTCTTTTCTTTCTCCCTTTGTCTTGCTCCCTCCCTCCCTCCTTTCCTTCCTTCCTTCCTTCATTTCTCCCTCTCCTCCCTGCCCCTCCTCGCCCCTCCCCTTTCCTTTCCTGATTTCCCTGGCCTCTTCCAGCTTCTATGGGGTCTGTGAACCAGACCATGGAAACGAGGAACCCTGAGACTCACAGACCAATCCCAGGCACATAAACCCCACCCTCATGACTGCCAAGTTGCGTGCAGCAGAAGGTGTGTTGTATGCAAATAAATCATAGAAGCAGCTCATTTGCTCATTGCAGGTTACATCGGCCTGTAACCTGAAACTTCAGCTTTGAGGAAATGTTAGTGGGGGAGCTGTGTTCGTCTGTAACTTTAAAAACAAGTAGCCCTGTATGTATTTGTTAGTCTCTAAGGTGTCATAGGGCTACATGTTTTCATAGTTACAGACTAACATGGCTCCCCCACTAACATTATATAGTATATATAGTATCATGAGTTTTTGTGTTTAAGACCCACTTCATCAGATGACTTGGAGTTGAAATAACAAAACCCATGATATATGTAACAGCAAAAGAAGTATCTGTCAATTATAGGACTTGTGCTAATGGGGCTAATTAAATGGACTGGATGTGTTCCATTCATAACATTTGATGTGGAAATGCAGATATCAAAGGCAGGGGAAATAGGCTATGTAGTGCGTTCAACTGTTAATGTCTGTCTTCAAGTGTAGGGTAACTGTGAAATTTGTAGATGAGTTCCAGTTCTGCCCTCTCTCTCTGCTATTGGGAGGTGAAATTCCTTTGCAGAAGAATAGCTACTTCTAAATCCAGGACCGAGGACAGGTGCTTGCTTGTCAGTGCTGGCAGATGAAACGCTCCGCTTATTTAAACGGCACCTCCCCTGCAACACACTTGCCCTGCAAGTAGGCCCCTTCCCAGCTCGGGACTACAGGACGCCAGCGTTAGGAAGAGAGAGAAGCCCAGTGTAGGGGGAATGGAGTGGATATGAGGAAATCAGAGCTCTATTCCTGGCTGTGTTTTTCTTCTCCCTTTGTCTGCTTCTGTGCTAGCTTCCCCATAGGCGCCGGAGAAGAAGCTGGTTGGACTCGCAATACCTGGTGGAGCTCCACACGCCAACCACATGAATCCATCTTCTCCAAGACCAGCCTGAAGCAATCACTACAACTAGTTGCTACAAAGGAAGGTCTATTTGAGCCACAATGCAGCCGGCCAATGGCCCAAGGCCACGCAAAGGGTTAGGGTTAGGCTTAGGGTTAATTCCCCTTTCCTGACCCATCTGTCTGTCATCTGAGGCACGAGGTTGGCGTTACTGGTAGGCCCCATGTTGCATGGTGACTCCTCCAAAGGTGCTCAGCTCTGGGCAGAACTAGGTCCTTGCCCGAGCATGGCTGAAGGGTTCCTGGTACAGGTCAACGGCCCAGCTGCCGCGACTGACGCGGCGAACGCTTAACCAACCCCCGCAACAGCGAGTCCCAACCGCCGGCCACAGGCCACATAGCTGCCGGCAGAAGACGGAATCACAGTGGAACCCCATGGAACCGACCCTGCATCCCCTCACACACCCCCAGTGGGCTATATGCACCCATCCCTCAGCCATTCATGTTCCCATTGATAAATAAAAGCCATCTTCTTCAGCCAGAGTGTTCTGAGAAAGAGGAAGAAGATTGGATCTAACAACTGAAATATGCATATTGCATTCTTAAGCATTACCCCTTTCCCGTGGTTAGGAGGCCTCCCCCTCCTAACCACTGAGATATTTCTCTCGGGGCCTTGGGGGAGGGACGGTCTCTCTCTCCCTCAGGGTCTCACTCCAGCGTTAGCATCCTCAAGCTTCCCATCCCAGCCTAGAGCACCTCTCTGCCCTCACACAGAGCTCCACAATCCTGTCCCAGCCCTGTCTCCACAGCTATGCAGACAGGCGATGGCTGGATGTCTGGTGGGAAAAGCTCTGGCTTTGTTTTACAGGGTTGTATGAACTGGGGCTAGCAGAGCATGTTTCTCAGGGTCTGGTTTTAAAGAGATGGTCCCTTATTTCATGGATTTGTCTCTGCGGGTGAATTGTCCATTCCTTATTTTAAGGCTAGGGTTGCCAGATACCTGCACAAAAAATCCCGAACATGGCGGGGGAAAAAATCGGTTAAGCAAAAAAACAAAACAAAACTGGGAGACCAAACTTGTTAAGGAAAAAAAAAAATTCCCCTACTCCTCCCACCCCTGTGCCAGACATGGCAGGAGAAAAATGTCCCCTCCAGCCTTCCGTCTGTATTTTTTATCGGACTGTATTATAGGACTGTCTGGGTGAAAACAGGCCGCAACTCTATTTAAGGCAGGCGTGTGGAACCTAAGGACTGGGGACCGGATGCGGCCCCTGGCTTGCTTGGATCCGACCCCCAATGTTCTGGGATCTCCCCAGCATTGGGGAGCTGTCACCGGCATTCCAGCCCTGCGGCTGTCCCACTGCGGGGCTGGAGCACACAAAATCTAATAGCCTGGACCCCCCTAAGCTCTGGTTGTGCAGGGAATGTGGGGAGTGTCTCTCTCCTCAATCGGGGGCCACATCAGTGAGGGTTTGTTTTGTCTTTTCGGCTTCTCGCTTGTGTGCGGCCCCCGATTGATTTTTTCTGTGGGTCAGCGGCCCCTGACCACAGAAAGGTTCCCTGTCCCTGTGATGTCCCCTGACCATTTAAAACATTCAATTGAAGCTCATGGATTGTAGTTCTGAGAGCCACAGAAATGGGCCCAGGCGTGAACTTTCAAATAAAGCCTCGTCCTTTAATTTTTCACCTGGGTTTTCCCTTCTTTCCGTCTAACAAAGACGGCGACGCCGGGCGTGTCAGGGGCACAGTGTGAGCTGGGAAGTGGGATGGAACAGCCCAGCGAGGCGCTGGAATCCAAGCCGGAAGAACGGGTAGATCCTCTCGCCGGCAACAGAAAACGCGGAAGTGGCGATCGGCTCCCCTTTAGCAGCATCGATAAATGCCACGTTCCCGCTTTCAAAGTCCAGATAAACCCGGAGCCTGCTGGGTGTCCTGATCAGGAACAGGTTGACCACGGAGGAGGTGAAAGCCGGAAACCAATGGTCCCCGCTCCACTCCACAGCCCAGACTTCCTGTTTATGTTTAACATGGACCCGTCCCTTCCTGCTCACAGACTCCCTGGCCACCCCCACAGCACAAAGCCCCGCCGCCTCCACCTCCCAGCAATGCCTCCCGGCGCTGAACCCCTCACGGCCCAGCACACAGAGCGCAGTGTCAAATCTCTCCGGGGTGTCGGGCAGATCCTGCCGCGTCTCTCCCCGCCTCACGCTTTTCCCATCCGCAGACACGATGAGTTCGGGGTGGGCTGTGGCTGGGTCCAGGGTCACGTTGGCTGCAGAGACAGAACCAAAGCGTGATGGGCAGGGAGCAGACACAGAAAATGCAGGGTGTTTCTCCTTTCCATCACAAGTGGCTCGTCTTTGTAAAACTCGGCCAGGCTATTCAGGTTGAGGAGAACAGCTCACTGGGATCAATCATTTTACAGTCAAAAGGGGCCCACGCATGAGCGCTCAGGGCCAGGATCAACATATGGAGTTGAAAACTAGAGGAACCCAAAGAAGTGGGAGCAAAATATGGGCCAATTTCCAAAAGCATTTTTGAATGTTTTGTTTGCAATGTAATTAAATCTTTGACTAAACAAATTAGACAGAAAATTCATTCCCCTCTGAAAAGAGTTATTGTACTGTTTGAAGACTCAGTTTAATCTCTCTCTCTCTCTGTGTACATGTATAATAACAGGACTTTATTCACACACTAAGTGAAAGTGTCAATACAGCTATTACTATGGCTACATCTATACTGCTTCCTTCTTGAGCAAAAGCCTATGCAAATGAAGCAAGGATTAGCATATTGCCACACTTCATTTGCATATTTAATGAGCAGCCACTTTTGCACAAGCAGCTTTTGCGCTTTTGCAGCTTTTGTGCCATCTACACAGCTCCTTTTTGTGCAAAAGTCTCTTGCTCAAAAACGGCCTCTAATTAATTATGCAAATGAAGTGGAACAATATGCTAATCCACACTTCATTTGCATAGGCTTTTGGCAAGAAGGAAGCAGTATAGATGTAGCCTTAGGGTTGTTAATTCCTAATGTCTGTTTGCAATTACTCTGTCATGTTAAAATAACCATGGATGTTCGAGGCAATCCCTTCTTTTTCAGTTTTGTTACTCTGTGTATTTGTCACGGTTGTTTGTCTCATGTGAATTTTAGATCCTTCTCTACCAGGCAATCAAGACTCCTAAATTACCTTGTTTTCTCTTCATATTGGGAAAATGTGCCCATAATTATCAGTTGCTGAAGATTTACCTTTGTGCAATTTCCACTCAGATGAGAAAGATTCTAATGGAAGAAAAAAAAAAGGTGAAAAGTGAGATGTCATGCTGTCACAATTGTGGTGAAAGTCCTATCATTAACATAATTGGTTTTATTGTATACCTGGGGTATATATCAATACAATCAAACAAGTTATTTCGAACAAATAATAGAATTTGTTGAGTGATAACAATGTATTTCCCTAGCCCTTCACTATAAAAGCTGAGTACTTATAAGGGTGGAAATTAACAGGTCTCCTACCTGCCTGCTACACAGATATTCTAATAACCTTAAGAAACAACAGATAGTCTGGTAGCACTTTAAAGACTAACAAAACATGTAGATGAGACCATGAGCTTTTGTGGGCACAGCCCACTGCTTCATCTGACCAGAGTGTCAGAAATCCAGAGCCATGTCCAGACAGACGCGATGCCCACCAAGCCACGCTCAACCAGCAGCAGTTCATGGCAGGTGGGCTTTCCCTCAGTAGAGCTGCAATGCTGGAGATCGAGCTGTGGCTAAAGGAATTGGAGGACTGTAGGGAACAGAGGCAGCATGAGCAGGCCATGGCAGAGTGGAAAAGCCAAGAGGCCCCAGCTGCAGTGAGTGGGGAAGGGCCCAGGGGGGCCGGGACTGCAGGTCACTTTGAGAGGTTCGAACTGTCCCAGTGTAAGGATGTGGGGGATCTGGATGGATTTCTTAACTCCTTTGAGCGAGCCTGTGAGCTGCACCAGGTCCCCCCAGATGACTGGCTCCAGCAGCTCACCCCCTTACTGGATCAGAAGGCTGCAGGGGTGCTTGGCCAGCTGGAGGGGCTGCAGCCAGGGGACTATGAACAAGTCAAACATGCCTGTTTGGTTCTGGAGATCCAACACTCTGGTCATCTGAAGCAGTGGGCTGTGCCCACGAAATCTCCTGACACCAGCTACATGTTTTGTTAGTCTATAAAGTGCTACTAGACTATTTGTTGTTTTTTAAGTTTATCCTGTTGGTTTTTTAAGTTTAAGGCTACCCCTCTGAAAATATTCTAAGCAACTGAGTAATACACACATTATAATAAGTGTAATTCTTACCCAAAAGGTAAAGCATTCTTTCACATTTTTAAGATTGTTGTAATGAAATGTGCATTTTTCTATACTTAGTACAAATATGTTTATTATTCGGGCAGAATGAAATTTGTGATCTCCAGAAAGGCATTTTTGTCCCTCCTCCCTCTGAGAATTGGGTTCTTCTATTTTAAGGTGATACAATTTTTCAACACAATTTGACAGATTCTAGATAATGGGTTCATGAATTCTATCTCCCTCTGCCGATCTTCAGATCAGTTTGAAAGGGATTTAAGACAAGGTGAGTGGGTTAGCAAAATGGAATTAGTTATATAAACTTGCAGTAATGAATATGGAACAACTGCTGCCAATTCATAATGAAACATTCTGCAATGATCTTTAGAGTGCTGGTGTTTAATCTGTAGTAAATGTGATGAAGTGGGGATTTTATTTGCTGTGTTATGTAGCATGTGATTTCCACTGTTCTAAAGTAACCCTGTGTGGTTGTGTGCGCCATAGTTTCCTGAAAGCACACAATAGAATCATAGAATACTAGGACTGGAAGGGACCTCGAGAGGCCATCGAGTCC
>JANRFK010000270.1:10835006-10845617 GCA_030068395.1 Apalone spinifera | reverse complement strand
GGGGTTAAAATCATGTGAGCTGGTCATTATTTAGCCACAAGCAGCTAACATATATTTAAATAGAACTGTTTATGTGTGTGCAAGGTGCAAGACTTCTTTCAAAAGAACCGAAGTGATTTAAGACTCCTTGATTTTCCATGGAAATCGTGTGCCTAAGTAACCAAGAGTGTGTTTTCCAAAGCACCTAGATTATATTTACCATTGCGTTAGTTTAAATTTAATATTTTTTCTAGAAGAAAGCATTTCCACAGTGCAGGCACCCTGCTTGTATTCTCCTGTTCTCCTTATTAAAGTCCCCAAGTGAGTGGACCTGAGAGGGCAATTTGTCTGTTACCACTTTCTGGAACATTCTGGTTTGCTGTGTGAGGTGTGGTTTGAGACAGAAACAAAAGGTTGGTTTCCTCATGGATTTTGCCAAAATAAATTTAAAACGAAGAGAGCTTTGAAAGCCCAGTTGGCTCTCTTGTGTCTGCTGCCCAACATAAGATGTAATGGCAAAAGAAACAGGAAATATGATGCAAAATATGAGTGATGCTTCAATTTCATATGAGGGATGGGAATTACTCTGGCTATACAGGACCATGAAATAAATATGAACAGATGCTATGAAAAGCTCCTTTGAGAGGCACTGACTTAAAACCTAAGCATCCAGCCTTCGTCTCATTAGGGTTGTTTTCGTGAGTATATAAATTGACATTTTTATTGTTTGTATAACTCATTTTTAAATCTCCCTGATTTTGCTGTAAGCAATTTACTGTGTATCCAAATTCTCTCCTTGTAAAATGTGGCTAAGTGCATACTCTAATGGTGTATGTTCATGGCAGTAGAATTGTTGGTACCAATAGAAAGGTCCATATTTTCTCACCCATCTCCTTTGAGGATCAGCTGAATAGTGGTGAAAACCTTAGCGCTAGTTGATTATTCAATATAAAGAATAATAAACTTGGCCCAGGATTTCAGGAGGCCTGAGTTCACGTTGACCATTTAATCATTCACAACCAAGCATTTCAGAGTAAAGACCCATCTGATTTATTGCACAATTCCAAACTGCTTCCCAAGTGCCAGAAATCACAAGCAGCCTCTGGCCAGTCAGCAAAAACTCCAGTTTTCCCCTCAGAATCCACTTGATAAACAACATCCATCGTGCTTCCATCACCAATGAATTAAAAAACCCCAGCAGCTCTGTGAACACAGAACAAGTAGCATCTAAAGGAAGTTGCACTCAACTTGGTTATTCACGTTGATGTTCAATGAAAACACATTTTTAATATACAGCCTGTGTTGCTGAACTGTCAGCTCACCCACGGCAGGTATCAGTGTAGAAACCAGAGGCCTTTGTCACACCAGTTAGGACCAGTTTGCTCCTAAAGACTGGACATATTCTCTATCCCCACACAGGAAGTAGTGGGCTGTGCCCATGAAAGCTCAGGATACCATTTACATGTTTTGTTAGTCTATAAAGTGCTATCAGACCATTTGCTTGCTTTTTTTTTCTGTAACAGACTAACTCGGCTACCCCCTGAAGCTCCCAAGCAGAGGGAGAGAGACAAAAATGATTGAAGTAGGAGCCGTTGTTTCCTTGAAGGTTCCTTTGTACGATGTTGTTTGTTATTGTCTTTATTTCACTGACTGACGTCGATCTACCTCCTTCCCCTAACCGGTACCATTCACGCACATATACACCAGCTTCCCACGCTCTCAGGAGGGTTTAGAGAACTTGACTTAGTTATCCTGATGCTCAGCCCCCCTCTGCCTCAAACGCCTGTGTGTGTTTTTCCAGGGAAAGGCCTGGTGACATTTATTCTGCACGCTTGGATGCTGGACAAGCCAGGTGACAATGTGGGTAGTTGCCACCCCGGTGCAGTGCGCCCAGTTCCTGCTGCCTGCTCCCCTGCTCTGCTGTCTCTCCATTCACTGCAGCTCTGTCGGTGGCTGAGCTCCCCACAACATAGCGGCCAAGGCAGGAAGTGCAAACAGAGCAGCTATGGACCGGGGCACAGGGCACTTCACCAGCTCTCGGGGATCCTGCTCCTGTGACTGACCTGGTCAAGTCACTTCATCTTCTGTGCTGGTAGCCCCATGTATAAAGGTGCGGCCTTAACCTTAGCAAACATGCGGGGGTGGGGATGGTCCTTCACAGGTTTTATTGTGCCTGGGTCCTTTGATGGCTGAGGATCCTGGTTCCTGAGCCGCTGTCTCACTAACAGATGTTGCGGATGGTGCTGGCTGACAGGGTCGGGCCACACTTGCTACATGGCGACTGTGTTTCCTCTTCTGGCGTTTTCTTCAACTGGCGGAAGACTGCTTTACTCCAAAGTGGGCATTGCTCTCGGGCAGGTCTTTGCTGGTTAGCCCACTCCTGGGCTGCCCTCTCCCAGCGTGTGGGGTCAATGCCACATGGTTTGATCTTGAGGGAGTCTCTAAACCATGCCTTGTGGCCTCCCTGTGGCCTTTCTCCTGTGGAAGAGTCAGCACGATTGATGTGATGTTTACCCACCATCAGGCGAGGGGCTTTTCCCACTGTAGTCTGTGCACTGAATGCTGGTTTACAATCCAACTTACAACAGTCAAGGAAATCAGAGGCTCCCCAACTAGCACCTAAGTCGCCTTCTGTAAAACTTTGGTGAACTTTCCCCTAAAAAGGAGATCATAGACAGAGGAAGCACCGAGAAGATTTTTACTATCCAAAATGATTTCCTTAGTAAGGACCTAAGAGTCACTTCCCTTCAGATAATAGGCCCAGTGTCTACCATGTGGATTTCATTGGAATTCAACTCACAGGTCATAACCCAAAGAGGATAGGAAATTCCGCTGCTTTTGTGTCAGTGGCTCACACACCGGCAGGGTGTTTGTCCCCCAGAGATGAGCCCGCTGCTCTGGAGACGAGTAGTTTCATGTGAATCTGTCTGTTATTTTCTGAGAAGAGGGTTGAAACCCCCTCACCATGGAAACCACTTGATTTCCTACCTCACTGAAGACACAGACCCACCAGACCCGTGTGTCACTTGGAATAGCTTTGCCGATCAGGACACTGAAGGGGTCAGATCGATGCTAAGTGGCCCGTCGGTGCCTCATGCAAAGCTCTTGGCACAAGTGAGCCCAATGTGTTCATGCTGCAGTTGGGGAGAAGGAGGCAGTGACTCCTGCCTGTCTCCCAGCCACCTGCTTTCCCTCTTCCCAGTCCCCCTGCTGCCCTGCGGGGACACGGCTAGGAAGACAGCCTTGGGAAATGATTGTACCAATTGCAGAGGGCAAACATGAAGCAGAAGAGAAGATGGTTACTGCCACCAGTGCTGGGCTGGGAGGGGGATGACTCTAGCATGTTCCCCTTCCAAAGGCTGGAATACAACGGGCAGCCACAGGTGAAAGTAACTGAAACTTCTGACGGGTGCTGTGGTTTCGTGTACACCCCCCGACCAGAAGAGAGGCTGGGGTGTGCTGCTGGGTGTGTGGTTTGATACCACAATATCAGTAGGAAATGTAAGTGTCTGGTGAAGTGTGGCGGGCATAGGGCAAGGCATTGTAATGTGCTGGGGGGCTCAGGGCAGGGGGCTGGGGTGGTTGGGCTCAGGGCAGGGATTGGGACGTGTGTGTAAAGGAGAGGGTTTTTTTGGGGGGGGGGTCACTATTTTGGGAGGCTGGCGTGAGGGGTCCAGCAGGCAGCATTCCATCACAAATCTCGGGATTCAGCCCCCCACCCTCCCTAAATGGCGCCCTAGAGAGGGTCAGGGTTGGGGCCATCCAGGCCTGGGGGGCACGAACCCCCAGCCAGCCTCTCTATTCTGCCTAGCTGCCTGGTGGTTAGTTCACCAGCCTGCAGGAAGCCCCAGAAGCCTGTCTGGACACGTTCTGCCCCTCCTTCTGCAGCCAAGCGCCCCCGCCGGCCAGCTCCTGCCTCCTGGAACAGGGTCCCGGGGTGCACCGGCTGACTGCACCTCTGCTGGCAGCCCACAGGGATGTGTCAGTTTCTGCAGAACCCCCTCACCTGCGGCAGAGCTGTGCCAGGGGCAATGCCCTAGGCCTCTCTGGAGTCCCAGCCTGCGGTGATACAGCGATGGGGGAAGAAATGCTCTAGGGAGCCGTGTGGGGCTGTGGCAGGTGCTGTTATTCGTACAAGCGCCCTGCAGAGGCCAAGCTGTGCCATGGCAAGTACCAGCTGAGCAAGATGCTGCCCTTGCAGTGTTTATGGTCCAGTCTCCCTTTGCCATCTGAGCCACAAGATGTTTCTGGACTCATAAGAGTAACAGGAAACAATGAGACTGCCCAGGAAATGAGCATTTGATGTTGAAAGTTCTGAGTCAGCCCCTTTCTGAGAAGAAAAACGGAAACTAAATTCCTCCCCTCACTACAGAAGCAGCCATGGCTGCTACAAGGGCAGGACACACATTCCTGAGTGAACTGACTTGTTCAGTGTGTACAGATTATTTTGAAGATCCCGTGTGTCTGGATTGTGGGCACAATTTCTGCCAAGCCTGCCTCACTCAGTGGTGGCAGGGATTGCGTACAAACTTCAGCTGTCCGGAGTGCAGAGCAACCTTCTCCCAGAGGAACTTCAAACCCAACAGACAGCTGAGGAATATTGTAGAAGCCTCCAGACCCCTGACAATGGAGCCAAAACAAAAACCAGAAGTGGAGACAATATGTGAGAAACACAACGAGGGTTTTAAAATCTTCTGCCAAGAGGACCAAATCCCCATTTGCGTGGTTTGCCACCTGTCCCGAGATCACAAAGACCACACCATGGTTCCCATAGAGGAAGCTGCCGAGTCTTACAAGGTAAGCAACCACGGGAATGGCCAGGGAGGGCATTTAAATAAAATAATTATGGAAAAAACAGCAAATACCGTAAGAGCATGCTAAGAAGTCTCTAGCTGAAACGTGGCATATGAAATAAGCATAGTCAGCTTCAGTACGGTCACCTCTTAAACATTCTGGCTACATCTACGCTGCAGCCTTCTTGAGCAAGAACATTTTGTGCAAGAGTTCTTGTACAAAATGTTCTTGTGCAAGAGCGCGTCCACACTGCCATTTGCTTTTGCACAAGTGATATGCTTTTGTGGAAGTGATATGCTTTTGTGCAGTGTGGATGCTCTCTTGTGCCAGAAAGCTCTGATGGTCATTTGAGTCATAGGGGTTTTTCGTGCAAGAAACCCCTGTTCCATCCGCACATGCCTTTTTGCACAGGAGCTCTTGTGCAAAAAGGCTTATTCGTCCTGGGGAGAGGAATAGTTCTTGCACAAAAAGCCCTGTGTTCTTACTCTTTGCTGTACGTTTTCTTGCTCAAGAATGGGCTTGTAGTGTGGATGCTCCACAAGTTTTTGCATGAAAACAACAATTCTGCAACGTAGACGTAGCCTCGGAGTAAATTCTGGAGCATCCAAACTTCCGAAGAATTCAGGGACCTAGGAGAACTGAGACACAAACTCTTCCAAGGCACAGTGAAGGTCATACCCATCACATAATCCACTGTCACTGATTCTGCTTTTCAGGTGCTCTTTTCATTTGTTGTACGTTTTGGGGAAGAATCACTCTCAGTTGGGCAAGTCAGAGATTAGAGTCTGTTGTTTTTCACTGGGAATGTGTAGCTAGGTCTAAATGTTTCTGTTCCACAACATTTGACCGTGTTCAAAAGTGCTTCTGGGCTGCAATGGGTTAACAGGAAAGGGCTGCAAATTGCTTCTCAGTCTTGAAATATTGTCCTCAAGATAGTGTGCTGTGTTTTATACATTTTGCCTGCTTTGGAACCACATTTTCCAGGTCCTTTTTGGCGTTTAAAATACAAGTTCTGGGCTAAAACAGGCCAATTACAATGTGCTCTTAGTCTGTCCTCAGAACTGTCTGTAACAGTACCTGCTGGGCTTTGCAACAATTTCATTGTTTAGAATTACCATTCTGGGCCTTTTAGCTCAGTGCACTAACCATAGACTATGGGATATTGTGATGTGAGACCTTCTCCATCTGCTTTCTCACAGCTGTGCCAATGGGGAGAAAGAGCCATTTAGACCAAATAGCGGGGCAGGAGGATGGGGGGAGAGAGAGGCTACAAGCATGAGAATGCCTCTCCAGCCAGGCAGTTAGACCACATATTCAACGTATTGTGTATTTAGTAACCTTGAAAATAGAAAAAGATGGTAATTCCTCCAAAAGCAACTAAAACTAAATAGTTTTTATGTAATAGTTGTTGTTGTTGTGTGTGTTTTGGTTTGTTTGGGGTTTTTTTGTTAGGACCGAATTCAGAGCTCTATGAAGATTTTGAAGAAAGAAAGAGACAAGATTCAGTCATTTAAATTGAGCGGGGAAAAGAAAAGCCAAGAACTGCTGGTAGGTGCCATTATTACTTAGATGTAAACGTGCATAGGCACATTATCCACACACAGCTTAGAACTGAGTTCATAAGAGAAATAGTGAGAAACGTGCTCCCTTCTGTGAAAGACTATTCCTCATTCACTGTCACTGTAAAAAGAAATTGTTCTCCGACGTCTTAATAATCCATATATTTTCACTGACAATGGGAGCATAATTTTTCAGCCAGAAAACCTGTCATGTAGATGAATGGGGCTTAATAGAAAACAATTTTATTTTTCTCTGGGAAAACATCATTTGCAACAGAATTTTCCATTTGTGAGGAAATTTCAAATGAAGCACACATTTTTGGGTCCTTTCACATTGAAATTTTAATTTTAGTTTTCAAAAGTGGAAACATCTTCAAAAATTCAAATATTTTATTCACCTCCCCCTTTGAAAGCACTCTATTAGCCACCCAACCTGCCCAGCTTTTGGCCTGCTTGGTTTTCAACAGAGGTATCCCCAACTGGGCAAAAACACCATGGAGTCTGCTGGCACTTTAAAGATTAGCAGGTTTGCTGCCAGAGAACTCCTTGTTGTTTTTACTGAAATAGCCTAGCACGGCTACATCTCTGAAACAGGACAATTTGTGCAGCTGCTGTAGGAATCCACTGCCCCAGAGAAGGCTGGTTACTTAGGCCTTTAAAGCCTATTGCAGTAATTGGAAAGATGCCGGTTGAATTGTGTGAAATCTGGAGCTGGTCGTTAATGATGATATCACCGTTAGACATGGCCATGAAAAGATCTGAGTTAGAAATCTGCTCTGATTTCCTTGCTTCTAGGGCATGAGGGGCTAGAGAGTGCTCCAGAGACAGCATGAGTACTCCTTCATAAAATAACAGAAGTTAAATTCTGGGGGGTTGCAATGACATGTTTGCATCTGCATACGTACAACTTTATAAAATGAGCCATAATTCACTCTGTGTTCCTGTGCTGTGCTTTCCCTGTTCATACTCTGTGATTTCAGAAACAGCTAGAAAATGAGAAGCAGAAAATTGTGTCTGAGTTTGAGCAACTGTACAAGTTTCTGAAGGGACAAGAGCGACTCCTGCTGGGCCGTCTGGAAAAACTGAATAAGGAAATTGAAAAAAGGCGGGATGAGTATGTGGCTAAACTATGTGAGGAACTGTCCTCGTTCAGTTCCCTGATCAGTGAGATTGAGCATAAGTACCAGCAGCCAACGATAGAATTCCTGCAGGTGAGATGGTGTTAGAATGTTTCTCAGGCAAAGAAACGCCTAATTCTTCACTTTTGGAGAGCAACGGTGAAAGTTCAGAACAGAGAGTATTACTAAAATCGACCCTAGTTTTCCTAAAGTGCTTGATAAAAAAAAAGCCCATTAAAGTCAACGGAAATATACTTCTTGGCTGCGTCTAGACTGGCCAGTTTTTGCGGAAAATCATCTGCTTTTCCGCAAAAACTGGCCAGCTGTCTACACTGGCCGCTTGAATTTCCGCAAAAGCACTGACTTCCTAATGTATGAAATCAGTGCTTCTTGCGGAAATACTTTGCCCTTCCCGTTCGGGCAAAAGTCCCTTTTGCGCAACACTTTTGCACAAAAGGGCCAGTGTAGACAGCTGACATTTGTTTTGCGCAAAAAAGCCCTGATGGCTAAAACGGCAATCAGGGCTTTCTTGCGCAAAAGCGCGTCTAGACTGGCACGGACGCTTTTCCGCAAAAAGTGCTTTTGCGCAAAAGCGTCCGTGCCAATCTAGACGCTCTTTTGCGGAAATACTTTTAACGGAAAAACTTTTCCGTTAAAAGTATTTCCACGAAATCATGCCAGTCTAGACGTAGCCCTTGTGTACAGTGGGCATTGGATCAAGCCCTAAATGAAAAAAACCCATTTTGAATTCTTATGGGATATGACTCCTCCAAAAATGGCAGACTCCAAGCTCTGTTCTCCCTGTCCCATTATGCAAGACCAAAGGGAAATTCAATAGAATTAGAAGATAAATTCTAATCTGAACCAATGCACACTTTTCCAGATTAGACAGTCCAACTTATTAACCGTGGATGCTGTTGAAGCCAAACATTTTGCAAAACTAAAAAAGGGATTGGATATTTATATGGATAACTGGAATGTCTAGAGGGTTGTTAAATCTCATGCTTCATTGTTATAGCCAGTCATAAACTATTAGAAAGCCCAATATCTTACAACTTACTCAGAAGCATCTAGGACTGTTGTAACTAATATCTGCTGTGGGCAGCATTCTTCTCTCCTCGCATCCCCTACGTTGAACCTGGGTAGAGGATAGCGACTCTGCACCCCAATCCCATTGTTCTCCCCCAGCCCTGACTTTCTGTGGCCGTCAAGAAGTTCACAGGATGGACCTTGAGAATGGTTGTGGGAGAGCAGGGAGAGAGTTTACAGTCTGGGGGCCGCACGGCCTGGGGGGCAGCCTTCCCTCCTGATCCCCTGCCGTCTGCAGGAGGGGTCGTTCCCAAAGCCAAGAGTGTTCAGGAGATCTTTGTTCCACACATCACCCACCTGAGCCCTCTGATTCCATGTGCCCAATGGGGTTACACACTAAGCTGGTGAACTTCTGTAGACAAACTCCCTGGGCCCAGATCCTGCACTTGCTGCCCTTTTCCTCGGGAGCGAAGGCAACACATTTAATGGGTTTGTTTGTGTTAATAAATAACAAATAATTTCAATTTCACTGTGAACCTCCAATGGGGAAAACTGAATTTCCTTTTCTCTGTCTCCTCTAGGACATCAAAGGCACCTTGCGCAGGTAGGTGGCTCCTTCTCTCTCTCCCTTTCACTTCCCTGTGCAGGGACGGGATTTTATACCTGTGACATGGCTCCCCGGGGTCCAGCAGGGCAGAGTGTGGGACTGGCTCCCAGCTGGAGAGTTGGTGTCAACTCAAAACTAGTCAATAAGCAATTGTGTTTCCTATCACACAGTGATCTCTGTCACTGTGCCTGGCAGACACGCCCTACTCTAAGGCCTTTGGCGTGTGCTTTGACTAGTAGCACTGTGGTAGTGCCCGAAGGCAAAATGCAAAATCAGGTTGGCGCTGATGCTGGGCGCTGCACAGACACAGGAAGAGACCGTCCCTGCACCAATGAATTTACAGTCTAAACAAGAGACAGAGGGCGGAGGGCAGAAGGATTAAAATCGATGCCAGGGGACATTCAATAAAGACCAAGCACTGCACCTAGGAAGGAAAAATCAGACGTACCACTACAAATTGGGGACTATCTGGTCAGGCAGTGGCACTGCTGAAAGATCTGAGAGTTCAACTGGATCCCAAATAGATGGGTCAGCAGTGCACCTCTCATGCGAGAGAGGCAAAGTCCTTGTGGGAGGCTGTCCCAGGTCGCTGTGCTCACCACAGGAGGTGCTGCCTCCTGGCTCTTAGGGGGAGCAGCTCCCTGCCAGATCCAGCACTTCTTTTTGAAGTCTGTCCCCCCCAGTGTCTGCTCTCCCCTGCAGCCTCATCTCCCCCTCCAAAGTTGCAGCTTCCTCCTGGTTCCTTAGTCTCACTGGTCCCATTATCCAGGCATTGCCACTGCATTCATGGCAGTTAGGTAACTTGAGTCTCCCCACTGCTCCAGGTTCCAGCCCAGGGCCCCTACCACATGCAGGCAAGGTCTGATCCTTCCCTGGGCTGCTTTCTGCTCACCTGGCAAGCTCTGGCCAGACCAGTCACCGTGGGGCACTGTGGGATGCCTCGTAGAACATCAAGTTTCTGATCAGTGGGTCTACGTTACCATAAATTTGACCATGCGAGGTTGAAATTTGTGTTTCACCTGGTAAAAGCAGGAGAACCCAAAACAGCTTTAGTGGCCCTTCAAGTCAATGGAACGGGCTTGGACGCGTGGACACTGTTTAGAAAATCAAACTTAAGCAGCTCAAAATTTGACCTAAACTAGTGCAGAGCAGACCTCAGGGAGGGCCTGATTAGACTTCCTAGGTACAACAGGCTGTTCTACAGAGACTGGTGACTGGTTGTTGCTCAAGTGCCCTGATGCTGGCACCAGAAACAGTTGGTTTGATTTGCAACAAGGGAGATTTGCAGGAGTGTGAAGAGGTTCCCGGGGTGCAGCCTGGGGCTGCGGGATCACTGAGTCCTCCAAGTCTCCAAGCCGGGCTGCCTCTGGCACAGTCATGCTGAGACCAGCCTGGCAGGCACTGTGCTTACACAGACATCTACCGGCAGGGACATGCCCAACTGTGATACTTGACTCACCTCCCGGCCACTGATGTACAGGCAGTCCCCGGGTTACATGGATCCAACTTACATCGGATCCCTACT
>JANRFK010000270.1:10808157-10821311 GCA_030068395.1 Apalone spinifera | reverse complement strand
GTGTCGTGTGTATGAGCAGAGTCACTTGTTAATGTTCTAGCACAAAAACAAAGTAAAAAGAAAACAAATCAATTAAGTTATGAGCACATTTACCTGGCGTTGCCTGGGTCCTTATGGAGGCTCAGTCTTCCTGACAGACCGGGCCTCTCACTGTCTCCAGCTCAGAATGACAAACGGTGGAGAATCTCTAAAGCCGGGTAGGGAAACTAAGGCCCAGAACTGCCCACTGCTCAATTTCATCTGGCTCATGCTGCACCTCAAGCACTGACTCACCCCACCGTGGGAGAGGGGAGGCGCTGAGCCGACATGCAGAACTGTGGGAATCAGGGGTGTGGGGAATGCTTCCGGGTTTCTGGTGGGTCCCAGCTGCAGCCTTGCCCCGAGGGTCCCAGCTCCCACTGGACCCCGCCCAGAGCTAGGCCTCAGCCACAAGCCTGCAGGTGGGGTACTGAGTCTTGCTAGACCCCTGCCCAGGGCTCTGCTCTGGGCCCCACACACAGAGTGCTGACCGCCGGCCCTGCACTCTGGGATCTTTTGGGCTAAGCAGAAGAATCTCTCCGATCTTGGGGACTCTCTCTGCCACACCCTCCTCTCCCACCCTCCCCAAGTCAGTTGTGTGGTCATCTGGAAGCCTATTTTCACTGTCTCCGTATAAAGGAAGATTTCTAACACAGCCCTGAACACTGCATTGACCCTCAGGATCCTCCCTGCCAACCCCACAAGAAGAAGGCCTCCATGTGGACCCCTCTTGACAGTCGTAACGAGAGTCTGGATTTCTACACTGATTGCTTCCACAAACATGCACAGACTGACATTGTTACCAAACAACAACATAACCTCAGCCACGCAGCACGCAACAACCCTTCTAATGTCAAAGAGGCTGACAAAGGGGGCGCTGGAGTCGTCATGAACAGGACAGATTACAAGCAGGAGGCTGCCAAACAGCTCACCAACACCAGATTCGACAGGCCTCTGTCCTCTGATCCCTCTAAAGAAAGCCAAAAACTATCCCTTTCTGCATTTAGATAGATATGTAAGAAAATTCTCAATGTGATAGTTAATTACCTCCGAATGTTTTCATGAGGACTTCCAGGGCTGCATTTCTTTGAGAAGATTCCCAGATTTTCCATTTCAGTTCAGAAGAAAACACCACAGGGTCCTGAAACTTCTCCCTCTCACACCTGAAGAAGAGCAGCCCAGTGTTACTTGCGATGGAGTTCATTCAGATTTCTGTTTTACTAAAATGAATGTTACCACAGCAAATGGTTGTAGCTCAGCGGACCTTGCAGGATTAAATGCTCTATTTCTCCATGTACTGATACACTATGAGCCAGGATACTGCAAGTTTTCCCTTCATTTTGGTGAGACCAATATTGGAAAACTCCACCCAGGTCAGTGCCGCATTTTAAACTGGACATTGAAAACTTGAGAGATGCAGAAAAGAGCCACGACAACGATTTCAGTGTTAGTAATAAATGCCATGCAAAGAGAGAACAGTAACAACTATGGATTGTGTATAAATCCATAAATCCATGGGGCTCCTCAAATTAACACACAAAGATATGACTGGGGTGAAAGTAACTTAAATTTCTGGTACATCGGGAGGTTACGATAGGACAGTCCTGCTACATCACATCAGACTGGTTGTGAACGTATTCCACCTGCCAAGAAGTAAAAACGGAAGAGCGTTTATGATATAAAATATTGTGGGCGTGGAGAGAGTGGATAAGCAGGACCACCTGATTTATATCCTGAAGAAAATTGTTGATGTCCATGACCCCACATAATTATGTCTTTTGACTAGAGTCAGGGCTATGGGGTGGGGCCAGAATGAGGTTGATGTGTGGAGTGGGAGGAAAAGGCTCCACTTGGATGTGCAGGCTCTGGGGTGGGGTAGGATGAGGGGTTTGGAGTAGAATAGAGGTTTCCAGGCTGGGGGGGAGCAGGGCAGAGGATGGTCTGGGTGTGAGAGGAAGCTTTGGGATGGGGTGGGGATGGGTTTTGGGGTAGTGTCTGGGGGTGCAGGTTCTGCAGTGGGGGCAGGGATGAGGTGTTTGGAGGGTTGGAGGGGGCTCTGGGTTTGTAGAGGCACAGGGCTGGGGCAGGAGTTGGTATAGATGTCTGGGTAAGCACTGTGCCTGCCAGGCTGGTCACAGCATGACTGTGCTAGAGCCAGCCCAGGTTGGAGACCTGGAGGACTCAGTGGTCCAACAGCCCAGGCTGCATCCCGGGAACCCCTTCACACCACTGCAAATCTCCCTTGTTGCAAATTAAACCAACTATTTCTGGTACGAGCCTCAGTGCATTTGAACAACAACTGGTTTCTGCAGAACAGCCTGATGTATCTAGGAAGGCTGATCAGGCCCTCCCTGAGGCCTTCTCTGCACTAGGAATTCAGATCAAACTGAGCTGCCTGCGCTTTACCTTTTTCACACAAGAGGCGCGCTGCCGACTCCTGCGATTTGTGATGCAGTTGAACCCTCAGATCTTTCAGCAGTGCCACTGCCTGGCCAGATAGTCCCCAATTCGTAGTGGGATATTTGATTTTTCCTTCCTAGGTGCAGTGCTTGGTCTTTATTGAATGTCCCCTGGTATCTATTTTAATCCTTCCTCCCTCTGCCCTCTGTCTCTTGTTTAGACTGTACATTCATTGGAGCAGGGACGGTCTCTTACTGTGTCTGTGCAGCGCCCAGCATCAGCGCCAACCTAATTTTGCATTTTGCCTTCAGGCACCACCACAGTGCTACTAGTCAAAACACATGCCAAAGACCTTAGAGCAGGGCGTGTCTGCCACACACACTGACAGAGATCAGTGTGTGACAGGAAACAAGAAATAAATTGCTGATTGAATAGTTGCCAGTT
Source organism: Apalone spinifera (assembly GCA_030068395.1). Taxonomy (NCBI): domain Eukaryota; kingdom Metazoa; phylum Chordata; order Testudines; family Trionychidae; genus Apalone; species Apalone spinifera. The sequence goes on along the minus strand of JANRFK010000270.1, from coordinate 10,818,449 downwards.
AACACCAACTCTCCAGCTGGGAGCCAGTTCCACACTCTGCACTGCTCGACCCGGGGGAGCCACGACACGGATCTAAAATCCTGTCCCTGCATGGGGAAGTGAAAGGGAGACAGAGAAGGAGCCACCTACCTGCGTAAGGTGCCTTTGATGTCCTAGAGGAGACAGAGAAAAGGAAATTCAGTTTTCCCCACTGGAGGTTCCCAGTGAAATTGCAGTTATTTGTTATTTATTAACACAAACAAACCCATTAAATGTGTTGCCTTTGCTCCCGTGGAAAAGGGCAGCAAGTGCAGGATCTGGGCCAGGGAGTTTGTCTATGGAGGCTCACTAGCTCGGTGTGTAACCCCATTTGGCACATGGGTGATGTGTGGAACAAGGATCTCTCGGCTCACAGCTTTGGGAACGACCCCTCCTGCAGACGGCAGGGGATCAGGAGGGAAGGCTGCCCCCCAGGCCGTGCGGCCCCCAGGCTGTAAACTCTCTCCCTGCTCTTCCGCAACCATTCTCAAGGCCCATCCTGTGAGCTTTTTGATGGCCACAGAAAGTCGGGGCTGAGGGAGAACAATGAGATTGGGGTACAGAGTCGCTATCCTGCACCCAAGCTCAACGCAGAGGAGAGAAGAATGCTGCCCACAGCAGATATTAGTTACAACAGAGAATTTGACCCAAGATACCAACTGGAGAAGTCCAACAAGCTACATTTTCTTTTTCACCTTCTGTCTTGTTTGCCACTTAGAGGAAATTTTGTAGAAAATTGAAATAATTAGAAAGCTTTGGGAATTCTAACAACTACTGACACATTCAGGCTATCCTAAGTAATGAACACCTTCCCTGATTAACTTCAGTTCTGGTAGAAAAAAATCACCACAGTCCGAGTGCTCACTTATCAGTTTTAAGGCCAATATTGAAGGGTGGCCAAATCAGGCATAAAATGGAAACTTCACTTCAGTTGTAGCTATTTTCATAAGTAAAGACTGGTTCCATCTTTAAGCTTTTGTAGCTAGTGTTTAGAAGATGGGAAATGCCAGACTGTATCAGACCTGAGCTCCATCTCCTCACAGTCATGACTCCAAAGATGGAGAGTCCTAGGAGCTTCTGAGTAAGGGGTAAAATATTCAGCTCTCTAATGGTTTGTGACTGGCTGAAACAATGAAGTATGAGATTTAACAACACACTAGATATTCTTGTTATTCATATAAATATTCGATCCCTTTTTTAGTTTTGCAAAATGTTTGGCCTCAACAGTATGCAGTGTCAATGAGTTCCACAGTCTAATCTGGTAATATATGGAAAAGTGTCCGTTGGTTCAGATTTGAATAAGTTATCTTCTAATTCTATTGAATTTCCCTTTGGCCTTGCACAATGAGAGAAGCAGAACTGAGCTTGGAGTCCACCATTTTTGGAGGAGTCTTCTCCCATAAGAATTCAAAAAAGGTTTTTTTCATTTAGGACTTGATCCAATGCCCACTGTACATAAGAAGTATCTTTCCACTGACTTTAATGGGCTTTTTATTAAGCCCTTACGGGAAACGTAATCTATATTTTAGCAATACTCTGTGTTCTGAACTTTCACTACTGCTCTCCAAAACTGACAATTAGGAGATTTACTTTCCCTCAGAAAGATTCTGGCATGTTTCTAGCACCGTCTCACCTGCAGGAGTTCTATCGCTGGCTGCTGGCACTTCTGCTCCATCTCACTGATTAGGGAACTGAACAAGGACAGTTCCTCAGATAGTTTGGCCACATACTCATCCCGCCTCTTTTCAATTTCCTTCTTCAGCTCTTGCAGCTGGGCCAGCAGGAGTCGCTCTTGTTCCTTCAGAAACTTGGATAGTTGCTCAAACTCAGACACAATATTCTGCTTGTCAGTTTCTAGCTGCTTCTGAAATCACACAGTATGAACAGGGAAAACAGAGGACAGGAACATGGAGTGAATAATGGGACATTTTATGAAGATGTACGTATGCAGATGCAAACATGTCATTGCAACCCCCCAGAATTTAACTTCTGTTATTTTATGAAGGCGTACTCATGCTGATTCTGGAGCACTCTCTAGCCCCTCCTGACCTAAGAGCAAGGAAATCAGAGAAGATTTCTAACTCAGATCTTTTCATGGCAATGTCTTTAAAGTGCCAGCAGATTCTTTGCTGTTTTTACCCTGTTGGGTTATCTCTGTTGAAAACCAAGCAGGCTAAAAGCTGGGGAGGTTGGGTGGCAAAAAGACTGATTTAAAAGGGGGAAGTGAGTAACATATTTGAAATTTTGAAAATGTTTCAACTTCTGAAAACTAAAATTAAAATTTTAATTTGGAAGGACACACAAATATTTACTTTGTCTTCAAATTTCCTCTCACAAATGGAAAACTTTTTTGCAAAAGATGTTTTCCCATAGAAAAAAAATGTTGTTTTCTACTCAGCCCCATTCATCTAAATGAAGGGTTTTCTGGTTGAAAAATTATACTCCCTTTATCAGTGAAAATATCTGGATTATTAAGACTTCGGAGAACCATTTTTTTTTTTTTTTACAATGACAATGAATGAGGAATAGTCTTTTACAGAAGGGAACACGTTTCTTGCTACTTTTCTTATGAATTCAGTTCTAAGCAGTGTGTGGATAATGTCCCTCTGCACATTTGCATCTATATAATAATGGCACCTACCAGCAGTTCTTGGCTTCTCTTTTCCCCACTCAATTTAAATGACTGAATCTTGTCTCTTTCCTTCTTCAAAATCTTCATAGAGCTCTGAATTTGGTCCTAACGAAAAGCAAAACAAAACACACACAACCACAACAACACAATTTAAAAAAAAACTATTTAGTTTTGGTTGCTTTTGGAGGACTTTCTCTCTATATATATTTTCAAGGTTACTAAATACATAATACATTGGAGACTTTGTCTACACAGCCAGCATTTACGGCAGAGAGTATGCAAATGAAGCACTGATTAGCATTTTGTTGCAGTTCATTTGCAAAATCCATTCAAGCCATTTTTGCGCAACACCCAGCACTGTGGCCGTTTTGTTGTTGCACAAAAATCCCTTTTTGTGCAAGATCCTTATCCCGCTCCAGCTAGAGAGTCATTGTCATGCTTGTGCTCTCTCTGTCTCTCTCTCTGTCACTCTCTCTCTCAAATGACTCTTTCTCTCTGTTCGCACAGCTGTGAGAAGGCAGATGGAAAAGGTCCCACATCACAGTATCCCACAGTCTATGGGTAGGGCACTCACCTAAGAGACCCAGAATGGTGATTCTAAGCAGTGAAATTGTTGCAAAGTCCAGCAGGTGCTCTTACCGACAGTTCCGAGCACATTGTGATTAGCCTGTTTTGGCCTAGAACTGTATTTTAAACACCAAAAAGGACCTGGAAAACGTGGTTCCAAAGTGGGCAAAGGGTATAAAACACAGCACACAATTTTGAGGACAGTATTTCAGGACTGAGAACCAATTCACACTGCATTCCTGTTAACCCATCGCAGCCTAGAAGGACTTTTGAACACTGTCAAATGTTGTAGAACAGAAACATTTAGAACTGTCTACACATTCCCAGTGAAAAACAACAGACTCTAATCTCTGACTTGCCCAATTGGGAGTGATTCTTCCCCAAAACAAACAACAAATAAAAACGTCTCAAAAGCAGAATCAGTAACAGGGGGTTCTGTGGTGCGTAAGACTTTCACTGCGCCCTGTGTCTCCATTCTCCGAGGTCCCTGAATTCTTTGGAAGTTTGGATCTTGTAGCAGTTCTAAGAGGTGACAATACTGAAGCTGACTACGCTTATTTCATATGCCATGTTTCAGCTAGGAAACTTCTTAGGGTCCTCTTGTAGTATTTGCTGTTTTCTCCATCATTTTATTTAGATGCCCTCCCTGGCCATTCCCGCGGTTGCTTACCTTGTAAGCTTCGGCAGCTTCCTCTATGGGAACCACGGTGTGTTCTTTGTGATCTCGGGACAGGTGGCAAACCACGCAAATGGGGATTTGGTCCTCTTGGCAGAAGATTTTAAAACCCTCTTTGTGTTTCTCACAAATTGTCTTCACTTCTGGTTCTTTTTCTGGCTCCGTTGTGAGTGGTCTAGAGGCTTCTACAATATTCCTCAGCTGTCTGTTCGGTTTGAAGTTCCTCTGGGAGAAGGTTTCTCTGCAGTCTGGGCAGTGGACATTTGTACTCAATCCCTGCCAGCACTGAGTGATGCAGGCTCGGCAGAAATTGTGCCCACAATCCAGACACACGGGATCTTCAAAATAATCTAGACACACTGAGCAAGTCAGTTCACTCAGGAGCATGTGTCCTGCCGTCGTGGCAGCCATGGCTGCTTCTGCAGTGAAGGGAGAAATTGAGTTTCCTTTTCTCTTCTCAGAAATGAGCTGACTCTGAACTTTCACCACCAAACGCGCATTTACTGGGTAGTCTTGTGTCACTCTTGTGAGTCCGGAAACACCTTGTGGCTCAGACAGCATAGGGAGGCTGGACCACAAACACTGCAAGGGCAGCACCATGCACAGCTTGTCCCTGCCATGACGCATCAAGGCCTCTGCAGGGCAGCTGTATGAATAACAGCACCTGCCAGAGCCCCACATGGCTCCCTAGAGCATTTCTCACCAGAGGGTGGGACTCCAGAGGGGCCCTAGAGCATTGCCCCTGGCACAGCTCTGCTGCAGGTGGGGCAGTTCTGGGGAATCGGACACATCACTGTGGGCTGCTAGCAGAGGTGCAGTCAGCCAGTGAAGCCCGGGGCGCTGTTCCAGTAGGCCAGAGCTGGCCGGCGGGGGCACTTTGCTATAGGAGGAGGGGCTGCACATGTCAAGACGTGCTTCTGGGGTTTCATGCAGGTTGTATACTCATCAGCAGGCAGCCAAGCAGAGTAAAGAAGGTGTCTGGGGGTTCTTGCTCCCCAGTCCAGGGCTGCCCCAACCCTGACCCTCTCCAGGGTGCCCTTTAGAGAGGGCGGGGGCTGAATCCTGAGATTTGTGATGGAATGATGCCTGCTATACCCCTCCCACCAGCCTCGCAAAATAGTGACCATGCTCCCCCAAACTCTTCTTTACACACACACATCCAAACCCCTGCTCTGAGCCGCACAACCACCCCAGCCCCCTGCCCTGAGCCAATCCTCACACCTATAGCCCCCTGCCCTGACCCCCCCCCTCACCACACCACAATGCCTTGTCCTGTGCCCCCCACACTTCACCAGACACTTACATTTCCTACAGGTGCTGTAATATCAAACCCATACACCCAACAGTGCCTCCTGGCCTCTCTCCGGGGAGGGGGAGAGTTATGTACAAAACCACAGTACCCAACAGAAATTTCAGTTACTTCCTCCTGTGGCTGCCAGTTGTATTCCAGCCTTTGGAAGGGGAACATGCTAGAGTCATCCCCCTCCCAGCCCTGCACTGGTGGCAGTAACCATCTTCTCTTCTGCTTCATGTTTGCCCTCTGCAATTGGTACAATCATTTCCCAAGGCTGTCTTCCCAGCCCTGTCCCCTCAGGGCAGCAGGGGGACTGGGAAAGCAGGTGGCTGGGAGACAGGCAGGAGTCACCGCCTCGCTCTCCCCAACTGCAGCATGAACACATTGGGCTCTCTTGTGCCAAGAGCTTTGCATGAGGCACCGATGGGCCACTTAGCATCGATCTGACCCCTTCAGTACCCTGATTGGCAAAGCTATTCCGAGTGACGCACAGGTCTGGTGGGTCTACGTCTGCAGTGAGGTAGGAAGTGGTTTCCACAGTGAGGGAGTTTTAACCCTCTTCTCAGAAAACAACAGACAGATTCACATGAAATTACTTGACTCCAGAGCAGCGGGCTCATCTTTGGGGTACACTGTGCCGGTGTGTGAGCCACTGACACTTACAAAAGCAGCAGAATTTCCTCCTGCTCTTTGGGTTATGACCTGTGAGTTGAATTCCAATGAAATCCACATGGTAGATCTGTTTTGATTTTTAATGATGACTTTGTGGAGCGTGGGAAGGGGTTGGAACACATAGAGCAGCATCCCCCAGGGAGTGCGTCCCTAAAACTGCTCTGGAGCAGTAAAGGTGACATTTCTGATTGTTTCTGGTTGCGAAGAGGTCTATGTCTGGCTGACCCCATTGGCAAAACATGTAACTGAGGGCATGCCTATCCATCGCCCACTCATGGTGGTTGTAGAACTTGCAACTGAGGTTGTCAGCTGTAACATTTAACACCCCTGGGAGGTAGAGGGCAACAGGGGTAATCCGGTGTGCCAAGCACTTATTCCATAGATTGACAGCCTCCGTACTTAGGGACGGGGATTGAGCACCTCCTTGCTGATTGACATAATACATGCAAGTGGTGTTGTCCGTCATGATGTTGATAGTCTTGCAAGCTATGTGGTGTAGGAAATGCTGGCATGCATACCGTACCACTCGCAATTCTAAAAGGTTGTTATGGAGCGTTTGCTCTGTAAAGGACTGTTTGCCTTAGGCCATGAGGTTTCCTAGATGAGCACCCCCATCCCATCATCATTATAAGTGTAGGGAGGGGTAGGCTGCTGGAATGGAACTCCAGTTAATACATTGTGTGGACTCATTCACCAGTACAGGGAGATTGCCTATCTCCTAGAACTGGAAGGGGCCTTGAAATGTCATTGAGTCCAGTCCCCTGCCTTCACAGCAGGACCAAGTACCATCCCTTACAAATTTTTGCCCCAAATGGCCTCCACAAGGATTGAACTCACAACACTGGCTTTAACAAGCCAATGCTCAAACCACTGAGCTATTCCTCCCCCTCGACAGGAGTTAAGGACCTGTAGCGGAAAGGTAAATGACTTGGAAAGCGATGTCTGGATGGTGTGTAAAGTGTGGCTAACCAAGACTGAAGGCATTTCATGTGGAGCCTCGCCAGCCTGCAGAAATGGCAGCACAGCAGGGTGGGGGCAATGTGTGCCCAGAAGCAGCTCTGGCTCCATGGCAGGGAGTGTTGTGCGGTGTCCAAAATCCGGGCAACCAGAGCACACAGAGGAAATGCTTTGCTCTCCCTCAGACAGGTAGGCAAGTAAGCCAAAGAACCTGAGAAAGGGCTGTCCAGGGCGTCCCTTTAGGCAGCCATCTCACCTAGCCTTAGGCAGCAGCTCCAGAAAGCAACTGCTGACCTAATGCCCTTCCTGAACTGGTTCCTGGTGGCCTTAAATGCCGAGTGGATGCTCTTTTTGGAAATATCAAATTGCTATTTCGTTGCACTTTTTGCATGTAAACGCCCCTCTCTTTCTGCTCCAGTTGTTGAATGTTAATTAACAAAACTCCCTCCGTTCCGGGCCTCCTTCCTATCCCCATTTTAAACTGCAGCCACTTGTGCTTTTGGAAGGAAACAGTTGGCGTGGGTCACCTCCCTGCAGTCTGTGTGTGTTTGTGGGCTGTGGGGGCGAAGGTGGTTAAACTCCCCAATGCTCAGCTTTCCCCTCACGCATGAGAATCAAATGCTCTTTCCCTTCATTTAAATACAAATCGGTTTGTTCAAACACAGGGACTTGCTCCCTATTTTATACTCAGGCCTTGAACACCCGCCCTCCCCCGCCTTTAGGTGGCGATGGACAGACAGAGGCCACCCCTCCCCCGAGCCCAACTGCCAGTCACCAGCCCAACTGCCATGGAACCTTCTGGCACAGTCTGGCTCCAACCGCCCTTCCCCTCACCTGTGACAGCAGCATCCCCCCTGCCACAGCCTGGCATCTCGCCCTAATTCCTCAATATACACTGAAAATCCCCAACCGTTTATACCCTTTGCCCTGAATTTATTATTACCTACAAATCTCCTCAGATCTGGCAGCTTTTCTGTCAAATACTGGGGTAAAATCTCCTCAGACATGGCCCCACTCTCCCTCAAAATGATCCAGGGCTGATCTAAAGTTCCCTTATCTTTTTTCACTTTATCCTTCTTTTATCCTTATTACCTTATCCTATCTTATCTTTCATTCTTGAATATGGAAAAAGACATTGTCTCGCTTCGGGGCTTGTTTCCATACCATTTTTAATTTTAGCCATGTCCGCTTTTGGAGGGAAACCTGTGGGGTGAGCTGTCACCCCCAGGGTGGATGGGCAAAAGAAAAGGAAGAAGTTAACCCCTCACTGTTCAACTTTCATCTCAGATTGTACCTGTTCTCAAATCTGAATCTCCCCCCCCCCTCCAATATTAAACCCCTCTCTCCGTGCTAGTCAATGCTGACATAACATCTGTCGGCTTTTCCTCTTTTTGTTATATACTCCTGGGAGTTCTGGCTGTGGAAGGAAATAAATTAGCCCAACTCATTACTTTGTGGTATGAGGAATTCAGGCAAAGGGGATCTTAAATATCACCATAAGTAACTTCCTCCTTCATAAGAATCAAATTCTTTCCCTGCAGGTAATGAATAATCAATGTGTCTGTGCAAAGTCACTCTGAGTGACAATCTTAAAATATCTCTTGAGGCGAGCCCGTCTCCCCTCCATCTAGTCTAGATGTAGCCTCTAAGCAAGAGATGTGAGGGTCTCCACAGGGCATAGGCTTGAGGCAGGAGTCACAGGGTTTGAAGCCCTGCAGTCCTGGCATCCCCTCCCCAGCGGGGGAGAGGAGCGATAAGAGGCAAAGCTCTACCTTTTGACTAACTATTTACAGACTAACACTAAACTAAACACAATTACGAAGGAAAAATAAGCTAAGGGAAGACTAAGAGTCTAACGCTCCAACTGCCGCATGGGCGGGAAGAAGGAACTGAGGGGGCGGAGGGGCCAGAAGGGGTTTATATGCACTGGTATATGGCGCCACTCCAGGGGGTTCCCTGCCGGCCCTAAGGGTATTGCTGAGGGAAAGAAGCTCCGAGATCCGTGCACATGGCGCGCACACACCTAATTGGAATGGACATGAGCAATCACTCAAAGAAGAACAGCGCAGCCAGGGCCGAGACACCAGACGGGGGCTGCACTACAGGGACCTGCTGAAGCTTTAACTGACCAAGGGACCTTCTTCTCACACTGCTTCCCCAACAGCCCAAAGTTGGGCTGCTGGTGCCTTCAGTTAGGGTGCTAGGTGGAGAAGCCACAGCAAATCCAGTGCCTTGCAGCCCTGCCCTGAGCATCCATGGCCTGGCCAGGCCGTTCCCATGGAGACTCCCATCCAGTGCAGGTCGCTCTGGCAGGGATGGGGAACCTCAGGCGCAGGGGCTGGATGCAACCCTGGACTGGCTGGAATCTGGCCCCTGAAACTCAGGGCTCCCCCCTGCATTGGGGGCCCATGCTGGGGAGAGAAAGGGGCTGTTCCTCACTTGCGTGAAGCCCCCCCATTGATTTCCCTGTGGGTCAGTGGCCCCGGCCCAGCAAAGGTTCCCCACCCTTCTCTGTGGGGGAGAAAGGTCCCTGAGAACCTGACTAGGGCCTGTCAGCTGGTGGTCAGGGCAGTGAGTGGTGTGTGTGTGTTATACTCCTGAGACTTCAACTGCTGGGACTGGGGTCCCTTCGCAGCAGGCAACCTGGAGAAGGTTGACGGGCGCCCCAAGAAGTTTTACATCCGTGTCTTTGACCACCAGGACTGGGGTCCCTGCGCGGCGGGCAGCCAGCAGGCTGACAGATGCCCCAAAAGTTTACAGGGAGAGCTTATTACACCTCAGATTTTAACTGCTAGGGACACGAGGTCCTGTCGCAGCGGGCAGCCTAGGGAAGGCTGAGAGATGCCCCACAGATCTGTTCCCTGAAGGCAACATGATCCAAATGCCTAGCTCTCCCTATCTCTGTCCCTTATGACCAGCTGGAGTTCTTTTGTTTGTGTTTGGTTCGGGTACAGCAGCACAGGTTCAAGTCAGAAACTTGACACACACTTGCTTATTTGTAGGAAAAAGAAAGAGAAAGAAAAGGAAAGGAAACTTGGTTCCATATATAAAGTGAATGAGGGCACCAAATTATTTTTACTATAATTTAGGTAGCGGTCTGAAAGCAAACCGCGGTGATTTGATTGACAGGAAAATGATTTCTCGGGGCTTTAAAAATGGCCGCCCAATTTATGAATGAAGCAAAATGGCTGCTGCACCTTTGATTGACAAGCTAATGATTTTTCTGTGGTCTGATTGGATAATTGCTGACCGCAGGTCTCCAATAAAACAAAATGGCCACTGGGAGTGCTTCAATTAAGGAGAAAGTTTTCTTAAGTGTGATTGACAGCCTAACAAGATACCGGCATTTACATAGAAGGGAACGGCGTTCTAATAGAAGTTAAGTGTTTATTGCAGTTTACAGGTAGATACAAAGATACAAACCCTGCGGTTTGATTGACAAGTTAATTGGGTTCCGCAGTTTATAGCTAAATCAC
>JANRFK010000270.1:10643849-10656077 GCA_030068395.1 Apalone spinifera | reverse complement strand
TGGCAGCTGTAAGGGACGCCGCGTGCCCCTTACAGCTGCCATCAGGCACCCCCCCATTGATTGGCGCCCTGGGCAGCTGCTCGACTCGCCCATGCCTCCATCCGGCCCTGTTTACAAGTAGGTCAACAACATTTGCTATGACATGCAAATGTGGTCACAGGGAATTGGGTCAGCAAAGGCGCTCGAAACCCCCCCACAACCAGGCGCATGCGAATCTGCCCAGTTTCTGGTGCTTTTTAAACAAATTCCTTGGCCAGTATCTTAGTGAGCAGCCTGGTTTTCTTTAGCAGACATGTCTGGTAGGAGGCTGGGTGAGGTTCCAGGCAGGGGCCATGCAATGTTACAGCCTGATCGGGGCCTGGCCGGCGTCTCTGAAAGCAGACAACAGCCAGTGTGTTGCACCGGGCGTGACTGCGAGCGAGGAGAGCTCAGTTTCAGAGCCCCGGGGACATCTGTGGGCTCCGGTTGGCTTGGGCACCCCGCACACCCTGCCCCACAGAGCTTGGGGCCCAGCTTTGTGTCTGTGTTGCGGATGCTCCGCCCCAAGCCCCGCCCCCTGCCTCGAGCCCCCCACCCTCCACTCAGCCTCTTCTGATTCTGCCCTGTCCCACCCCATCCTTTGCCCCAAACCCTGCCTCTTCCCAGCCTTGCTCCCCTGAGTGTCACATCTGGGGGACTATGTGAGGGAGGGGAGAAGGCCTGATGCTGGTAGCAGTGGCTGGGTGCTCCCTGTACTCCCCAGAGCTGGGTGGCTCTGCTTCTGGCTGCCACGCGGGAGCGGCAGGACCCAGCCAGGAGATGCCGGAGCGGAGCAGGGCTGCTCATTTTTTGCCGAGCTCACTGCAAGCGCCTCCTGGTGACTCTTTGCCCCTGGCTTGGTCACACGGTTTTGCAGTGTTAGAGTAAACAATGGGCCCCGTTCGTGGCCCCATCTGGCCCCTTTCTAGCAGCCCAGCCCAGACACAAGCCAGGCACCAAATTCTGGGGGTGGTCGGTCCCGAAGACAAAGAGCTACTGTGATCGGTTACACCTGAGCCCCCGAAGCGCACCCGCCAGAGAGCAGCCCTGAACAAATTCCCGTGGGAACAAAGGCAGAGGGCATCGGAAAACACTCGCTGCAGAGTGAAACATCTACATTGAAACAGTGAACAAGTGTCTATTCCAGACTCCCTGACGCGTGATCAGCGAGATACGGACCCAAGGCCCTTTGGTGTTTGGGGTTTTATTTTGTTTAAAGTTTCCCGGGACTGGCTCCATGTTTATCAGAAAAATAAGTAAAAAAAGCTAACGATCAGTACAAAAAAAAAAAAAAATCACAGTTCTCTGGATAAATATTGGGGGACAGAAAAGAAAAGGAGCTAGCAGAGGGAAACAGAGCTCCTGAAAGTAAAATCAGTTTAACGCTGTTGTTTGGATGATAAACCACACCATGTAGGCACTCACATATGTGTGTGTGGTGGAGTGTCTCTTCCATCGACACTTTTATGTTTACACTTAGTTATGTGTAACTTATTACTAACTAGCTGGAGTTACCCAGCGTTGCCCGGGAAACCAGAGGAACAAAATTTAGAAAAACAGTAGTCTATTATCTTTTTTTGAATGGTAGAAAAGTTGCACTGATTTCTATAGGGATTAAAACATAGGTCCGCGTCATCCCTGGAGGGGGCAGGGTGGCAGGTGGGGAGCGACCCCACGTGGAGGGGAGGTTACACGTGGGAAGGGTGCCCCAGCTCATGCCTGGGACTGCAGGTGCCACGGAGGGCAGGGCAGGTGCCCGAGCCATTGTGCGTGTGGGGGTCGGGGCACTGCCTGCTGGTGCGGAGGGGATGGGGGGGGAAAGAAGGTCACTTATGTAACCTTGTGGGCGGGAGGGGGCGAGTCCCGAACAGCGCTGGGGGCTGCAGGCGGCGGGCACGGGTCCTGGGGTGGACGGGGCGGCCCCTGCAGCGTGGAGGGTTATTTTTGATTTTTACAGCTTGAGGTCAGGCCTGATCGGGTCCAAAAGTACCTTAAAACCTTCTCCTGGAGGAACGGTTATCCCATGCAAAGTCTGGTTGCGGTAGCTCTTGTAGTGTCCAAGTTATTAGCGAGCAAACTTACAAATATTCTCCTTTATATAGTAAATGTGAACTCACCTACCTAATGTTATGTACTGGATTTTTTTTAACATAATCCACAGGGCTTGACGAACCGCAGCGAAAGCCGCTCACCAGCCCCGCATTGCACATGCGCAGGAGCTGCATTGTGCATGCGCGCGCTGCCAGTAAATGGGGCACCGGGCTGAAATCTACTCACCATGGGCGAGTAGATTCAATAGATTGTTGAGCCCTGATAATCCGTATTTTCACGTATTGACGAGCAGTCTTCTCAGCTGAGTGTTTGGGCAGCCACCTAAGAGAGATTTAAATGTTGCCCAGCTGCTTAGCAGAGCAACCTGGCAGCTGGTGGTGCACATCCACTCATGCCTTAGTGCATGGAACAAAAATTATTCCACACGGATGGGGAAAAAATCAGAGGGAACCTTGCTGGAGAAGTCCAAAGTTTGGGTGAAAATTGGTTTACCAAAAAAGCATTTGTAACACCCAGGAATGTTTTGGTAAAAATTAAAACATAATCATCATAAACATTAAAAGAAGCATTCAGCCAAGAACTGAGTCAGACAGGCACCTAAAGAAACTCCTTCCCAAATTTTTATTCCAGTAGCAATTGAGTGTTACCTGCCAAGAAAAATACAATTATTTGAGCTTTTCTTTTGAGGAGGAAGGTGGTAGTTAATCACCCTTCAAACATATTGCGTTATCACGCCTCCCTCTTTCCTTAACAATACCGGCAGCTTGTGCTTGCATAAATGTTTAACGGTCTTGGGAGACTCATTGTATCTACCCCCGGCTGCTTCCTGACTGTTTCCCCACAACCCCCGGCAGCCTCCAACCGCCTGTTTCGGCTGAGCAGGGGCAGGTGCACTGGGGTTTTTGTCAGATCCCCATTCGTTTTGGAGGGAGCCCATGAAGAGATCCTGCCTCAGACGTTCTCCCTCGCTGGCGTCTCCTCAGCAGGGCCGGACTCCTCTGCGGCTCGCCGCCTGTTCGCGCGGCTCCCTCCGGCCCCCCGACCCAACACACACGCCGCCGGAGAGACACGAAGGCCGGAAGGGCCCATGGTAACTAACCAGTCTGAGTGCCTGCTCCTTGTAGGCCCCAGAGCCTCACCCGGCCACAGCCCCTGACTCCCTCCCTCTTGGAACAGCCCCCAGCCTCTGGCTGAGTCACTGATGCCCCCCCACTTTGGCTCACACCAGCAAGGGGTTCGTGCCCCAAAATGCAGGGGAAAGGGAGCTCTTCTCCCCACCTCCTGCCCCACAGGGTCTCTGCCCATCTGACCCAGGGGAAATTCCTTCCTGACCCCAAATACAGCAGTCGCTCAGGGCCGGAGCGTGTGGGCACAGCCCAGCAGCCAGCCGGACAGCTGGGAAAGGTCTCTCTGTAGTCACGCAGAGCCCACCCCATAGAACCACAGAGCACTAGGACTGGAAGGGACCTTGAGAGGTCATCAAACTCAGTCCCCTGCCCTCACAGCAGAACCAAGCACCATCTAGACCATCCCTGCCAGGTGTCTGTCCAACCTGCTCTTCAATATCTCCAGGGATGGAGACTCTACATCCCCCCTAGGCAATTTATTCCAGTGTTTGACCACCCTGACAGGTAGGAAGCTTTTCCTAATGTCCAACCCTGCTGCAATTTAAGCCCATTGCTTCTTGTCCTGTCCTCAGAGGCCCAGGAGAACAGTTTCTTCCCCTCCTCCTTGTGACACCCTTTTAGATCCTTGAAAACGGTTATGTCCCCCCTTAGTCTGCTCTTTTCCAGACTATAAACCCAATTCTTTCAGTCTGCCCTCACAGCTCATGTTCACTAGACCAGTGTTTCTCAACCAGTGGTACGAGTACTATTAGCCGTACTTGAGAGAAGTCGAGGGGCTACGTCCACACAACTGAAATTTGGATAAAACTGACTTTTGGTTTTAAGTTTTGCAGCACTTTATTATTTTTGTACTTTTTATAGCCAAAAATTTCATCAGCTGCCCGGCTACAACAAATGTGTTGCAATGGTAGAAACAAAATGTCTGTCTGCCTGAAAACTGTAGGCACTGGGGGTACTTCTAATTGTATTTTTCTAAAGGGGGTACTTATAATTTTTTTTAAAGGGGTACTTTATAAAGCAGGTTGAGAAACACTGTTCTAGTACCCCGTAAATTATAAGAACCCCCTTTAAAAAAAAATATAAGTACCCACCAGTACCTATCGTTTTCAGACACATAAACGTTTTTTCTACCATTGCAATACATTTGTTTAAACAACTTAATTGTAGCGGGGGGGGGGGCGATACAATTTTTGGGTGTAAAAAGTACAAAAATAATAAAGCGCTGTAAAACTTAAAACCAAAATTCAGTTTTCTTCAAATTTCAGTTGTGTTGATGTACCCCCAGTCTTCTCTCAACTACCCCTAACGGTACTCGCACCACTGGCTGAGAAACACTGCTGTAGACTTTTCATCGTTTTTTGCTATTTTCTGGGCCTTCTCCAATTTCTCCACGTCTTGACTGAAATGCGGTGCCTTGAAATGCAGCCAATCCCCTCAGCAGCTGTTGTATGTTTGCTAACAGCCGTCATGGATGGGCCACCTCATCATGCCACCCCTCTGCCTGAACGAATCAAGCTCTGTCTTAAAACAAGGTTGTTGGGCTTTGTTTCCCCGCACTGAGCCCCTCGGCAGCTGTTTCGGAGTGTTGCTGCTCTGGTGGTTAGAAACCGTCGTCTCATTTCACGCCTTCATTTATGGAGGGCCAGTTTATATCTGTCTGTTCTTGTGCGTACCTTGGCCCCTGACTTAAATAACAACTTTCCCTCTCTGCTACTGATCCCTGTCATCGCCATGGCCAGCAGCCTGGTGAATAAGGGCTTCACTATGTCCCCTGTACCTAGCCAGGTATCTGCTCAGCAATTGGCTGGCAGGAGCACTGTATCTAACTCCTATGTAAATGACAGAAAAATATTAGCCCCACTCCGCTCCAATATTAACATGTTCTGACTTCTTGGGGCAAGGCACTTAAGGGACACTGGCTAGCCTGAAAATTGTCATGTCTGCTCTTACTTTGTTACCAACTGCAGAAAAAGAGGCTGACTGTCAGGACTTTTGGGCTCTGTCTTAGCTCTGGAAGGGGAGTGCGGTCTAGTGGTTACAGCAGGGGGCAGCTACATTTGGGCTCTCTATGAGATCAGAACAGCCAGACAGGGTCAAGCCAAAGGTCCTTCTATCCCTGTGTCCTGTCTGCCGAGAGTGGCCAAGGCCAGATGCTTCCGACGACATGAATAGAAGAGGCAATCGTCAAATGATCCCTCCCCTGTTGTTGATTATTCCCAGCTTCTTGCAAACAGAAGCGAAGGACACCCATCCCGGCCCATCCTGGCTAGGAGCCATTGATGGACCGATCCTCCTTGAACTGTTCTTATTTATTTATTTATTTATTTAATTGATTTATTTAACTATTTTTACCTCGCCTTTCTATTTAAAGTATTCAAGGCGGCTTATTGGAATTCTGTGACAGTTCGGTACTTTCCACCATCCCCTGGCAAGGAGTTCCACAGGTTGATTGTAAAGAAATGAATTTGTTTTAAATCTGCAGCCTATACATTGAGTTTACTTCTTGTGTTATGTGAGGGAGGGAGTAAATCACATTTCCGTGTTTGGTTTTTCCACACCGCTCGTGATTTTCTAGACCACTAACATATCCCCTGTGATGGCGCGTCGAGGTTCCCCCTGATTCTGCAGCCCCATAGCAGCAAGAACAGACTCCGCCAGCCAGTAGAATAAAGAGGGTTTATTGCTTCTCCAGGATAT
The DNA here is from genome assembly GCA_030068395.1 of Apalone spinifera. NCBI lineage: Eukaryota > Metazoa > Chordata > Testudines > Trionychidae > Apalone > Apalone spinifera. The sequence continues at coordinate 10,650,183 of JANRFK010000270.1, read as the reverse complement.
AGTACAGCCTAGACATGATGTGGTTACAGGGATCAGGGCCAGGATGCCTCAGACCCCTTGGGTTAGGGGGTCCATCGCCCCCCCCCAGACCTTCAGCCCTCAGCTTATCCTGTTCCCTTCTTGTTTCCCAGCCAGCCACTCCCTCACTCCCAGATCCTGCCCCCCAGCCAGGTGTTCGTCTCCGCCTCCCTCCCTTTGTCTCTCCCCCTGGGAAGAGCTTTGCTAACTACTCAGGCTGGGACTAGGTGTCTGGGCCAATCCACATGTGGGTGAATCAATGGGAATCTCACATCACAGCGCAGGGGAATACGGGGTTACAGAGCAGACAGCAGCCCCCTACGCCGCCCCTCCCCCCGCCCCACCCTGAGTAATTTATTTTTCAAGCTGAAAAGTCCCAGTCTTGTGACCCTCTCCTCATATGGAAACTGTTCCTCATCCCTAATCACTTCTGTTGCCCTTTCTGTCCCTTTTCCAAATCCAGTCTAGCTGGGGAGTTTGGGTTTTTTTTGGATGGGATGACCAGTTCTGCACGCAGCATTCAAGATATGGGCATACCATGCCTTTCTATAGAGGCAAGATGGTATTTTCAGTCTTATCTCTCCCTGTCCTAACAATTCCCGTCCTTTTCAGACGGCCACTGCACAAGAGCAGATGTGTCCAGGGAACTAGCCACAAGGATTCCCAGCTCTTTTTCTTGAGTGGTAGCAGCTATTTTAGACCCCTTCGTGTTTGTGTGTGTAGCTGGGTTTCTAGTTTCCCACGTGAATTACTTTGCATTTCTCAACCCTGAATCACATAAGAACGGCCGTATTGGGTCCGACCAAAGGTCCATCTAGCCCAATAGCCTGTCTGCTGAAAGTGGCCAGCACCAGGTGCCCCAAAGGGGGTGGACCGAAGACAATGATCAAGTGATTTGTCTCCTGCCATCTCTCTCCAGCCTCTGACAAACAGACAAACCTCACCCAGGCTTGATGGATCCCAGTTGGATTCCTCTCATTTTTTTTTCTAGGTATCTGAAAGTGAGGGGCTGGGACTCTCCGCTGCACGACGCCCTTTGTGGCACCCGGCCTCCCTCCCTGCCTGGAAGGATGGTCCCCTCGTTGGGATGCAGCCTGGGACCTGCGTAACCTGCCTTTGAGTCCCGGTGCTCCTGCTGCTATCTGAGGTGAGTTGCCTTGGTCCTGGTCGCCGTTGGTGTTTAGAGGCCTGTTTCCCACGGAAATCGCTCTGTGCCTCGGTTTCCCATCTGTAACCCAGCAGGGTCAGCCACGCACCTCGTGTGGGATCAGTGTCCTACAGAGCGGCACTGAGGCTGCGCACAGCGAGAGCTAAGAACGAGGGAGCTCGACGGCCTGAGCGGTGAGCCAGCTGGCTTTGTAGCTCCAGCTGTAGCGGCGCCTATGCTAAGCTCCAGAGACCCAGGTTTGAATCCACCGGGTGGTGGTGGTTTCAGTAGCACCAGCCAACTTGGCAGGGTTACTTGCAGTAGAGATTTGGGGATGACTGGACGCTATTGTCGTGAGGCACAGGGGAGATGGGACCTTGGGAGACCCAGCTTAAATCAGGTTGTGGTGAATTGTGACTCCTCCTAATGAAGAGCTGGTTTCTGCAAACAAACAGGGATTCCCATGCAGCGTCTGCTGGGGGAGCAGGGCCCCAATATTACAGCCGTGCCTGGAGACCTTAAGCTTAGCCAAAGCAGCAGTTTGGCAGAAAAGGACCTGGGGATTCCAGTGGATGAGAAGCTGGAGATGAGTCAGCAGGGCGCCCTGGTAGCCAAGAAGGCTAATGGCATATGAGGACGGATTAGGAGGAGTGAGATCTAGAGAAGTGATTATTTGGCTCTGGTGAGGCCACATCTGGAGTATGGTGTCCAGTTCTGGGCCCCCCCACTATGGAAAGGATGTGGATGCATTGGAGAGGGTCCAGCGGAGGCAACCAAAATGATTTGGGGGCTGGAGCACATGACCTATGGGGAAAGGCTGAGGGAGTTGGGCTTGTTTAGTCTGCAGAAGAGAAGAGTGAGGGGGGATTTGAGAGCAGCCTGCAACACCCTGAAGGGGGGTTCCTAAGAGGATGGAGAGAGGCTGTTCTCAGTGGTGGCAGATGGCAGAATGAGGAGCAATGGACTCATGTTACAGTGGGGCAGGTCTAGGTTGGAGGGTGGGGAAGCACTGGGATGGGTTCCCTAGGGAGGGGCTGGAATCTCCATTCCTGCAGGTGTTTCAGTCCCAGCTTGACCAAGCCCTGGCTGAGATGATTGAGTCGAGGTTGGTCCTGCTTTGGGCAGGGGGCTGTACCCTATGCCTCCTGAGGTCTCTGCCAGACCTGGAATTCGATGATTCTTTGATCCATAGAAACATGGAGCTGGAAGGGACCTTGAGAGGCCATCAAGTCCAGTTGCCTGCACCAAGGCAGGACCTAATAAACACAGATCCTCCCTGGCAGACGTTTGTCCAACCTCCTCTTAAAAGCCTCCGTTGGGGGGAGGGGGCAAGACACCCCTTGGAGGTCTGTGCCAGGATATAACTACCCCTAGTTAGAGAGTTTTTCCTACTAATGAACCTACATCTCCCTGGCTGCCAATTAAGCCCATTGCCACCTGTCCCCCTTCAGTGGCCAAACAGAAAAATCGGTCACCGCCTCGTTGTAGCAGCTTTAAAGATGGTTTTCAGGGTTCCTCCCCCCTCTATCTTTTTTTCGGTAGTTTCCAGGGTTTTTTCAGCTTTCCCTCAGTGGGATGGCTTTTGTGGCTCCCCTCTGGCCTCTCCAGCTTATCCAGTTCCCCCACGTTGGATGGTCAGGTTTGTTATGCAAACACAGGAAAGTAAAATAGGTAGAATCCACCCGTATTTTGCATAATCCGTTACCGGCTCCGCTTCACACCCGCCGTCTTCCTGCCAGCTGGCTGGGCTCCGTGAGTGTCGCAGGGGGGGATGAGCCAAAAGAGGGGCATTGTTGGGACTTTCTGATTTCTTGCGGAGGAGGTTTCCTGGGGACAGCCTGGCAACGCTTGTGGGGGGGAAGGGCTGCATGTCACTGGCAAGGCACCAGCGAGTCTCTGGCTCAGTTAAATACCCGGCCCGCTAGGAAGTGAGAGGCCTCAGGGTGAAAGAGCCGGAAGGACTCGGAGGAGAAGCCTGTGTCTAGCGATGGGAGTGCAGGAGACCGGAGAGCTGCCGGGGCTGGTGGAGAAACAAGCCCGACGGGCAGCCAAGCTCCAGAGCTGGCTTCCTAGAGAAGCTGGGGAAACCCCGGCCGGGGGAGGGAGGAATTTTCAGATAAGGTTGGACTCCCGCCCGGCAGGGCCGGCCTGGGTGTACTTGGTCCTGCCACGGGGCAGGGACTGGCCTCTCCAGCTCCCTTTCAGCTCCATGGAGCAGTTGTTCTGTGTCCTTAGCTGCCACGTGGGAAAAGGACCGGAGACAGGCCGAGCTGTGCCCTGGCTGGGGTGCGTGTGTGTAGAGGACGCTGTCTGTTGCCAGAGCAAACATGTCCGTGTAGTAGACCTTGCAGTGTGTGCACTAACAACAATGCCTCCCGAGCACACCCTGCCCTCCTCCAGGGACCGGGCGAGAGGGACTGAATTCCCCCCCAGCGGGATGGGGGTCATTGTGAAGCCCCCTCCTCCTCCCTCTCCCACTTTCTGAAATTGACGTAGGGATGCAAATATGCATCACTCTAAAATGCTTTGGACCAAATGCCTTATGTCACGTCTCAGTCTCAATGGCCCAATCTGCCGGACATGTCAGTCTTATTTTGGCCTGCGTATCGCTCTTGTGTGTAGAGATATGGGTCAAGAAAGGGTGCCTGGCTTTATACATGCAAATGAAAGCCATCAAGGGTGTTTCCAGACGCCTCCATTCCTGGGTGATCACCTGTAAACATCCTCCTTTGTCCTGTACCTCTAAGCAGGGGTTGGTCTCAGGAAGACATGGGATCTCCCCAGCGGATAGGGTCTGAGCAGAGAATTTTCCACAGAAGGGGAGAATGTGAAACAAAGAATTTCTGTTCCCAAAGGAAGGTTATTTGACATGCAAAGTTTTCAGGCTCTTGGTCTATGGCTGGCATGTCACTCCCAATGGGGAATGAACCAGAGAACCCCCGGAGGAAAAAAGTCCTTTTCTGGCCCGGCGGTGTAGCTGGAATCAGAACAGTTTTAGGGTAAGTGTGTAACACGGGTTAGAACTCGCTATGTGTTTTCTGTTGTTTTACATTTGTAATTCACCCTGCTCTGCCTGTTTCCACTGCTGTGTGTACGTCCTACAAATCACTGTTGTTTACTTCCAAGACCAGTGTAAATAATTGTTACCTGCAATCAACGTGTGCATCCTCCTTTCAGTGTTAACAGGGGCTTACCTGACTAATTCATTGGGGGTTCTCATCCCATTTGGGGGCTGAAGTCCTGGTATCATAGAATCCCAGGGCAGGCAAAGACCTCAGGAGTCACCGACTCCAGCCGCCTGCCCAAAGCAGGACCAATCCCAACTCAATCATCCTAGCCAGGGCTTGGTCAAGCTGAGACCTAAACACCTCTAGGGATGGAGATTCCACCCGCTCCCTAGGGAACCCATCCCAGTGCTTCCTCACCCGCTTAGGGAAATCGTTTCTCCTGATATCCAACCTAGACCTCCCCCACTGCAACTTGAGACCATTGTTCCTCCTTCTGTCACCAAAAGAGTTTTTGCGTGAGAACGCGCCAATGTAGACGTAGCCTGAGAGTTTTACAAAGTCCCTACCCCGAAAAATGTGCTGCTGGAGTAGACACAAAACCGAAAAAAGACAACCAGTTTCAGTGATGTGGCTGGTGGCGTTCGGTTGCCGTCACGTACACCGGTGTCGTTTGCCCTAGTCTCACTCATCTAGTGCAGTGAGGAGGGCAGGAGAAAAATAGGTTTCCCACAGTAATGTCTGGAGATGTGTCGGGATTAAAGTTGCCAGGTGTCCAGTTTTGAACTGAACAGTGCAGTATTTGAGCTTTCTGTTTGGGAAATAAATTGAGAAAATAGAAAGGAGAAAATAGAAATGTTGGGTATTTTCTAACTAAGATGTAATGTAGATTGTCATGTCATGACAGGTGTGTCCGGTATTTTTGTTGACACCATCTGGCAACCCCTCGGGGTCAGAGCCTCTTTGGCCTGGGAGTTTTACAGAAAAAGTCCCTTCCCTGAAAAATGTGCTGTTTTGAATAGGCACAACACAGAGCAAGTGCTGGGGACTTGGCTGGAACAAGCAGGTGTCGACTGTGAGAAAAGACACCAGGTTTCAGTGATTTGGCTGGTGACGATTGGTCGCAATCACACACATCGGTGTCGTTTGCCCTGTGGGTGCTTCATGTTAAATAAATATAATGGAGATTGCCTATCTCCTAGAACTGGAAGGGACCTTGAAAGGTCATCAAGTCCAGTCCCCTGCCTTCACAGCAAGACCAAGTACCACCCCCAACAAATTTTTGCCCCAAATCCCTAAACAGCCTCCGCAAGGATTGAACTCACAACCCTGGGTTTAGCAGGCTAATGCTCAAACCACTGAGCTATCCCACCTCCCCGTTGCAGCAGCTGCTGGGCCTGTTTTTAACCTTGGTTTAGTTTCATTCTATTTCTGTGCTGTGAAAGTCCCCTAATTAATCCTGGGCAAAGGGCCCGGTTCCATGTTTAATCTCTTCCCGGGGGTATCCACTGAGGGCAATGCATGCCCCTCCGGGCACAGCCAGATTTCCTCAGGCGTCAGAGAGGAAGGGGAAAAATCCGTTCTGGATAAAATAGCTTTGTAGCTACAACCTTGTCGGTGGATGCCTGTTCCGCCTCCCTCGCTTGTGTGCAGGGGCTGAGCAGTATCACCCTCCCCCCCCCGCAGATCACTGCATTTTCTCAGTCCACAAGACCTTGATCACAAGACCAGCCTTCCTCTTTTACTGATAAGGGCTCAAGGGCATCAGATGAGGCCTGGCATGAAGCTCTGCTCCCAGAATCAGCTGCTCCTTAGTTCAGGGCTGCGGGGCCAAGGGGGGGGGATGAGGGAGTTGGGGGCTGGGTTGTTTGGAAAATCGGGCCCTTGCGCCAGAGTCGCTTTGTCGGCAGCTGACGCATGCTGCTGTCCCATTCCGTGGGCGATCCCCCCCACCCATCCCCAGCGCCCTTTCAGAGGGGCGACCCCCGAGCGTGTTAATCCCAGCAGGCAGCGAGCGAGCTGTGGGGCTGCTTTTCCCTTCCCCTGTGCAGCGTACTGGCCTGCACTCGGATTGGCTCTCGGATCCATCACGGTCGCTTCGAATTCTCATGCTGCCCTTGAAACTGCTTGTGTGTCTCCCAGTGGGGGAGGAAGGAGATAAACT
>JANRFK010000270.1:10343235-10353445 GCA_030068395.1 Apalone spinifera | reverse complement strand
TTAGACCTATCTACACATTCCCAGAAAAACAACAGACTCTAATCTCTGACTTGCTCAATTGGGAGTGATCCGTCCCCAAAACATACAACAAATAAAAACAACATTTGAAAAGCAGAATCAGTGACAGTGGGTTATCAGGTGGGTACGACCTTCACTGTGCCCTGGAAGAGTTTGTGTCTCTGTTCTCCCAGGTCCCAGAATTCTTCGGAAGTTTGGATCTTCCAGAAGTTACTCAGAAGTTTTAAGAGGTGACAATACTGAATCTGACAATGCTTATTTCATATGCTGCATATCAGTTAGGAATATTTCTTAGGGTTGCCAGATGGTTTCAACAAAAATACAGGACACACTTGACATTACATCACAATCTACACTGCATCTTATTTAGAAAACACTGGACATTTCTATTTTCTCATTTCTATTTTCTCAATTTGTTTCCAGAACAAAAAGCTCAAATACTGGACTGTTCAGTTCAAAACCGGACACCTGGCAACCCTAATACTTCTTAAGGTCCTACAGTATATCCTGTTTCTTTCAATTATTTTAGTTAAATGCCCTCCCTGGCCATTCCCACTGGATACTTACCTTGTAAGCCTCGGCAGCTTCCTCTATGGGAACCATGGTGTGGGCTTTGTGATCTCGGGATAGGTGGCAAACTATGCAAATGGGGATTAGGTCCTCTTGGCAGAAGATTTTAAAACCCTCGTTGTGTTTCTCACACACTCTCTCCACTTCTGGCTCTTTTTTTGGCTGCATTGTCAGGGGTCTGGAGGCTTCTACAATATTCCTCAGATGTCTGTTTGGTCTGAAGTTCCTCTGGGAGAAGGTTTCTCTGCACTCCGGACAGCGGAAGTTTGTACTCAGTCCCTGCCAGTACCGAGTGATGCAGGCTTGGCAGAAATTGTGCCCACAATCCAGACACACGGGATCTTTAAAATAATCTAGACACACAGAACAAGTCAGTTCACTCAGGAGCGTGTGTCCTGCCCTCGCGGCAGCCAGGGCTGCTTCTGCAGTCAGGGGAGGAACTTTGTTTTCTTTTCTCTTCTCAGAAATGAGCTGACTCAGAACTTTGAAAACCAAACAGGCTCTCACTCCAAATACCTTGTCTCTTGTTACTCTTGTGAGTCCGGAAACACCTTGTTGCTCAGATGGCAAAGGGAGGCTGGACCACAAACACTGCAAGGGCAGCACCTCGCATGGCTGGGTTGTATGAATAACAGCACCTGCCACAGCCCCACAGGGCTCCCTAGAGCATTTCTCCCCCCATCGCTGTGTCACCGCAGGGTGGGACTCCAGAGGGGCCTAGGGCATCGCCCCGGCACAACTCTGCCGCAGGTGAGGAGGTTCTGGAGAAACTGACGCATCACGTGGGCTGCCAGCAGCGGTGCAGTCAGCCGGTGCGCCCTGGGGCGCTGTTCCAGCAGGCTGGCTGGGGGTGGGGGTGCTTGGCTGCTGGAGGAGGTGCAGCATGTGTCCAGGCAGGTTTCTGGGGCTTCCTGGTTAACGAGAAGCCAGCCAGGCAGAGTAAAGAGGCTGGCTGGGGGTTCGTGCCCCCCAGTCCAGGGCTGCCTCAACTCTGACCCTCTCCAGGGCGCCCTTTAGGGAGGGCGGGGGCTGAATCCTGAGATTCAAACGAATGCTGCCTGCTGGACCCCTCCCGCCAGCCTCCCAAATAGTGACCATGCCCCCCCCAACTCTCCTTTACACACACACGTCCCAACCTCTGCTCTGAGGCCCACAACCTCGCTAGTCCCCTGCCCTGAGCTTCCCACCCCCAAACACCACAAGGCCTTGTTCTGTGCCCCTCACACTCCACCAGACACTTAAATTTGTTACAGGTACTGTGCTATCAAACCCACACACCCAACCGTGCCCTCCGGCCTCTCTCCTGGAGTTGGGGTTTGTATACAAAACCACAGCACCCGTTGGAAATTTCAGTTACTTTCATCAGTGGCTGTCTGTCCTATTCCAGCCTTTGGAAGGGGAACATGTTGGAGTCATCCCCCTCCCAGCCCAGCACGGGTGGCAGTAACCATCTTCTCTTCTGCTTCATGTTTGCCCTCTGCAATTGGTACAATCATTTCCCAAAGCTGTCTTCCTAGCCGTGTCCCCGCAGGGCAGCAGGGGGACTGGGAAGAGGGAAAGCAGGGGGCTGGGAGACAGGCAGGAGTCACCGCCTCCTTCTCCCCAACTGCAGCATGAACACATTGGGCTCACTTGTGCCAAGAGCTTTGCATGAGGCACCGACGGGCCACTTAGCATCGATCTGACCCCTTCAGTGTCCTGATCGGCAAAGCTATTCCGAGTGACACACGGGTCTGGTGGGTCTACGTCTGCAGTGAGGTAGGAAATCGAGTGGTTTCCACGGTGAGGGGGTTTTAACCCTCTTCTCAGAAAATAACAGGCAGATTCACATCAGATTCCTCGACTCCATAGCAGCAGGCTTATCTTTGGGGAGCAAGCGGGTCTGTGGCCGGAAACGGACGAAGAGGCAGCACCGGGCTGAGGTGTCTGCGTGGCCCAGCCATCAGCGCCCTGCGTGCCCCCCACATCACCCCTGGGGCAGCTCCCACCGGCTCCCCCCCCGGTATTGCCAACCCCATTGCAGGCTGGGGTTTCCCAGGCACATGAAACCTGGGGCCCGTCTCCAAGCCTGGAGCCCATTTCTAGCTCCGAGACAGATTCAAACTCAGCTGGGGCTTGGCAGAATGGAAGTGTCACCTAGTGGTCAGCTCAGGGACTCCGAGGGAGAGAATAGAGTCGGTTACACAGACAGCCTGGGTGTTTAGCCACATTGTCTGCGTGTCTTCCAGGCACCTACTGCACCAGGCACTGCGCAGACACAGCGAGTCCCTGCCCCAGACGCCTAGTCCCAAAGGGTGAATTCGCAGCCCCATCATACAGATGGGGAAACTGAGGCATGGCACGCCCCAGATGGATCTGAACCAGGCTCCATCTAATCCAGTGAGTTTCAATCTTTTTTTTCATTGGTGCACCTCCCTAAAAGTTGCCAGATGGAAGTGCAGCCCCATCACACAGATGGGGAAACTGAGGCACGGCACGTCCCCGATGGATCTGCACCAGGTTCCATCTACTCCAGTGAGTTTCAATCTTTTTTTTTCATTTGTGCACCCCCTAAAAGCTGTCAAACGGAAGTGCAGCCCCCTCCTGTAGAAATCTCCCACAGAGTCTGTGACCCCCCAGAGCGAAACCCACAAATTGAACCCACAAATTGAACTTGTAGATTAAGTGCTTTGCCCAGGGCACCCCAGGGCAGGCGGTGGCAGAGAATCAAACCCAGCGGGCTGAATCCCAGCACTTTGGCATCTTCGTCCCCTCCTCTTTTCATCCCCAATGGCCCCCATCGCTCCTAGCAAGAACTGGAAAACTTGCTGCACCCAGCTCTGAAATGCAGCCACCTCTGGGGTGGGCCATAGCAGCTGCTTCCCAGCACACAGCAACGCCAAGGCAGAGAGGAATCCTGCATCTGCCGGAACCGGACGGGGGAATTTCCGACAGTGGGAGAAACCATTGGTCTTGCCAGGAGTGTGCCCACTTGTGCATGCCTAGCTCAGCACCGTCTGCGAGGAATTTTCTTCCCATTTCACGCCAGCTCTCCCTCTTCCCATTTCACGCCAGCTCATTTCCTCCAGGGGAGGGCTCCAGGTGCAGTGCAAGCTATAGTGGCGTGACAGCCAGGCTGCCGGCTTGGCGGAGGGGTCACGTCTGCTCAGGATCCAGGAGGGGAGCAGAGGGGAAAGAGCAGGATGCTATTTAGGGGGGTGGGGGGGCTGGCACTGGGGGGTTCTGAGGGCTGGAGACTGCCACTGGGGGGGAGTGGAGGAGCAGGGGGCTCTAGGGGTTAGGGCTGGCATGGGGGGGAGAGTGGAAGGGTGGGGGGCTCCAGGGGCTAGGGCTGGTACAGGGGGGAGTGGAGGGGCAAGGAAGTCCAGGGGGGGCCCTAGGGGTTAGAGCTGGCACTGGAGGACTCGGAATGCTGGGGCTTTTGGTGGACCAGCACCATGTCATTTGCATATTTGCATAATCATCATGCAAGTCATGAATATGCAATTATGCAAATGAAATGTCATCAACCCTGGTGAATGGGTTTAGAAAAGTATCAAAAAGGTGGGGAACCACGGCTGGCAGGTCACCTGGAGAGATGGGCATTTCGCTGGGTACCAGCAAGTATGAGGGCTGGTGGCATTTCCCTGGTGTGGCACCAGGGGGCGCCGTGCTGGTGGGAGGGCAGATCCAGGTCACACTCAACGCTTGCGCCACTGCCCCGGTGCAGCACTAGGGGGCACTGTTCTAGAAGGACGGGGGAGGTCGTGCCCAGGGTTGGTCTGGGCTTACTCCTGCCTCAGTGCTTCTCAAGGGCCCATCCTTTCATTGTTCTCACGGCTCTTCTCTGACCCCCACCTACGCCTGATCAGTGGCAGGCAACACAGCCGGACCCAGGATCGCATCCGTGCCAAATAAAATGTCTCATGTCCCAGAGCAGAGGTTTCCAACTGGTGTCCCGCAGACCCCTGGGGGTTCACAGACTATGTCTAAGATTTCCAACGGCGTCCGCACCTCCATTTGAAGTTTCGTTAGGGGGGGGCTGCAAATAAAAGGGCAAAAAAGAGTCAGGCACAAAGACGGTTCTCAAAACAGAAGGGAGACCCCCCAGAGAAGGGAAAAGGGGAGAATGGAGCCATTGGATGGATTTAGAAAGCTAAATTAAAGGGAGTTATGTGAACATGGACTCATCCAGCCTACTAACTACTAAGTTATCTTGGCCAGTGTGATTTCCTGTGGCAGTGAGTTCCGCAGTCTCATGGCGTGGTATCATAGAATCCTAGAGCTGGAAGAGACCTCAGAAGGTCATCAAGTCCAGCCCCCTGCTCTAGGCAGGACCAATCCCAACTAAATCAACCCAGCCAGGGTGTTGTCAAGCCGAGACTTAAAAGGGATGGAGATTCTATCCCCTCCGTAGGGAACACATCCCAGTGTTTCCCCACCCTCCTAGTGAAATAGTTTTTCCTAATACCCAACCTAGACCTCCCGCACTATAACTTGAAACTCAAGTTATATGGTATCGGCACGGCTATTCCCTTTGATCCAGTTTGAAGGTGCTCGTCAAGTTTCACTGTGGGTGCTTCTACACGGCACCCGAAGCTCGAAATAAGACTCAATTTGCGCGGTGCAAACTGCGTCTCTTATTGTGCTTGTATTTCGAAACCACGTGCTATTTTGAGACAGCCCTTAACCCTCCTGGAACGTGGCTTCCAGGGAGGCGAAAATAGCACGGCGGTAATTTTGAAAAATAGTTGGAAAGAATGGGGGGCCTTTCAAAGCTGCAGTGTAGTGATTCCGGTATCCTGAAATAGCCCCTTGTCTAGATGTACCCTGACCGTCTTCTGGTTCTTGGGACAGGGAGAATGAGTCCCCATCTCCCGTCTCCATCCCATTCGTTAGACTTTTATCCTGTCCCCTCCTCTCTCCGATAACAGTCCCTGCCTGCTCAATTGCTCTTCAGGGGGCAGATGTTCAAGCCCTCGATCACTCTTGTCACCCGGCCGGCTGTGATTTCCAATTAAGTGACCCACAATGACCAGGAGGCAGTCCCTGACACATGAAAATGCCACAGATGCTGAGCTCAGAGCATAAATGTGGGGGCTGGATGCTGATCCCCGGCAGGCGGGTATAAACCCGGGGGGAGAGCTCCCCCACCAGCAATCCTGGCTGGATTCAGGTCTCCGGTCTATGGGTGTAAAATACAGAATGAGCGTTCTGATGTGGCACCCGTTTACACCCCTCGGGGATCTGGTCCACTGAAGCTGGTTTGCTACGGCTGATTCACTCCAGCGGGGCAGGGAGGGAGGGGCGGGTCTTGCCCATTTCGTCATCCCGGGCCGGCTGGCGACGGCCCTGACAGATTGCACAGTGGCCGACCAGCATGTGACTGAGGTTTGTGGTTTGTCTGGCGGGCTGCCCCAGTCACAAGATGCAGCGTTTCGGGGAGAGCGCTGTGGTTCCGGGAACCCAAACTGAAGACTGCCAGCCCCCGCTCCTCCCTCAGCGACCACCTTCATTTCAAGCATCGCTCTGGGGTGAAGGGAGGCAGTTTGCAGGCTGCCCCAGGGGGAGAGGACACCCCCAGCCCTCTCTCGCCACTGCAGCTCGGGGGGAGCGGAGAAGCCCCTCTCCCTGGCTGCTGCAGCTCCAGGGGACAGCTCCATGCCCCCTGCACTCTCCAGCCAGAGTGAGGAATGCAGAAAACTGGGCACTTTCCTCTCCCTCCCTGACACAGGGAACGGCCCGCAATGTCCCCCTAAGAATTGGGGAGGGGGAGTTTCATTCCCCCCCCCCCGGCCCGGTGTAAAGGGCACCAGTGCGGGGGTGGAAGACTTGGAGCTGGGGCAGTCCTGGATAGGGGGAGAGGGCGCCCCCAGCAAGCCCCTTTCATCTGCCAGGTGATTCTGTCTCTTTTCTGTGTGGTTTTAAGAGAAACAATCCCATTTCAGGCACACCCCATTGTCCTGGCACAACCAGACCCTGACCCTGCTGTGGGTGATGACCAGAGGAAGCTGCAGCCCGAATGTGGTGACCCTGGCTCTTTCTGCGTAGGAGGAGTTCTTGAACATGCAGATGCACAGACAGAGACACGCTCTCAAATGCACAGCAGACGAGGAAGTTGCATGTGCCGCTAATTCCACACGCTGATCTCCAGGGCTCCCTTTCCTTCTTCCCACGATCAGGCACCAGGAACTCTGTGCCCAGTCCCCCGTGGCTTCCCTGCTTCTCCTCTTCTGGTTCCCCCGCCCTGAACCAATCTGGTTCTGCCCACAGATGCTCAGAAAGTTGCCTGGAAATTGATCGGCTGCAGTGTTCCAGCATCATCTCGGTACAGCTGCACCGAGGGAGGGGCCAACAGGGAAATGTGTTGAGTTAGGGCCTGTCTCTCGCTGTGTCTGTGCAGCGCCCGGCACGACGGGACCTTGATCCCACCTGGGGGCAGGACTCACCAGCCCTGTCATGCCCACAATAATCAGAGTTTGTCTGCAAAGTGCAAAAATCCTGCACAGTCATAACAGGAAACTGATTAAAATCAAACTTTCTTGGTTTCAAGGTTTTCATACTGTGCAGTTTAAAGGTGAGGTGCTTTCGTTTTAGTTTATTTCACTTTTTCGTTGGTGTTTTCAGGCTGGCCTTTTTATTCCTCCCTCCCATATGTTAATTTTCTCAAGTTTCAAGTCCCTCCTCTCCCCGCCCCCCGGGCTTCTGAGTTTTTCAAATATTTTTCCTCCTCATATTTCTGGTTTTTCGTTTTTTCAAGAGTTTCCTTCTCCCTCCCCAAGTATCTGTGTCTTTCGTATTTTTGTAGGATCATTTTCTTTTTTTCTTTCTTTCTTTCTTTCTTTTTTTTTTCCAGCCTATTTTGTTGTTGTTTTTATTCCTCCTTTTCTTGATTTCCTCTGCCTTTTCACCTATTTCAGAAATGTCTGGAAACTGTAGTCCCTCTTCACATTTCGCACCCACAGAGGTGGTGGAAATCGGTAAATTTCACCTGGATAGATATCAATACTTAGGCTAGAGAGTACAGTTACTACAGAGATGTACCCCAGGAAAGCTACACCCCACAAATTAGGGGTTCAGCCAACCCCCCCACATTTATTGGGGTACTTTCAGGACATGGCATCATAATAGGAAGGTGCCCCCGGAACACAGACATGGAGGTACTCTGCGAAGCTGGGAAGGAGGCCCAAATTGGGAGTTGTTCCCCAAATACAGACTTGGGGGGGTCACCCTGCTTTAATGCCCTCCACATGGGATATGGGTGGAATGGGGCCCTGAGACCCCAACATTCAGAGTAACTCCCCTTTGCACCCCCAAATTAGGAAGTATGCAGAATTCTACTCCCCATAGGATTGGGGCATAGGGGTGCACTTCCAAATTTCCCTCTTGCCCCCCCCCAGAATCTCCCCTCCACTGAGAGACCCAGGAACTGGGGCAGGGTGGCAGGTCTGTATTGAGGTGGCTTGGGGGGGGGGGGTGTTAGGTGGGACAGAGATTGGGGTTCGCTCTGCTTAGCTCTTCAGAGTAAGGGCCGGATGCAAAGCTCCCAATGATTTCCCACGGGACGGGAAGGGGAAGAGTCTGTGTTAAGCTGCTTTCCCGCCCATGGATAGGCGGTTGGACACTCACACGCAGAGAAACCGGCACCATTCACGAGAGAAAATGGGGGTGTGGTATAGGCCCTGCGGGGGAGGGTTGGGGGGGGCTCCAAGGCTGGGAATGGGGGAGATAGAGACAGGGTTTTCTTGGAAATGTCTCCCCCCTAAGAGAGCCCCGTGACTGGGGTTACTTCAAGCCCTAGAAATTGCATAACAGGGGGAAACCCTATGGGGAGTGTGGGCTGAGGTGGGCTTGCCCGCGGCTGACTCAGTGGAATTATCAGCCTGCCCAGCTGGGAAAGGGGAAATGCACAAACTGCCCTCCCCTCCATGTGAGCCGGTCCTAGCTGGGGCACAGAGGAAACAGCAGCTCCTCACCCTCAGCGCTGAGGTCAGAGGCCGGGTCAGGGAGAACGAGTGGAACAAGCAAGCAGAGAGTCTCATTCTCCACATCAAGGTGTGACCCGCCGTGAAACGCTTCTAGTTCTCGGCCTCTGGGAAATCCTGCGGCAGGGAGTTCCACAGGTTGCCTGCACATGCATCGATTCTCAGGCCAGAAGGGCTCATTGCGATCTTAGTCTGACCCCCGTGGATAACACGGGCCAGAGAACTCTCCCAAAATAATTCTTAGAGCAGATCTGTTAGGAAAAACATCCCATCTTGATTTCAAACTTATCCATAACGGAGAATCTACTACTACCCTCCGTCCATTGTTCCAATGGTTGAAAACTTTCATTGTTCAAAATGTACACCTTATTTCCAGCCTGCATTTGTCTAGCTTCAACTCCTGGACCATGTTTCACCTTTTTCTGCTAGATTGAAGAGCCCGTTGTTAAAGGTATTACATATCTCTATTAAATAACTCTCATGCTTCAGGACATGACACAACCTCTTTGATCTTGTGGTCAGGAAGAAAATTGGCTAAACTGTGGGCAGATTAGCCAATCGCTGCAGGATTCCTAGACTCAGCCTCTGGAGGAACTGTCACTGGACAGAGGAGACCCGCCGACATGCCCACCTGGTCTGATCAATGCATCCTGGAGCTCCGTGGTTGCCTGAATTCTCGCTCAGCAAAGCCTCTGCAGATGGACGGAAGCAGGATACAACCCTGAGCAATTCTGGTCAGGAGCCTCTGATCTTCTTCCTCCCCACAAGCTGTGCAGTGCTTGGTGGTTTTGCAGAGTTTGCTCCTGGTGAAGCTGGCTGCAGAGCTGCTGTTTCCAGGCAGGGAGTCAAGATGGCATGAGCCCTGAAAGAGCAGCTTAGGCACAGAATCAGGACTCGCGATCATTCCTGCCGGGACAGGGTTGGGCTCAAACTTCCCTGGGCAGTGAGTGGAAGGGAAAGAGCTGAGAACCTGGGGGATCCCTGGGCTGCTGAGTCTCCTCCTGAAGAGCAATGTCTGATCCCCCTCTAAACCCTGCTGTGCTCTTGGTCTTGGTGAAATCTTGAGGCGGAGAGTTCCGCAGGTTACCTCCCTGCTGGGAGAGGAGGGATTGTTGCCTCTGATCCCATTCCAAGTGCCCGCTTTTCAATGCCACCCGCTGTCCTCTGGTTCTTGTACCATGAGAAAACCCCACCTCTTCTTTTGGGACCCTCTGGCACAATTAACAGCCCTCACGGCAGCCCGTTACCGCACCTCTGGGCGAGCTAAACCAAAACTTGAGGAAGAAGCTCGTGCAAATCCCCTTTATGGCAGAGCAAACTGGCTTCTCGGCACACGATTCTGCCCCAAACAACCCCCCTTCACCTTGCTGCCTCCATGGCTGGGTTCGAAGCACCCTCCGGGTGATGCTGAAACACCATTTGTCTTCATCCAGAGACCGGGGGATGGGGGGGCGTCCATGTTCATTGTACACCCCCACATGCAGGGCCGCCCTTACAAAATATGGGGCTACTGAGGGCCCCCCTACACAGCTCCTGCTGGGGTCCAGGGGCTTCCCTCCACGCCCGTGCATGGCTCCTGCTAACCAACTTCTCCCCCTCCTTCCCAGTGCCTCCCACCCACCACGAAAAAGAAGGGGGGGGTGCACTTGGGGAAAGAG
>JANRFK010000270.1:10332859-10343135 GCA_030068395.1 Apalone spinifera | reverse complement strand
CAGCCAAGGCCCCGAGCTGAGGTCCCTGCCCCCACCAAGAAGCAGCACAGACACCGAACCTCTTCAGGTCAAGGAGAGGGCAGTTTAGGGCCCAGCCTCCTGGGATACCCCTCCCCAGATGGGATCAAACCCCAAAGAATTAGCTAAGCCCCCTTTAGCAATGAAAGGGGGAATGTGCCCACTGGTTGCCCCCCCAGCTAACGATTATCTACAGTGGGCTTGATAGAAAATGAAAGTGATTTTATGAAGTGGAAGCCGTAGGATTGAAGTAGAGATAAGTGAGAACAGGCAGAGCAAAGCAGGTTACAAATCAAAAGAAACAAAACCACTAGGCTAATTCTCCACTGAAACCTCAGTACAAACTCTTCAAACCAGTGCCTCTCTAGTGTGCCGCCAGCTTTTCCCAGGCCAGTGCTAAAAGTTTCCCAAATCTGATGAAAAATTCCCAGATTCTTTTTTATATGTTATAAAGGCTATTTTATGTATAGTTAATTCATTGGTTTTATTACTTTTATTCCGATATATATTTAATTGTTACCTTGAAATATACGACAATAATGTGGAGGATTACATGAAGCTCCCTATAATTAAAAATATACTTTTATCAAAGCTGAACTTTTCAGCCCAAAATAAGTATTTTTTATATATCCAAATAGCCTTTATTACTTCATGGATGGTATTCAAGTAGTTTGCTAAGTCACCGCCATGTACAGTAGAGCTGCGCAGCACATGATGGAGGGTAAAAGTCACGTGACAATGTGGAGCGATTGAGAGCAGGTTTTGATACATTTGAATCGTCCGCACATTTTTCTTCCAAAGGAATGACAAAATGAACAGAAATTTTAATTTCACTGAAAATGTCCCAGGATTTAACAGATTTTCAAGAAGATTCCCCATTTCCCATTTTGACACATTTTACTCGAAAATTCCCAGAATTCGGGAAATTTCCCAGGATATAGAACAGTGGTCCCCAACCTTTTGGGGCTACCAGGTGCCCAGGGGCGGGGCCATGCACGGGCCGCACGACTAGGGGCGGGGCCACGCGCGGGCCACGCACCCTGGGGTGGTGCCACACATGCACCACGCGCCCGGGGCCGGCACCGGCATGTGCCGCGACCCCGGGACAGGGGCCGCCCATGCGCCAGGCGCCCGGGGCCAGCACAGCGCATGCGTCATGCGCCCAGGGCGGGGCTGGGCCAAATTGTTCGGTGGGCGCACATAAATGGCCCGGTGGGCGCCGTGGCTCCTGCGGGCACCACGTTGGGGACCACTGATCTAGAAGCACCGCTTCAAACTCACTCTAAAACCTCTTTTTCAGCTGCCACTCCAAACCAGAGCTGTCTCCCCAGACTGGGGTCTCCCGCTCCTTCCTTCGGGTGCAGCCCAGCCAAAAGACCTAGGCCTCTGTGTTCCTATTCTTTTTGTTAAAGAATTGAGGCCCCTCCCTCCCAACCACTGCTCAGACTTAAAGACAAAAGATTGTTTTACAGTGGCTCATCTAGAAGTTGCAGGAAACACCCTCCATGTCTCCCATCCACGCATTGGAAACTCACAAAATATTCCCCACTCCGTGGGTCTAATTTTACACACACCCCTGATACACACAACAGAGTAAGATAAACAGAACCAGCAGATCATGACATGAAGATGGATGGGTTACATGAAATAATTCGCTCAAACCACCTTTGAGTTATGTATATTCGTGTCCATGAGTCCAGTCCAACGCAAGCGTCATGGGCAACACAAGCATCAGGTCACCATGTGATGTCTTGAGCAACCCCGCATCCTGCTGTGGTTTTGGGGATCTTTCATCTCCTTCCTCCTCCCCAGCGGCAGTTTGGCAGCGCCTGCGCGGCACTGTGCTGCAGTTTGCAAGCAGCGCGTCAGTGGGGCACTGGGGTAAAGCCACCGCAGGGATCGTATATAGCTCGACTCCCGCGCCAGGGCCCGGACTCCGAATTTTGCCAGCTGGGATCCAGCCTCTGCCGGCTGTGAAGGAAGGCACCGAGCTGAGAAGCCAGCTCCCTCCACAGGTGAGAAGGGGGGGACTTTCCGCTCCTGGGTCCTTCTTGGAGCCTCTCCTACAGCAGTGCTTCTTAAACTTTTTCAGACCAAGGGACATCAAACCAGAATGTTATTTTTAAGGAGAACACCAAGGATTTTTTTGTGGAGCAAAAACCAAAAAAACTGTCCGACAGGATCCAGGGACGTTGTGGCTCCTGTGGTGAGGAACTGGCAGTTGGTGTGGCCTGCGAGTTCGACTGTCCTGTGCGTGCCTCAGTTTCCCTGGGCACCGCACCAATGCGGGATGAGGATTTGGGGGTGTGAGTCTCACTGCGGGCAGCTATCCCAGCCTCAGCATGAACACAGTGACTGATTCCCTTGGTAATTTGAGCGGGGAAGGGTGCGACCAGGTCACACCGTTTGCCCGGGAAGGAGGATAAAGGCCAGAGGAGGGACCTAGGACCAGGATAGTGGGTGGGTCACTCTCAGCTGGCTTGTAGTGTAAGGGGGGGGTCAGGACTCTGAGCCTGAAGGCCCCCCTCTCCCACGATGGATGGGACTGGCTGTTCTGGTTCCTGTGCTAACAAGTCTGTTCTATGCTGTGTCCCTATCAACAAATAAACCTTCTCTTCCACTTGCCAGCTGAGAGTCACATCTGGCTGCAGATGGAGGGGAGGGGCAGGGCCCAGTGACTTCCCCACCCCTCGGTGACACCCGCTCTCAGTGATTTACAGTAGCCGCCTCCCCCGTGTGGGGTTGGCATGGAAGAGTCCAATTCTCAGCTGGGTAATTCATCAACCTGGCTCACCTCCAAGCCCTTCCTTTGCCAAGGGTGTCTGCCCACCTCTGGCTCAGGAATATGTCCACCCTGCGGCCGGCTGGCTTCCTGCGCAATCTCCCCCACCTCCGAGTCTAGAGAAGCCGCATCGTAAGCAACCCTCGAGCCATCCCAGCCGGAGCCCCACAGTTACTTGATTCCGGTAGCACAACTTCCTCCACTGAGCGGGGCAAATTCTTTTCGACGGGGGGCCATCAGTGGAAAAAGAGTTTCACCACCCTCCGATTGCTGGGTGGGAACAGACTTGCGGGGATTTCCTTTTCCAGGAGGAAAAAGCCAAAATGTTTCATTTTGATCTTAGCTGGACACGGCAGGCGAGGTAACTTATTTTATTGGACTAATGGAGAGGGTCCAGAGAAGAGCAACAAGAATGATGAAAGGTCTAGAGAACATGACCTATGAGGGAAGGCTGAAAGAACTGGGTTTGTTTAGTTTAGAAAAGAGAAGATTGAGGGGGGACATGATAGCAGTTTTTAGATATCTAAAAGGGTGTCATAAGGAGGAGGGAGAAAACTTGTTCATCTTGGCCTCTGAGGATAAAACAAGAAGCAATGGGCTTAAACTGCAGCAAGGGAGGTTTAGGTTGGACATTAGGAAAAAGTTCCTAACTGTGAGGGCAGACAAACACTGGAATAAATTGCCCAGGGAGGCTGTGGAATCTCCATCTCTGGAGATATTTAAGAGTAGGTTAGATAAATGTCTATCAGGGATGGTCTAGACCAGTGGTTCCCAAACTTTTTGGCATCACACCCCCTTTTTGATTTTTGAGAAACCCTCACATGCCCCCTCCCTCACCCCCATAGCAGCAAAACTTGTTGAGCAAAAAAAAGAAAAGAAAAAAAGGAACTGCCCGGGGCCAAAAATATCAGCGAAACTTAGTGGGGGGATATTGACGGGGGAGGGGAGGCTGGAATTTCTTCATGCCCCCCCCAGAGGGGCACGCCCCGCAGTTTGGGAACCTATGGTCTCTAGACGGTACTGGGTCCTGCCATGATGACCTCTCGAGGTCCCTTCCAGTCCTAGTATTCTATGATTCTATGATGGGGCTACCCTGTCATTTCAGACTTATCTTTTTATTTGGACGGTATATGATGGAGCAATACTTGTATTCTTCTGTCATTGAGTTTCATATGTTCTATTGAATATGATGTCTAATGCCTACCGGAAAAGCTCTGTTATCCGGCACAATGGGGGAGGGGGGGTGCCGGTTAACCGAATATTCTGGTTAACAGAGAGTTATGCATGACTGACAGCGTACCAATTTTGAATCAATTAGAATGCAATCCAATAAACAAAATATGAACTAGCCAATGGGCCCTTGTCCATCAGTAGCAGCGCTGCCTTGCCGAGTGATAGGTTTTTGGAAGAACTTAGCTGCATATGATAAAGTTTTCTACACAGCAGGTCGGAAGAGACCATCTCCTAGACTATCTGCCCCCTGTACGGTCTCCCTCTATATCCCTCTCACCGGGTTTTCTCTCCCAGGTTTGGCCTCCACCGACATCGCCATGGATCTCCGTCTCGCAGGGCACTGCTGGATGAGATGGGCACGCAGCTGTCTTCTTCTCCTGCTGCTCTCCAGGGCTGGTTTCTCCACCCCATGCCAGCTTGACCCACCAGGTAATGGAGAAGCCGGTTGCTCTGTTGAAACTCTCCGCCTGCTTCCAGAAAATGTGTCACTGAGGTCACGGCCCCCCACAACACGGGTCACCAGTAGAGTGTGTCCAGAGAGACTTCTACTGCTTGAACTAAAAGAGCTACTCCATTTGACAGCAGCAGCAGTAGGTTGTTACCCTCGGTAACCCTATGTTGCCCTCTGGTGGCTGAACAGCATAGAAGCTGATAAAGCTGATACTGGCTTTTGGGCTCTTTTAGGGCAGGCATTACAGGTGCATGTTTGACACCGAGCTGGGGGCAGAACCCAGGAGTCCCGGTTCTCAGTCGTCACCTGCTCTAACCCACCAGCCCTGGGGAGGGAACCCAGGAGTCCTGGCTCACAGCCATCCCCACTCTAACCCACTGGACCCCACTCCTCGCCCGGCCGTGCGGTTGGAACCTGGGTATCCTACATGCATATCCACCTCAATCTCTCCTGTCTCACACGCGGGTCCCTCTCTGTTCCCCCTTCTAGGTGCTGGCAATTGCTCCCACGCCCACTGCTCTGTGGCCAGTGGCGGCTCCTTGCACCTACAGCTCCCGCCTCCCCTGCCCCCCACAGTGGATCTTTACAAGTGTCACAATGCCTCGCGGACTTGGGACCACGCCTACAGCTTCTTCAATGAGACGGCGCAGCAGCTGCTGGATTTCTTCCAGGGCCGGGTCTCTCTGTCCAGGGGTGACTTCGCGGCACAGAACGTGAGCCATGAAGATGAGGGAGACTACAAGTTTCAAGATCTGGATGGGAAGTGCCTGGCCTGGCTCCATCTGACCGTGCTGGGTAAATTAAGCCCCAGGCGGCTCAGCATCATTGTTTGATAAGAGAGTTTTTTGGGGAGGGAATTTTCCATCTCAGTTGGAGGAAAGCAATCCAGTGCAGATCCCTGAATGAAAACATTAGAACCCCACCACCTATTCATCAATGGTCCCTCTATTTTTTTCCTCTCCATGTGTATTTTTCCATCCCCATGTGCGGAATAATTTTATATGTGCACCAAGGTGCATGTGACTGTGCACCACTAATAAACACACAATACCCAGCTGTGGGCACTCTGCTAATCAGCTGGACGGCATTCCTGAGTAACCGCACAAATGCACAATTTACAAGGGGAACACCACGATTCATCCCAAAACCTCTGTGAGGGCCAGGGACTACACTTCCCCATCTGTCTGAGGCCACTACAGCAAACTGCTGATGCCTTAAAACTTTTCAGAGCAATGTCTCAATAGACACACTGATCAGGAACAAGGGGCCTCAGTCCGAGTTGGTATTTCTGAGAGAAGGCACAAGGACACAGAACAGCCAATAGGGATGGAGTTTAGGGCCTGCACCCTAAGATGCAAATAAACTTTAACATCAAAACTTTTCATGGAAAACATCCATGAAGATGACAGGGTTATTTTTTTTATTGAAGTCCAAATTTGCCCTGGAAAAAATTCCACAGATGTGACCTTTTTTATGATTAAAGTCAAAATTGATCCTTGAAAATTAACATTCTTTTTTTTCCCCCCATTGAAGTCAAATGTTTCTGTGGCAGCGTTTGGTAAAACACAATGAACGTTTTCCTTAATTCAAGCCAAAACGTTCCATGGAAAAATGGGACGAACTTAAACTTTTTTTTTTCCCCATTGGCATCCACATTTTCCCCCAAAGAACTCCTCCTTCCTGACCACCTCTTCTCTCTGCTGTAGTAGCCAGTTTTGAGACAAACTTCCTCTCTCTTTGCCTGCAGATCCCGTAGATCCCGCAGATCCTGAAGATCCTGTGACCAGGAGATGGTACCTGTTTTTCATCCTGCTTCTCATTCCGGTGGTGCTAGCTGTGGTGGCCTGGAAGCGAAAGTACGTGATTTGCCGAAGATGGCCGGGGGCGCCCAAGAAGACAGAAACAGAGGAGGCTACGAACGTGCCGAGCAACCCCCCCAAATCAGTCACAGGAGGGGGAACACAGACGGTCACCCCAATACCTTTATCTAGCCATACGCCTGAAGGCTCGCCTCCGTAGGAATCCTACCTGGCTAACATGCACATTGGAAACCACAGCAGTGCAGAATCACATGCTCCCAGTAGAGAGAAGACAATTGCATTATGGGTGGCTAGCCCAGGTGCCCTGTGGCCCACTAAATTCTGGGTATTTTTTGCACTAGAACAGGTGTGGCCAACCCTGTGGATCCAAAATGGCAGCCATGTACGGGAGACTGCTGAGACCAAAAAGCCTTCTTAAAGGGCTAGTCTTTTTTTTTTTTTTTTTTTTTTTTTTTTTTTTTTTTTTTTTTTTTTGCTTGAAGAATTCTTTTTTTTTTTTTTTTTGCTCAACATCTGGATCCACTAATATCTTGGCTCTTTGGCCATCCCTACACTAGAATGTGGAATAGTTCTTGGGAGCCCTTGTGAGAAGAGGGATCAAAGGCTCACAATGTTCTCCCCCATATGTCAAACCAAAATACCACCTGGCGGGGATGTTGACTCTGAACCCTAGTGATGACACTTTGATCTGTCAGTATTTTTGAGCAGTTGGTAGACTTCATTTGAGAGGGAGTCATGGATTCATGGAGGTTGGGTCCATCAATGGCTATTAGCCAGGGTGGGTAGGAATGGTGTCCCTAGCCTCTGTTTTTCTAAAAGTGGGTGACAGGGGAGGGATCACATGTTGTGTTCCCTCCCTCTGGGGCATCTGGTATTGGCCACTGTCGGCAGACAGGATACAGGGGTAGATGGACTTTTGGTCTGACCCGGTACGGCCGTTCTTATGTACTTATGAGTCTTGTTCTTACAAGACTGTGGTCTATCCCTAGCTAGGCCACAGACTGCCACGGATTGTCACGGCATTGCTCCGTGCCTCAGTTTCCCCATCTGAAAAATGAGGCTAATAAGCCTGTCCTGTATTGAGATCAGAAACCTTTCAGGGTAAAGACTGTGGATAAGGTTGTACAGCATCTGGTACAATGGCTGTGTGTGGCTGGAATGACAGTAAATGTACATAATAAGGAGGAGAAAAAACGGGCATCACAGAAGATGCCAGCTGAACCTAAATGTGATGTGGTTGTCCTGCTGCCCTGGTTAGACCAACCTGGGGTGTAAAGAGCTTTAAAGGGGGTGCTTTAAAGGCAACATGTATTTATTATGCATTAAGGAATAAAAAAAAGTCTGTGTCATAAAGTCATCATGACTCATCAGAATTCAGTGATGCTCACTTAGACGGAACAAGCACTGAGACGAAAGGAAATGTGATTTAAGAGCTGCTCTGCAAAGCATGAGATGAATATTTGCAGTCTGTGGGATCAAGATACCCAGCACTTTCCCATTATGACCCTAGACCTATAAAACATGGAGTCGCTTCGAAAGAAGTTAAGAGATTTTTGTAGCACAGATGCTGCCTGGTTGGGGATTGTGTTGGGGGTGCACGTGTGTAGGGGAGGGGAGGTTCCCCAGAACACGTTGCATTTTTAGGCAAAAACAAAATGAAAAACGGAAATATCTGAAATCGGAAATCTCACTCCAGGATCACATGGGAGTTGTAGTTCTGACGTCTCATGTAGCTCATTCTGAACTATCAGCCAGACACCCGGATCAGACTACATTACCCATGATGCACCATGGTCTCCTCTCTTGGTGGAGAAATGATGTGCCCCACAGCAGCCAGTGCATCATGGGAGATGAAGTCCAACTGGAGGGACCAGCTTACAGAACTGAATGGACTACAGTTCCCATGAGGCATCATTGCATTTAGGGGCCTTGGGTTTTTCAAGGCAATTTGAGGTTTTGACAGGAAGCAGATGCTGCTTGCAGAAAATGTTTATTTAGTTGCAAGCCCAAGTTCACTCCAGACAACAACATCAATGGCAAACATTTTAACACCCACAATTATGTTAAAGTGCAATTAATGATTTTGGTTACAGAGGGCCAAAGTTGTATGAACTGTTATTGGAATGGGCTGAAAACACATTTTGAAATAAACAAAGCATTTCCAAACTAATTTTGATTCAAAACAAAATGTCAGTTGAAATTCTGGTGAAAAGGTTTATGGAAAATTTTGAGAAATACCTTTTTTCTGCAAAAAAACATCATTTTCTTTAGAAAGGTCAATCTTCAGTGGGCAAAAAAACTTGGCCTTTAAAAGACAGCCAGCTCCAAAGAAGTCCCAAAAGATAGCCAGCTCTCGGATGAAAGTGTAACAGTGTTTTAATTATTTGATTAATAGAGGATAAAAGCCTAATACTGCAACCAGCTAATGGAATTACAGCTTTAGCTTGAGCGAAGAAATTTCACTGAGGCCTCATACCCTCTTGACTTGCATCTTGTATTGTTAGTGCAAAATCTGTGTGAAATGTTTACCCTGGCAATGTGTTACACCCACCAGTGTAAATTAGTGCGAAGCAAAAATTTCAACCAATACTTTTTTTTAACAACAAAATGCAAACTTGGATCAAGTGAAACATTCTGTGACTTTTTGTTGGTTTTGACTAATTGTTTCGGTCTAACACACAGCTACACACAACTGAAAAAAGGTGAATTGTTTCATTGTGACATTTTCCTTGAGCCACAAATTCACAGCATCCAAGGGTTCATAGAGCCAGAAATCTTTAGAGCCCAGGGCAAAATTGTGACAACACAAGATGACCTCCCGCATAACACAGCCTAGAGAACTTCCCCAAATTGCTTCCTGTTTGAACCAATGCAGAGCTGGTTCAGCCCCCAAATGAAATTCTTTGTCCAACTTTTTAACACGGTGAAAATGTCACAAAATGTCCCTTTCAAAGGCTGATCCAAAACAATGTTCCCCCTCCGCTTGCTCACTTGCCAACCACCTGAAAACTCTTTTCTCTGCCCAGGTGGGGTGTAAATGCCAAACCATTGGGTGGGGTACCCACCGCTTTTAAGGCCAAAAAGGACAATTAAATACCCAAGTCAGAGATATCCTGGAATGTGTTTGGTCTGGTTTCTGGGTCCAAATCTCATTGGTGACACAAACAGGGCCTGGGGTGACTATGAAATGCAAGAAGATCCCATCTGATACGAGCTATAAAGTTTTGGCGGCTTTAATATGCAGTGGCAAATGCGAGGAGGGAAATGAAAATGAGGAAGAAAGTATTGGGAAACGCATCATGCCCTTCTCTTTCATAATAAAGGCATGGAAGGAAGGAGGCGGTGGGAAATTCCAGATTAGGTGGATCCACTGGTCTAAAACAGTGCCTATACCATGACCCCAAGTAACACCAGCTGGGACTCTGGTGCATTTCTCTCTAGAGGAGCAATCTTGATTCACGCCTATGGGGATTTGCCCTGGCTGAGGAATCTAACCCGGGCACTCGACAGCTGCACTTTCTCATCTCATCATCCGCGTCCAATCTTCAATGAAAGACCGTGCAGGCAGACAGCACTGGGGAGGAGGGATTGGTGCTGTATCTCACCTCAGGGTCTCAGGTACAAAGCAGCGTGGTGGCGACCTGTGGAACTCGCCGCTGCAGGACATGCAGCCGGATCAGTAACTGAGGCTGGAATAGAGTTCCTCTGAGCTTTCTGGTCTGGGCGTCTCACGGAGGACCCTCAGCATCATCAGTGCAGTGGTGGTTTCATCGGCCCCTGGAAGTGACTCTGTCACTGGGGTGTCCTGTTTTCTCGTGGACAGGACGTGCTGGGGAAGGGAATCGCAGGCATAAGCTGGACGTACAGCAGGTGACAGGGGGTATTTCCCATGAAGGGCTCAGGTGGTGGAGGAGGTAGGGGACGGGAAGGGGAAGAGTCTGTGTTAAGCTGCTTTCCCGCCCATGGATAGGC
>JANRFK010000270.1:10311162-10327864 GCA_030068395.1 Apalone spinifera | reverse complement strand
TTCCTCGGTCTTAAAAAGTTTAAGAAACACTGCACTGGAGTAATTGCCTTAATAAATAATAATAAGTATAGCTCAAAGTCTTTTTTGTTCCTTTTCTCTCTTACCCACACCCAACAGAAGGCAAGACTCACCTTTCTGTGGTGAGGAAGTTGCCTGGCTTTTTCTCAGTGTCTGATGCCTTGTGCCGTCAGAGCCGGTCTGCAGAATCTGGTGAACTTCTAGTGAAACGAGATCTCACAGTATCACGGTGCTCATGCAAATGAGCTTGAGGGAATCTCAGGACCTTGTGGCTGAATATGAACCCTTGTAGGGCGAGAGAGAGAGTGCAACAAAGCCACTGATCATGAATGTAATAGCACTGAGGCAACAGGCTCAGATTTCTGCGAGACTTTGAACTATGTGACATTTTCTTAAGAAATGAGGCCAACCCACAATCAGCCTGGCATGCAGGAAATGAAATATTAACTGGATCCTGCACAGAGCTTGGCTCTATACTGCTGAACATTTTGATAGAAAATTGTCAAGGGTGAAGTTTGCAGACCACACAAAGGTGGGGGGAGTGGTCGGGGGTGAAGAGGACACATCATTGTTACAGAGCGACTAGCTGCTTTGTATACAGGGCACAAGGAAACCCTGTACATTGGTATATAGCTAAATGTAAAGCCATACATCTAGGAGTAAAGAACACAGGCCATACTTAAGAACGTATCAAAGGCCACAGTGGGTCAGACCAAAGGTCCAGCTACCCAGTGTCCTGCCTTGATAGTGGCCAATGCCAGGTGCCCCAAAGGGAGTGAACAGAACAGGAAATCATCACGTGATCCCTCCTCTGTCATCCATTTCCAGACAAACAGGAGCTAGCAACACCATTCCTACCCATTCTGGCTAATAGCCATGGATGACCCCAACCTCCATGAATGGATCTAGTTCTTTCCTGAACTCCTTACAATCTTGGCCCTGACAACATCCTCTGGCAAGGAGTTCCACAAGTTGACTGTGCACCATGTGAAGTAGAACTTTCGTTTATTTGTTTTAAACCTGCTGCCTGTGAATTTCATTTGGGGTGTGTCTAGACTAGAGGGTTTTGTCGACAAAAGTGGACTGTTGTCGACAAAACTATACCTGCGTCTACACTGCCTTTGAGTTCTGTCAACAAAGTGTCAACAGAACTGGGCAGTTTTGTCCACAGTGGTAAACTTCATTCTACGAGGAATAACGCCTTTTGTCGACAGAGTTCTTTCATGTCGACAAAGCGGCTTGCTTTGTCGACAGAACTGGAAGTAGTCTAGACGCTCGTTGTTGACAAAAGTATCTGTCGACAAAGCCTCTGTAGACAAAAGCCTGTAGTCTAGTCGTACCTTTGGTGACCCCCTAGTTTCTTGTGGTATGAGAGAGAATACATGCCATTTCCAATTCCAATATACTTCTTTTGAGATGAGGCAACCACGCCTGCACACAGTATGTATTCCAGATAAGCTACCAGTTGACCCTATTATTTTGGGCCATGCTCATTTATTAGGATTACTCTTCAGAAGGGGGCGGTGTTGATTATCCTATCTGTCTGCTGCAAGTGGGACTTGTCAGTAAATTCGGGTTGGCAGGTGCCTGCTCAAGGTTTTCATCACTACTTAATGGCTCTTTC
Organism: Apalone spinifera; assembly: GCA_030068395.1. NCBI lineage: Eukaryota > Metazoa > Chordata > Testudines > Trionychidae > Apalone > Apalone spinifera. The sequence continues at coordinate 10,326,222 of JANRFK010000270.1, read as the reverse complement.
ACTAGATCAATGTCATGCTAATAGGATTGGCCAGCTCAAACGGATTTCACTTTTAAACTAATAGATTGCCTGCGGAAAAGGGCGGAGATTCATCAGGTTTTCACTGGACCTAACCACGTCAGTTACAGGATGAAGAACACATATTCCTGTTCATCCAGAACTATAATTTATGCCATCGTGTGCCAACAGTGTCCTTCTGCTCTGTATATTGGACAGACTTCTCAGACACTTCGCCAAAGAATTAATGCCCACAAATCAGACATCAGACACCTGCACAAGGAAAAAACAGTTGGTTTTCACTTCAACCTACCTGGACATAGTCTGAAGGACCTTACTCCATGCTTCTTACTTCAAAGAGACTTTAACACCAGACTACAAAGGAAAACGTCAGAACTGTCATTCATGCTTAAATTTGACACTTTACGAATGGGTCTTAACAAAGATGCTAATTAGCTTACTCATTACAAAGACAGCTTCCCCACTTATCACCCCCTGATTAGCCATTCATTGACTCATAGACAACTATTCCCTTTCTCCCTCTCCCTCTCCTCACCTTCTGCTGTAAACCTGATTTGTCAGTTTAATAACGTGTTCGCTTTTTTTTGTATCCCTTTGGTATATATGGTTGTGCCAATTCTCTTCCAGAATTTGATCTGAGGAAGTGGGTCTGGCCCATGAAAGCTCATCACCTAATAAAACATCTTGTTAGTCTTTAAAGTGCTGCATAGTCCTGTCTTTTGTTTCTTACAAGGCGAGCCAAACAAAGCCGTTACAATTTTAAATCTAACTTAAATCTGATTATAAAAGTTAGGGCTAGAAAACCGTAACTCCTGGGGGGGCGGGGTAGATCTGGCCTCTGACTTTCCTGGATCCAACCTTCAGGTTTGGGGCTCCCTCCCAGCCTTGGGGAGCCCAGGTTAAGACCCATGAGCTCTGCCGCTCCCCCTCCCCCAGCTGGTACAGTAACGCACTGTCTGGAGACTTTTTCCCCCCCTTCCCTCCTCCAATCCACTAGTTTGGGCCTGCCTAGCATCTGGTGTGTGGGAGGAATGTGGGCCATGAGAGCGAGGGGTTTTTTTTCCTTCTCGCTTGTGGCCCCTGCGAAGGAGTGCTGGCTGCACGCCGTGACCTGGGAAAATTTTTGCAAACAAAAGCCGATAGAGCAGTGATCACCAACCAGTAGATCAGGATCTCCTGGTAGATCCTGGAGCCTCTGACAGGTAATCCTTCAGCTGCCACGCTCCCCGCTGCCCTGCTGCTCCTGCCCAGAGCCTCAGAGCTGCCCCCGAGAGCCTCCCCCTTGTTGTGCAGGGCGGGGGAGACAGAGGCAGGGGGCACTGAAATCACTCTCTCCTGCTCCCCTATAACCCAGTGTTTCCCAATTTTATTTGGCTACAGAACCCAATTTCAAGAAACAGAATTTCAAGAAACCCCTAGGTTCCAAGCAAAAAAAAAAATCAAAAAAACCAATACAATTTGTCGAGCCAAAAAAAAAAAAAAAAAAAACCCCAAACCCTGAAATGTCTCTGTCTCTTTAAGAGGAGGTTCCGCGGAGCACCGATTGGGAAACACTACTGTAACCTATCTTCACAGAGTGAGGAGGGCGGGGCCTTGGCTAAGGGGTGGGGCAGGGGTATTGGGGTTGGAGGTAGATCCTGGACTGACTTTAATTCAAAAAGTGATCTTGTGCTTAACAAGGTTGGAGACCCCTGCTGTATAGGCAAGGTGTTTAAGGCCTTTTGTGGGGGGGGAGGTACCTTCTGCACTCAGAGTGGGAAACAGCCCTGACAACCCCCGACTGATATTTCTGTGGGTCAGTGGCCCCCAACCCAAAAAGTCCCCCCATCTCCCCAGTGTACAGAATACACTTGAAAGAGCCCCATAGAGTTAATGTCTCTAGGAAGGTTCCCCTGGCCTTAAAGCAGGGCTAGGGAACTTTTCTGAGTTCGGGGACCCACTTTTTTTCTAAATGGAGCTTTTCCGGAAAAAAAAAAAAAAGCAGCAGTCTAGGCGTGGATCTTTCAAAAAATAAACCCTTTCACAAAAGATCCCGTAAACTTCATTTTTTGAGGAATCTAGGGTCTGTCAAAAAAGGGTTTATTTTTCGACAGATCTGCATCTAGACTGCCACTTTTTTTTTTTCGAAAGCTCCGTTTCGAAAAAAAGTGGCAGCCTTGTTTATGCTAATGAAGCACGGGATATTTTAATCTCCGCTTCATTAGCAATTTCAACGTGCCTAAATACACCTCTCTGTCGACAGAGAGGTGTAATTTAGACACAGGCCTAGAGAATTATACCTGCAGCCTCACTAGAAGATACTACAGCTACATACGTTAGCTGCATATCAGATCTATTTTGGCTAGACCTGGTATGTCCCTGCAATACCAGACAACGGGCCGCAGTTTAGTGGCCATGAGTTTAAGCGCTTTGTAGTGAAGAATGGATTAGACGTATCCCAGCCGGGCCCTGTTAGCCCCAATTCAACGGGCCGGTGGAAAATGGTCTCCAAATAATAAAGCGTCTGACGGAAACGTCTGTGGCGTGAGGAGGTGGTTTGTGTTTAGCACTGATCAATAACAGGACGGCAGCCGGGTTGTCGCCTGCTGACATTTTGTTCTGCAGGAAACTGGAAACTGAAACCAAAAATGCCTCATGCCAGAATCACGGAGGACTTGCAGGTGTACACAGAGACCCACGGAAAAAAATCAGTATAATTTGGAGTCCAGAGAGAGGCCATTGGTCCATGAAAATGACACTGTGGGGCTTTCTGAGGAAGGGAACCAAAGGGAGCTGGCGTGGCGAGGCGGGGACAGGGCGGGCAGTTGCCCCCAGGCGCCACGCTAAGGAGGGTGCTAATTTAGCTGCTGGGCCGCTTGTTCCCAGGGCCGGCCTTACCATGAGGCGAACTGAGGCAGCCGCCTCAGGTGCTAGACTGTTGGGAGGTGCCACTAGGACCCAGAGAATTGAGCCCTTTCAAAGTTTTGGCCCAAGCGAGGGGGCGTCATTTGAGCTCCCCACCTCAGGTGGCAAAATGCTGTGGGCCAGCCCTACTCGCTCCCTGCAGACAAGCCACGGAGGCAGAGCCGGGCGGCGGGAGCGGGCTCGTCAGAGGCCTGCCTGGGAGCCCAGCACCTCTGGTTTGGAAGCCGCTGCCGCCCCCCCCTGGACTGGAAAGGACCGGGGGGTGGGAGCTGGTGGAGCAGAAGCTGGATCCCACCCCCCGTCTGGGTCCCAAGGGGCGGAAGGCAGGGCGGGGGCTGGCATGCAGCAGCAGGGGCGGTTCTCTGTACCCCTCTCTCAGGCCCCCTGGAACTAGTTCCTCTGGGACCCGGAGCCCCCGCCAGTCTGCAGCTGAGCGGAGCAGGGGCAGAGCCACTCCGTGCACCTGCCTGCTCCGCTCCTTCCCCGCAGGTGGCTCCAGGTCGCCATGGGCCCCAGCGGCAAGGGCAAGAAGAACTGGAGGCGACGGGGGCCACAGCCAGGGAGGGAGTGAAGGGACCAGGGTCGCCTGTGGAGAGCTTCCCACTGGACTTCACCACTATGGAAAGCAACATGATGGGGGGGCACATTTTGCCTTTGCCCCTGGGTGCATCACACCCTCGTGACGCCTCTGCCCAAGGGCAAGCAGAGCAGTGACTCCAGTCTTGCAGCCAGATGGGGCTGTCTCCCCTAGGGGCTATGTCTACACTGCCCGCCCGCTCTTGCGCAAGAGGATTTACAGTAAAGAGTGGTAAGAGAGGGCTTCTTGCACAAGAGCTACAATCGTGTCTAACAAGTGTAAGCTCTCTTGTGCAAGAGCTCTTGTGCAAGAGGGCAGTGTGGACACTCGGCAGGGGTTTCTTGTGGAAGAAACCCCTATGGCTAAAATGGCCATCAGAGCTTTCTTGCGCAAGAAAGTGTCCACACGGCCATGGACGCTGTTGCGCAAAAGCACCTGGCAGTGTGGGCGTGTTCTTGCACAAGAGTTCTTGCACAAGAACCCTTGCGCAAAATGTTCTTGCACAAGAACCTGCCAGTGTAGACATAACCAAAGTGAAGTAAACTAGGGAGGAACAGGCAGCAGCCTCTCCAAATCCCAGAAAGGCGGGAGGACCGCCTGAACACAATGCACTTTTTGCTAAAGAAGATTCTGTTCCGTCCCATCTTTGATACACAGGATGCTAGGGGAGTTTCTGGAGGGGCTTGGACGAGCCTCCCTTCCTTTGCATTGCTTTTTGTAAGTTTCTGATCAAGCAGAGCCTGGGTGGAGGGGTGTCTTTTGTGGGTCAGATAGGCTGGATATTATACCCTGGTTCCTCAAGAACACAAGAGAGTGTATCTACACTACAGGGTTTTATTGACCAAAGTGGACTTTTGTCGACAAAACTATACCCGCGTCTACACTACCGCCGTGTTCTGTCGACAGTAAGTCGAAAGAATTGCAGCGGTTTTGTCGCCGGCGGTAAACCTCATTCTACGAGGAATAACGCCTTTTGTTGACAGAGTTTTGTTGAAAAAAGGTGCTATTGCATCCACACTGTGCGTTTTCAAAAGAGAGTGTCTGGACTCTCTGCCGAAAACGTGGCTTGCTTTGTCAACAGACCTAGCTGTAGTCTAGACGCTTTGTCAACAGTATCAAGCGATTTGTCTTCTGCCATCCTTCTCCAGCCTCTGACAAACAGAGGTTTGTAGCTGTCAACAAAGCCTCTGTCGAAAAAAAGCCTGTAGTCTAGACATACCTAGAGCTAGTAGAGCTAGTAGGCGTATCATGGATTTATACAGAGGCAATATGATTTTGTGTCTTATATTCATTCCTTTCCTAATGAGTTCCCACATGCTGTTTTCATTGCCACTGCACATGGAGCGGATGTTTTCTGAGACAATAACTCTGAGATCTCTCTCTTGAGGAGCTGGAGCTAAATGACTCCCCATTGTATTGTATGTCCAGTTGGGTTTGTGTTTTTTCCAATGTGCATGACTTTGCACGTATCAACATTCAAATGTATTTGCCGTTTTGCTGCCCCGACGCTCAGTTTTGTGAGACCCCTTTGTCACAGAGGAAGGGGACTCTAACCTGGGAAGCAGGGTCTGAAAAAGCTTTGGGGTTGCCGGCGGAACAGGAGCTCCCAAAAGGCAAATGTGATTCTGGGATGCATAAGCAGGGGGACGCTTGAGTGAGACTCAGGAGGCTGTTTGGCTGCTGGCATCCAGTGTCCAGTTCTGCCACAGGCATCGACGCCATGTGTGCTCTGCACAGGGAAAAATTAGTGGGTGCAGAGCACCCCCCAGCAGCCAAGCTCCCCCCCCAGCCCTTCCCCCATGCCTCTTGCATGCCCCTGCACTTACCAACTCCTCCTTCCCCCCCTCCAGCTCTTCCAGAACACTGTGGACAGCTGATTCACAAGCTCTGGGAGGGAGGGGGAGGAGAGGGGAAAAGGAGGGGCGGGGTAGAGCAGAGGCAGGAAGAGGCGTGGCAACAGTTTGGGGGAAGGGATGGAGTGGACGCAGGTAGCAGGGGGGAGGGAGGCTAGCAAGATGGGAAGTTGGTGTCTACGGGTTCTGGCGTGCACCGTTTACGAGGAATGCTTTGCACATAATCCTGAGAAGAGCCACGAGAATGCGTTCCTTTATAAGGCATGTTGTCTAATCTTTGGACCAATGTGTTTGGCTTAACAAAGAGAAGGTGAAGGGGTGAGTTGGCCACTGTCCGTGAGCACGTCTGTGGGCGCAGAAATTTGATCACAGTGAGCTCTTCAATCCGTCAGACAAAAGTTTCACAAGAGCCAATGGCTGGAAGTTGAAGCTAGATAAACGCAGGCTAGAAATCCAGCCTCATTTTTTAAAAGCCAGCGAGATTTATAACCCCCGAAACAACTCCCAGAGGGTCCTGCTGGCTTCTCCAACACTGGCAGTTCCAAAATCACGGTTGGATGTGGGATGGGTTTGATCACAGAGGTCCCTTTGGGACTGTCACCCGATGTGCTGATCTTACCACTGAGCCTACCAGCCTGCCCTCTGGGGCTCCCCACCATCCTGTCCTGCCTGGCAGCTCTGATCTCCCCCAGCCAAGGCACAGAGTCGGGGTAATGGCCCCCAAAGCCGAGTAACACAGACACCGAACCAGCTACAGGGTTTTGACAGCGTGGGTGTCAAAAGTGACGGGTGTGGTGTCCAGGCAGGTATTCTATTCTGTCCAACGCTAACAACCGTTTGGCCGCGTGCATGTGTGTGGTGTTGACTTTGTGCATGCAGTCAACACAGCAGACTCCAACAGAGCCCCCAGAGACCACAAAATCCCCCAGACACCAGGGGATAGAATCGATCCCAGAGTCACCCCAATATTTGCAAGGATACGTAGCATTTCCTAAGCCAGATGCAGAAGCAGTTTTATGGGGTCCCCTTCTCAGCAGGTGAAACCCTTTCATTCACTTCCCCCAGGTGTCTCTGGCCTCTGTTTGTCAGAAGCTGGAGAGGGATGGCAGGAGACAAATCGCTTGATCATTGTCTTCAGTCCACCCCCTCTGGGGCACCTGGTGCTGGCCACTGTCGGCAGACAGGATACTGGGCTAGATGGACCTTTGGTCTGACCCGGTACGGCCGTTCTTATGTTCTTATGTAAAATCAGATGAGGATCAAAGGCACCCAGCCAGATTCATTGTCCAACCAAGTGCAATAACAGTGGTCAGTAACGTCTCCTGAACCTCTATGGATTTGTACCCCCGACAGTGGACCCGGCTCGGTCAGTGCCTGTGCTTTGCTCTCCCTCCAGAGGCTACGAACAGCTGAAATCGCTGCCATCACAAGTTACCCCTTAGCTTGTCTACGCAAGCTCAATCATTCTTAAGTTCAGAGCAGTACAGGGAAAACATTGAAAACAACAACAAAAAAACCCTACAGCATCTGGCACCGCTGGCCTTGTGGTCAGCTCCACCTGCCACTGCCGCTGTGGGAGTCACGGAATCTGTGACCTTTGTGGCAGAGTCGCCGTCTTACGCGGGATGTGTGAAATCTTGCCCCTACTGAAAATAATGGCCAAAATCCATCGGCGTCCCTCGATCCCAGAGTCACCCCAACATTTGCAAGGATACGTAGCCGGATGCAGAAGCTGGTTTATGGGGTCCCCTTCTCAGCAGGTGAAACCCTTTCACTCACTTCCCCCACCCCTCTGATTTCTACTTTCTCCTACTATGAATCTGGAGCAACCCCACGGGCTGCAGTTGGATGCTGATCCGCTCTGTGAGGAAGTGGGGAGTTTTGGGGGTTCAAAGGGAGGTGTTGCATACAGGGGGGCACTCAATGCCCAGCAGTTACTGATTTAATGTGACAAAGGTGGGGAGTGTGTGTTTCAGAGAACAGCCCAGAATTGGAGCCGGGGTGTCTGGGACCCTGGTGATCCCGACCCTGCTTAGAGGACACGGCCAGTTCTGGCCAGATGAGAAGACACTGGCCAGGGAGGGGCTGTTGTGGGGGATATTGGAGGCTCTGCTGAGAGACTGAGGCTGTTTTTTGGGGGGACTAAGGGCAGAGCAGGCAGAGCTGAGCTGGCTGCAGGGGAGGCTGGCGTGTGGTCTGAGGGCCCAGGCCTACAGGCCTGAGAGACCCATTGCTGTGTTCAAAGCTCAATAAACCCTTCTGTTTGGCGCCGGCTGAGAGTTGCTCTGGTCTAGAGAACAGGGTGGTGCTATTCCTTCTGGGAGTGGAGGCCCCGGGGGTCCAGAGAAAGTGGACCCCCCGAAGGGGCTCACGCCGGAGGCAGGCAGCTGAAGGCCCTGAGAGGCACTGACCCAGAGGCGGAGGGGCGGACCTCCCAGGTGAGAGTGGGCCCCCCAAGAGAGGGTCGCCGCACTGGAGTGGACTCCCTGCGAAAGGGCTGTCTCACTGCCGCTGGAGAAGAGTGGGCTGCCGCACTGGACGGGGGGGTTCCACCCAGGAGCCAAGGGGCCAAGTGTGGACATGACCTGTGAGCCGTGACATGCTCTTCCTCTATAAATACAGAATGATCCCACTGACGTTAATCTGAACTAGACCTGCTAACATATTCCCTTCGCTTCTGTAGAAACCCTTGCTCTAGATGGCAGCTCTTGACTGAATGGTTTTTTTTAGCTCTTGGACCAGGCTCCGGATTTCCTTTCCATCTAGGAAGTTCAACAGCCCTTGGTCCCCTTCCAGGCTTTCAAGCACATCCATTTCCAGAACTTCCCAGGCAGTTTCATAGTCAAAGTCCAACTTTGTCTCAAGTACCTCTAAGTTCCCGACCAGCAGAGACAGGTTGCGGAGAAACTGCTCCTTCCTTTCCACTGTCTTCTCCAGTTCTGAAAGTTCCCTCGTGAGCGCCTCCATTTTTCTCTCGTCAGCATGACTCTTCACGTCTATTTCTTCCTTCTCAAGGTCGTGTCTGCAAAGGCTTTGTTTGTATTCAGAGACTTTGGCGTTGTAGAGGCCGATGGCTTTTCGCAGCTCTTCGTCGGCTCGCTGAGCCGTGATCAGGGAGGTCTGGAAAATGGCAGCTACAATCCCAGCTGAAACAAAAGGGCCGGTCTTACAGGTCACATATAAAACTGGCCAAAACCCAACCATTTCTGAGAGGACATTGGGAGTTTATCTCCATGAATTTGTTTCCAAAAGTGTCTGCTGTCCACAGAAAATGTCAGCTTTCCATCAAACTATTACAACCAAAAACTGAAATATTGTGGCCAAAACCAGGAGCTGTATTGCCACATAAGAGTGGCCAGACTAGAAGTACGTCTACACTACAGAGTTTTGTTGGAAAAACACACATTTTTTCTCACAAAACTTGAGTTAAGTCCACACTGCACGTGTGTTCTTCTGTAAAAAAAAAAAATCAAAAGAAGAGAGGGGCTTTTCCGACGTTGGTAATCCTCATTCTACAAGGAAGAACGCCTTTTTGCAAAAGAGCTCTGGCACAAAAAGGCATGTGTGGACAGGGAAGAGGGGTTTTTTTTTTTGTGAAAAAAGAGGCAAGAGGAAAAAGCACAGGTGCCCTGGTGAAGTCCAAGAATATAACCAGGTTCATAAAAGAACTAGATCCATGAATGGCCATTCTGTGCATAGCAATCAGAGCTTACGTTCGAGAGAACATCCGTGCAGTCTGAACGCTTTCTTTCACAAAAGCACATTGCTGTTTCGAGGCACTTTGACAGTGTGGACACTCTGTCTAGACTACAGGGTTTTGTCGACAAAAGTGGACTTTTGTCGACAAAACTATACCTGCGTCTACACTACCGCTAGTTCTGTCGACATAACGTCGACAGACCTCAGCAGTTTTGTCGATGGTGGTAAACCTCATTCTACGAGGAATAACGTCTTCTGTCGACAGAAGGCTTCATTGCATCTACACTATCCTTTGCATCTACACTCTCATGTCGACAAAGCGGCTTGCTTTGTCGACAGAACTGGATGTAGTGTAGACGCTCTTTGTCGTGTAGTGTAGACGCTATCTGTCAACAAAGCCTCTGTTGACAAAAGCCTGTCGTCTAGATATACCCTCTCTTGCACGAGTAGTTTTTCTTGAAGATCTCTTCCGAAAAAAAAGTCTTCCACAAGAAGCCGACACTCTAGACCAGTGTTTCTTAAACTATTGAAGACCGCGGAACACTAAACAATTTTTTTATGGGGAACATCAAGGATTTTTTCTTGACCAAAAAAAAAAAAAAAGGAGGCTTACCCCTTTAAGGGCGACCATTCCCCAGGGAAAGGTTGTTGACCAAAACAAAAAGCCCCAGGGAAAGGTTGTCGGGGGGGGGGAAAAAAAAAGAGGCTTAAGGAGGCTTGCTCCTTTAAGGGTGGCCATTTTGAATTCAGTTCTCTCCGTGGCACACCTCCAACTGCTGCTCTAGACGTAGCTGGGTCAGACCAAAGGGTCTATCCAGCCCAATGTCCTGTCTGCCTGCAGTGGCTAATGCCAGATGCCCCAGAGGGAGTGAACAGCACAAGTGAGCCTTCCCCTGTTTCCCATTCTCAGCTTCTGACCCACAGAGGCTAGGGACACCCTCCCTGGACATCTTGGTTCATAGCCATTCATGGAGCTAGTTCTTTTACGAACCCAGTTATATTCTTGGACTTCACAAGAAGGATGTAATAATAGAGTTGATTAACTGATTAATCAATTAGCAAAAGCATATAGGTTAATGCTATAGACTACACATATTTCCTGTCCCCGCTCTCCACTCCTTGCCATGGAATTTTTTTAGCAGGCTGACCAGCAGCCTGGCTCAGTCATGGTTTGTACCAGGTCCAGGAACAACCCCTGCTGTGGCTCTGCATTTAAAGTGTAGTAGGAGCCAAATTGGGCAGGCAGGACCTCAGGCCCCCTGCCCAGACAGGGGCTGCTGCCACCCTGCACTACGGCCTCTGTATCATAGGCAGCAGTGTGGCATAAGAGGGGCTGTGTCTAGACTACGCCTCTCTGTCGACAGAGAGATGTAGATTAGGCAGGTCAAAATTGCTCATGAAGCGGGGATTTAAATATCCTGTGCTTCATTAGCATAAATATGCCCCCCATCCAAACATTCCCTGCTTTCTCCCTCTGCCAATGCTCATCCCAGCCTGGGTGAGGCAGGACTTGAACCTGAAATCTTGCCCTCCCCAGGCAAGTGCCCTTTCCCCTAGGCCACATAGGTGGACACCCACCACCTCACCCTCAGAGTGCCCCTTATTCCTCCTGTCCTGACTCAGGGGAGACAGGACTTGAATCCGTAACCCCATCCTCCCCAGGCGAGCACCCTATCCCCTAGGTCCCTACTAGCAGACAGACAAAAGCTCAGTCTCTGCCTTGCTCAGCCTCTGCTGAGGTTGCAAAGCAGAGCGTGGACGTAGCAGCCGCAACGATGCACCTAAAGCTGCTAACCGGGGGGACGGGAGGTTGTGTGTTCTGTGTGCCCCATTCCCTGCCGCCCGCGCCAGCTCGTCCGCTCTCCTCAGTGGGTTACAACCGGCACCGAGCTGCTGACACAAGGGACCTTCCAGCAGTGCTGTTGGCTGGCTGTGCCCCGTGCGATGGGGCGGGCTCGGTCGATACCTACCCATGAGCGTGGAAAGAGGCATGAACAGCAGGGCGATGGTTCTTGCAATTTTAAGCCAGTTTTTCTCCTTCCTCACCTCCTTCTGCAAATCCTGGAGCTCCTTCAGGTGGCCCTCTGCCGCGCTGAGCATTTCTTGGGCATAGGCCTTGGTGTTCGCGTGGTGTTTCCGCTGGATCTGTAATAGCGCCTGGCTTAATTCTCTTTGATTCTTTTCATTGTTCAAGTGTGCCCTCCTCTCAAGCAGGGTCACGTAGTGGGAGTCCACGATGTGCTTCTGGCTTTCCAGCTGGTTCTCCACAGCTTTCATTTCCTCGCACGCACGCCGGGCGTGTTCCTGCATCTGCTTGTGAGCATCTGGGTCGACACTGGAAGAGCTCAGCTCCCTGGCCAGAGACACGAGGGACTTCATCCCCCGGGCGATCGTACTTTGTTGGTCCTGGGTCAAAAAAGCCATGGTGAGCGTTCTGGAGACAGGGGGCGTAGGACCTGCATGAAGGAGAGAACTTTCAGTACCATGGACAGGAGAAAAAACAGGAGGACTTATTTTCCCACCCTGGGTTGACAGACCTCCTGACCATGTATCATGGACCAGTGGCTGCCCCTTTGCCTGGGGAAGTCACAATTCCCGCACCAGTAAGTATTGTGAAGGGAACTGGTTCCTTATAATCATTGTAGCTTCCCGCATCCCAGTGTTTAAATGCCACAGATCAAGTGCTAGGAAACCAGGAAGTGCAAAACCACTGTGCGGGTTCCAGAGCCTCTGAAAACTCCCTCTTCAGCGGAGGTGAATCCTGGTGTACCCCCACCAACGTCAATGAGCTCTCAGTGACCCTCCTTAAATCCAGAGTGACCCCGGGGGGGAGGGAAGGAGGGGGTATCAATGGATTCAGGGAGGGATTCTAAGCTCAGGGCTCTGGTCTCAATCTGGAGTCACCCCAGTGATGGCAGGGCCAGATTCAGATCTTGGAGAGCTCAGTGTAAACCCAGAAGGACCCCACTGAGGTTCGTGGACCTGCTGTGGGTTGGCAGTGTAATAGCTGAGACAAGAGTCTAACAATTGAATCCATCATCCTGAATCCAGCCATTGATCTGCCCAGCCAGCTGTTCTTGCTGCATTCCTGCTTCAGGTCACACCTCCTATAGCCTGGTATGGACCTACTGGTCCTGTATCCTCCAGCTCCCAGCTGCCCCGGATCAGAGCATCGGGCCCAGCTAGCCTGGTGTCTGCCTCGTCTCTGCTGCCCTGGCTGGACCCATGGATTATGGTCTCCTTCTGTCCCCTGCCCAGCTCAGCACAGTGTCTCCATTCAAATCTTTTTCCTGAGCTCTCCATGTCCCCACCACAAACATGCACTGAAATACGGTTGTTTATTCCTTTGCATTCCGTGGTGCCCAGTTCCCGACCAGGGCACGGCTGTGCACGGCACCGTACAAACACAGGACAAAAAGACCAGTCCCCGCTCTAAAGACTTTCCGATAATTGTCCCCTCCTCTTACCTTTGTGTCCGTGTTGAACCTCGTCCCTTCGGTAACTGACCCAGTGCCCACGTCGTGGGGGTATTTGTACAGGGCTCTGTTGAACAAGGGCACCACCTATTGGTGTATCAGCATCTCTGCATGAAATCCCAGCATCCAATGAGAAACCCCTTCAATTGCTTGTCCAACAAATGGGTATGAACCTCCCGCATCCCCAGGTGAATCCCAGCTGGGGTGTTTCCTTCCTGCCATCCTAAAATTCTGGTCCAGTTGGGCACGGGACTCGCCTTCAGGGAACCCAGGAGTCCTGATCCCTAAACCCTTCTCATGTGCCGTTTGCACTGGTCTCTAGATGAGACTTTCCCATTTGTATTTTTACACACACGCACACACACACACCTTGATCACCCCTTTCCTGTCACCCATTTGTGACAAACAGGCTAGGGACACCATCTCTGTCCATCCTGGCTAATAGCCCTTGATAGACCTCTCCTCCATGAATGTATCTAGTTCTTTTTTTTTTTAACCCTGTTAAAGTCCTGGTCTTCACAACATCATCTGGCAAGGAGTTCCACAGGTTAAATGTGCACTGAGTGAAGAAAAACTTCCTTTTGTTTGGTTTAAATCTGCTACCTATGAATTTCATTTGGTGACTCCTAGTTCTTATATTGTGGGACTACGCAAATAACTTTTCCTTATTTACTTTCTTCACACCAGTCATGATTTTATAGACCTCTATCATATCCCCATTAGTCTCTAAAGAAGAGAGTCTCCAAGTCTCCAAGTACTTTTAATCTGTACTTTTAATCTGTAATCGGGTCATATTGGACCCGTTCTAAACCCCTAATCATTTTGGTTGCCCTTTTTCTGAACCTCTTCCAATGCCAAGAGATCTTTTTTGAGATGAGGCGACCACATCTGTACCCAGTATTCAAGATGTTGGTATCCCATGGATTTATAAAGAGGCAATAAGATATTTTCTGTCTTATTCTCTATCCCTTTTTTAATGATTCCGAACATCTTGTTTGCTTTTTTGATTGCTGCTGCACACTGAGTAAATGTTTGCCAGGAACTCTCTGCAGTGACTCCAAGATCTCTCTCTTGTGTAGTTGTAGCCAAAGTAGTTCTCATCATATTGTATTTACAGTTGGGATTACATTTTCCCAGTGTGCATTACTTTACATTCATCAACATTACATTTCATTTGCCATTTTGTTGCCCAATCACTTAGTCTAGTGGAGTCTTTTTGAAGCTCTTCACAGTCTGCTTTGGTCTTAACTATCTTCAGCAGTTTGGTATCATCTGTAAATTTTGCCACCTCACTGTTTACCCCTTTCTCTAGATCATATATAAATAAGTAGAATAGGATTGATCCCAGGACAGACCCTTGGGGGACCCCACTAGTTACCTCTCTCCATTCTGAAAACTGACCATTTATTCCTACCCTTTGTTTCTTGCCTTTTAATTTTTTTATTTTATGGTGTCTTTGGAAAATATCCATGCAGCTTGCTGGGATTTTACTTTAGTCACTGTACCTTTTAATTTCTGTTTAACTAACCTCCTCATTTTTGTGTAGTTCCCTTTTCTGAAATTAAATACCAGCATGTTGGGTTGCTGAGGTGTTTTTCCCACTACAGGGATGTTAAATTTAATTATATTATGGTCACTATTTCCAAGTGGTCCATCTATATTCATCTCTTGGACCAGATCCTGCACTCCACTTAGGATGAAATCAAGATTTGCCGCTACCCTTGTGGGTTCCAGAACCAGCTGCACCAAGAAGCAGTCATTTAAGACATCAAGAAACTTTTTCTGCATCCCGTCCTGAGTTGACGTGTACCCAGTCAATATGGGAAGAGTTGAAATCCCCCACTATGATTGAATTTTGTTTTTTTTTTAAATATAGCCTCTCTAATCTCCCTTTGCATTTCACTTCATCATCCTGGTCAGGTGATCAGTAATATATCCCTACTACTTTGTTCATATTATTAGAGCACTGAATACTATCCATAGAGATTCTATGGAATAGTTTGGTTCATTTAAGATTTTTAATTCATTTGATTCTACATTTTCTTTCACATCTAGTGCCCCTCCCCCACCTGCATGACCTGTTCTGTCCTTCCGATAGATTTTGTACCCTGGCATGACTGTGCCCCCTTGATTACCGTCATTCCACCAAGTTTCTGTGATACCCATGATATCAGTATCCTCATTCAATATGAGGCGCTCTAGTTCACCCTTATTATTTAGACTTATAGCATGTGTATATTAGCCATTTAAAAACTTTAGGTGTCTGCCATTCCCGGATGTGATTGAATGGGATTCTTTCATTTGAGTGTTTCCTCATTTGATCTTACCTATATTTTATCATCTTCCATCCTCTCCTCTTTATTAGAACAGAGCATCTCCATTAATACCCCTCCCTTAAGGGATGTCACTTTCCGATCCACGTGCTCCTCCACACCCGTCGGCTTCCCCCCGGCCCTTAGTTTAAAAGCTGCTCTATGAACTTTTTCATGTTAAGTGCCAGCAGTCTGGTTCCATTTTGGTTTAGGTGGAGCCC
>JANRFK010000270.1:10212068-10226205 GCA_030068395.1 Apalone spinifera | reverse complement strand
ATGGAGGAACGCGGCCGTCTATGGCAGGCTAGCTGCCAGCCTGGCCACCAAAGGACACATGCGAACCCAGGAGCAGGCTCACATGAAAATCAAGTTGGTCCGGTGAGACCCCCAACCCTGAGCCCTGAGCTTCCCCTCCCCCTTCTTCTCTTGCTTCCTCCTTCCAGCTCCCTCCTCCCAGGTTTCTCCCTCCCCTCTTCCACCCTCTCTCCTCCCCTCTCCCATCTCCTTTCCCCAGTCTCCCCAGAGTTTCATTCCCCCTCCTCAGTTTTGCTAAATAAAGAGAGTTTATATTTTTGAAAATATGTGTATTTTATTTTACATCAGGAAGGGGGGTTAGGGAGGGGTAAGTGGAAGGACATAGGGAGGAATGAGGCACAAGCCCCCAGTGGAGCAGACCAGTAGGGTCACCTGAGAACCGGCTGCCCGGGGGGGTTGGGGACGAGTGTCCCTTTAAGCACAAGCCTCAGATAGCCTCAGGCAACAGCCACACATAGACACTACTGATCTGATGCCCTACCCCTGACCTGGTTCTGGCAGGCCTTAAATCCAAATCAGTGGCCACTCAGTGTAGACGCGTTAATTCGAATTAGCTTAATTTGAATTAAGTATTTCGAATTAAGATAACTCGAATTAACGCTGTAGTGTAGATATACCCTCAACCTTGAATAATTGCCCTCTGACTCTAATAATCAAAAACCACATTTTTCCAGCCTCGGTACATTCCCTTTGAGCTTTCTGTCTTGGTTTTAACAGGGCTACGTGTTGCTGGTAATCTCAGGCTGGGACCAAAGTGGAGCTGAGCATCAGCAAAGCAGAGTAGCTGTGGATGGAGACTCCATTGATGATGAAGCTGTACACCAACTGGGAGGAGCACCTCAAGCCAGCCTCCATCATCATGACCAACATGGAGCAGCTGGTATCTATCTCTGCAGATAAGGAACGGGTCTTCCTCAACAAGAGCCTTCCAAAATCTTTTGCAGCTTGCTTGGCACAAGTGAACATTGAAGTCTGGTGGTCCTTCAAAAAAACCCAAGAGTTCATGAACAAGATCAATGGGCACCTCACAGGTGTCCAAAGGAATATGATAGAAATTGTCCTAGATTTCTCCCAGGAAGAAGTGGAGAAGACTTCCTTTATGACTGAGCGAGCAACCAAACTAGGTAACATACGGAAGGCATCACAGGATTGCAGTGCCTCAATACTGACACTTAATACCACATTCTCTGCTGTGATCAGCCTGATCCAAAAGCTACTGCAGGCCTGTGAAAAGGCCAAAGATGGCTACGAGGCTGAGCTGGAGTATGTACAAGCACAGATGGCAAACACCATGGTGGAGCAGGACAAGGAGAAGTCAGATCAGGATCAAAGGAAGAGGGGACAGCAGTTGGACGAGGCCAAACAGAGGTATGAGAAAGCCTTCCCCAAAGGGGGCACCTCTGCCACAAAGTGTCTGGGGCTTATAAACAACATTCTCAGTGACCCTGAAGCAGCACCTGCGTCTGTTTTCAAGGAGCAGGATGGAACTGAGCCGACAGATAAAGATTTCTTGCAAGTGACAAAGAATTGGGAGGAGCTGACGTCTTTGCTGGAAGAAGAAGAGAGGATATTTCAGAGAATGGAGAAGCAGAACGAGGAGCTGGTGAAAGCCAAATGTGACAGAAAGAAGCTTGAGGCGAGAGAAAAAGTGTTAAAGACAGCTGAGAGCATACTGGGCCAAGGGGTAGAGGCCCTAAAGAGCATGAAGAAGCAATTGGATAGTATGGCGCACTTCTTTCAGTTGATCCCCAGTGAGATTGAATCCCGCTTCAGGGAATACTTTGATTCTGTTCAACACTTCCAGCAGCCCACAAATCAGATCTACACCCAGATATTCAGAGCTTCCAGTGTGACTCAGTTTCTGCATGAGTTCTCTGACACCTATGTAGACGCATCTGAGAGTCACCTGATGCCTGTGTTGGGAGACCTGAAGGAAATCAAGCCCAACTCTTCCGATGGCTGTTTCCAATCCAAGGAGAAGAGAGAGAAGTTGAAGGAAATCTCTGCAATGATGAAGAAGAAGGAGGAAGTGTTCAAGAACAAAGTAAAAAAGCAGATGGAGACCATCAAGGCCAAGCAGCCACCGGTGAGTGAGGAGAAGCTGACGGTGATGGAAGGTGCCTTGCAGCAGGCAATGAGGGAGCTGTCCATTCGGTAGGAAGATCAATATGAATACGACCGCCTAGTGAAGTCCCAGCTATCGCTTCATGATCAAGAGATCACAGATTTCTACCTTTCCTGCGGCTTTGATTTCCGCTTGGAGCACCCAACCAGACACTTCCTCACAGCTGACTTGCAGAAGGTCCAGTCACCTCCATGTCAACCTTCTCGGAAAAGTGACAAGAGTGACACCAGCCCCCACGGGCACCTTAGCAGAAAGATTCTCTTCCATCTATTTCCCGAGGCTCTTGCTTTACACACCCCAAGGGATGTGTCTACTGGCCCTTCCCTTGGGTAGAGGACTCCACCTTCAGTGACCCAGGAGAAGGACGAGGTTCTCCACAGACCCAGCTAGGAACTGGGTGTGTGCTGGACTCACTCCAGATGGGATGTGACCCCTAACCCGTCATCAAGGACTTTCCTTGTTTCCCTGGATAGAGGAGACCTCACAGATGTGCCCTCCTCATTTTTCCCTTCCCCACCCTCCGTGAGTCCATAATGAAGGGCCTTGAATCAGCCTCACTGCAAGAATTGGGTGTAGGAAGATCCTGCTGCTTAGCTTAGTTTGGAGGCGAGATCTCCAGCTGGGAAGGGATCAGGGAGCGTTGTGATTGCCTGGAATAGGAATTAACAAGTAGCCTTGTAGCACCTAAAGATACTAACTAAAATATAGATAGTACCATGAACTTTTGTGGGCAAAACCTACTTCCTCAGATGAGTAGAAAATGGGTTTTACCCACAAAAGCTCATCTCTCTCTATATATATAAATGTTTTTCCTGCTGCATGACATAATGATGTCATCACGTCATCAGCGTATATGACATCATCAGCATTTATTCCCAGGCTGAGAAGAGTAGATGGGCAAGGAAAGCTAAGGGTTCCCCCCTCCTACACAGGGGACAGCGTGTGAAAGATAGCAACAATCCCTCACACACCCAGGGTATATCTACACTACAGCATTAATTCGAATTAACTTAATTCAAATTAGTTAATTCGAATTAAGCAAATTCGAATTAACGCATCCATGCACAAAAACTAAATCGAATTAGCCGTTTGCTATTTCGAAATAGCGCGTCCACATTGAGTGGCCCCTGAACCGAAGTTAAGGCTGGCCGGAACCAGTGCCCGCAGGGCATCAGGTTGGGACTTAGAGTGTGGAGCTGCTGCCTGAGGCTAACTGAGCTCCATGCTTAAAGGGACCCGACCCCCACTCCGGAACAGTCACCTGGTATCTGGTGCTGGCCACTGTCGGCAGACAGGCTCCTGGGCTAGATGGAGCTTTGGTCTGACCCAGTACGGCCGTTCTTATGTGCTTATGTTCTAAGCTCAGGGCTCAGGGTCGGGGGTCCCACTGGACCAACTTGATTTTCATGCAGACCTGCTCCTGGGTTCGCATGTGGCCTTTGGTGGCCAGGTTGGCAGCTATCCTGCCCTAGACGGCTGCGTTCCTCTGTCTACTGCGGAGATCATGGACACTGGGGGCATCCCCCCCAAACCTGAATAAGGTCCATGATCTCTACCCTGAACCAGGAAGGCGTCCGCCTTCTCCAGCCCCTGTCAGGCTCCTGGGAACTGGCAGACTGCTCCTGGGGAGCGGTGGAGGGCTGGCTGCCAGGGGCTTGCTGGCTCATGTTTTGGAGCCACTGAGTCAGGGGCCCCGCTGGCCACTACTGGCTCTGGGCTGGCAGACTTGGAGCTGGCACCGCACAGTGGCCAGGGTCTACCCCTTTAATGGCTCTGGGGCTGGGGGAGAGGAAAGTAAAATTTATTTGGTTGTGCCCAGCGTGGCCACCAGGGCTCCCTGGGAAGGCTGGAGGCCAGCTAGTTTGAATTAAGTGGCTACACAGCACTTAATTCGAACTACTTAATTTTGCACAAAGGCACGTGCCCGTGTAGACGCTCTATTGCACAAATACTTTTCACGGAAAAACTTTTCCGTGAAAAGTATTTGCGCAAAATCTTGCCAGTCTAGACGCAGCCATCGTGTTTAAGGCAGTACTGTACCATGCAGTGCGTGAGCAATAGACCATTTAACAGTTGCTTGTTGTTATTAGTGACAGTTTTTTCTATATAATCTGTGCAAGACTAACAGGCTCTCTGGCCGCAAAAGAGACCATACGGAGGAGAGTGGGCATGGCGAGTACAGCGAGTAGGGGGCGCAGCCTCCTAGGGATACTGTAGATATATTTTTGTTAGTCTCTAAGGTGCTACAAGACTACCCGTTTTAAAGTTACAGACTAACACGGCTCCCCCTCTGAGACTGGAATAGGAACTGGCAGCTGGGAGAAGGAGCGAGGAATGATTTCTTTGGGGAAGAGGAACAGTTTATCAGGGACAAACCTTATGTTCCCCCAATGGGAGAAAAGAAACCAGACTCCTGACAGGGACGGAGACAGAAGAAACCTGGACCCAGAGTGCCCTGAAAGAGAAGCAGACCCAGGAGGTGCTGTGCACACCCCTAGCAGTGCCCTGAGGCCAAATGGTGTCACCTAAAAGGTCCTCTGGGGTTCTGCTGTGCTCCCTCGCCCCAAGCCGTTAGCTTCCCGGGCAGTGGGTCCCTGGGTTTGTACATGTCCCCTGACGTAACTCAGCCCTCCCCCATCCACAGCTCTGTAACAAGAGTGGGCAACAAGAGCCCTTCCCAATGGCCCGGGGACTGAGCTTTGGGGGAATAAAGGGTTCACGCCGCCTCCCTACCCCCTGCAAAGGCTCCTAGCTCATCCCCTGCCGGAGCTGCTGGCCATGCTCCAGCCAGGGAGGGAACCAGGGAGCAGAGCTTTGGGCTGCTGTTTTGCTGGCTGAGGTCTCCCTAGTGCTGGGCATTTTGCAGCAAACAGAGCACCAGTGACTGCAACATGCCACCTAATGGTTAGAGCAGGAGACACAGTGTTGGGACTCCTCCCCCAGGATGGGTGTGTGGGCTAGTGGTTAGAAAGGCAGGCAGGCTGCCAGGGTTTTATCCCCGGCCCCAGAAGTAGTGGGGTCACTAGGTTAGAACAGTGGGGTCTGGGTGTCTGGACTCCTGGGTGCTTTCCCAGCTCTGAGAGGAAGTGAGATCTAGTGGTCAGAGCAGGGTGGGGCTGGGGATCAGCCTGGTTCCCTGCTGCTCTGCGTGGGGGGTGGCTGGGCTGCTGTGGGTTTGCAGAGCATTTCCGCTGCGATTTGTTGCTGTCATTCACTCTGTGGGGCACAATCAATAAAGCAAAGGGGGACAGAAATGAGCCCAGGCCTCCGGTGTGTCCTTCTACAGCAGCCGGCTCCAACACGGGCTGAGGCCCAACCCCAAACACCAACACGCTGGGCCCTCTGAGAGCAGGGACACTGGTAACAGCGTGAGCTGGGCCCCACCTGTGACACAAGCTGGACCCATTCTCAGCCTGGCCCGGCAGCCACGGTCCTGTTCTCTGCTGGCTGAGGCTTTCCACTGTAAGGGGGGATGGGGGCGGGTGTGAGATGATCCTGATCCTGCTAATGGGACGGACTCATTGGAGGCCACCGGGGAGCAACGAGCCGACGATGAAACCCTCTTTCATCCGCTGCAGCCTGGAGGCACTCACAGGGATACAGCTGCCTCCAGTGTGGTACCCCCTCTCGCTGGACACAGATGGGCGAGATAGGGTCACGATCAGAGCCAGAGAAAAACCATCCCCAAAGGTGATTTGTTGCTATTTTCATTTATGAACTGCCTGCATTTCTGCCCATGGTAAACAAGATGTGCAAACATTTATGTGAAAAATGTAAGAACTGCCCCGTTGGTCACGCAACGTAATCCATCCCGCCCAGTGTCCTGTCTCCCACACTGACCGCTACCAGATCTTTAGGGGGAGCAAACGTAACAGGGCTATTATCGCAGGGTCCACCCACGTCCTCCCCTCCCAACCATGGGTACCCAGAGGTTCAGCATCACCCCAAGCTTGGGGGGGCGCATTGGCTGACTTGGCGCTGATGGCCCGAGCTAGCCTCCCGTCCTTTTCCAACCCCGTTGGACTTTTCTATGAGTAAGCAGTTTTTCCGTAACATTTTGTGTCAAGACTGTGTGATACGGGGGCTTTTGTATTGAAGAGCTCTTTGATTTTTCACCATTTGGCACTGTGATTGGTGTGTGTAGGTGCTGTATGCTAGCAAGCCTTTCCCAGCCCTGCAATGCTTAGTTTGAGGATGGGGCGCCCCCCGGTGGCTTCAGCAGGCTACTGCAGATGCATTTGCATTGCGTGTCAGAGATTCTCCACCTGTTCACCATGGTGAGTGGCTGTGCTTCTTTCTGTGTTATATGGGCTGCATCCACACAGCACTATATGCCCCCTTCCCCAGCAATGTCAAGGGCTGCTGAGTCGGCACTAATTCCCCGGCTGAGCCCCCTGTAAGTCCCAGGAGACTCCCCAGCGGGATGGACGGTCCCAGCACAGAGAAAGGGGCCGAGGAGGGGACAGAGCTGGGGTCCCAGATGAGGCTGCACCAGAGGTGTAGCAGAAGGGTGGCAGGCTGGCCGGGGAGGGTGCTGGTGCTTGCACTGCTGTGGGTCTCTCTGGGGCTGGTATCGGGCCGGATTCCCTCTACTTCTTCCCGTCCGTGTGTGGAATGACTTTTGTTAAGTGCACCACTGCACGAGGCAGCCCTGAGCCCCTGCGTGGGTGGGGTCTTAGGTATGGGGGGGGGGCTGTGAGTTTGTGTAACACTCACATGTGCTCCAGCGCTGGAATGTTTTTATACAACTGAAAAGAAATCTTAGCCCCCGATCCCCTCCCCCCCCGAAGAGGAAACCTTTGGAGCATCAGCCCGTTGAACTGCCCGCAACCATGGGGCTGGGCCCTGTGATCTCCCGCCAAACCCTATCCCCACTAGGTCCTATGGGCTGTCTCTCTCCATCTGTAACCCCGGTCCCCCAGCTCACTCACTGCCCCAGAACCTGCCTCTCTCCCCTCGCCCCTCCTCGTGTGCTTCCCATTCTCTGTCCCACGTTTGCTCATCCTGAACCTCTCTTCCACACACTCCAGGCTCCCCCAAACCAGCCGCTGTGACGCTGTCGGAGTCACCCACAAGAACAACCTGCCACGGGCGGTGCCGGACTCTCCACAACGGGCTGGATACAAACCAGACTGGGTGTTTCCCCCTGAAATCTCTGTTCTAGGGGTGAGCTCAGGGAATGTTCTGGCCTGGGCTGTACAGAAAGTCAGAGCACGGCTCCAATGCAGGCTGGACCAAGGGGCAGCGGGGACGGGGCGTCAATTGGGACGTGATAAATCGGCCACCGAGCGCTCTCCTTTGACACCGCTATGCTGCCAAAACCAGAAGAGTGGGAGGAGTCACAGGGAGGGCGGCAGCCGGGAAGGTACTGTGGGAAGATGATCTAGAGACTCCGACTTCAGCTACATCATTCAGATCGCTGGAGCGGTGTCACTTCAGCCCCCTGTAGAGCAGACAAGGCCTCAGAGCAGATCATCCCAACTGTCCCTTTTGGCCTTGGGCTCCGTGATCATCTGTTTAGTCTGCAGCAGAGAAGAGTGAGGGGGGATTTGATAGCAGCCTTCAACTCCCTGAAGGGGGGTTCCAAAGAGGATGGAGAGAGGCTGTTCTCAATAGTGGCAGGTGGCAGAACAAGGAGCACAGGCCTCAAGTTGTGGTGGGAGAGGTCCAGGTTGGATATTAGGAAAAACTATTTCCCTAGGCGGGTGGGGAAGCACTGGGATGGGTTCCCTAGGGAGGGAGTGGAGTCTTCATCCCTAGGGGTGTTTAAGTCTCGGTTTGACCAAGCCCTGGCTGGGTGGATTGAGTTGGGATTGGTCCTGCCTAGGGCAGGGGGCTGGACTTGATGATCTTCTGAGGTCTCTTCCAGCTCTGATTCTATGATATAACCAAGCCAGTGATTTAAGTCAGGAAATCAGGAGTATCCATGAAAAATTTGGTGTTTCTAACTCTTACCGTTTCGGAGATCTTTCGGAATTATCACTGGCAGGGGTCTGGATTCGATGACTCCTGAAGTCTCTGCCAGCCCTTGGCCAACTTTTCAAAACGTTCGCCGAGACATCGATAGCTGAATCTCTCTCGGGAAGCCTGCAAGGCGCAGCCAGGAGGTGTGAGGTGTGCCCACGGCTGTGGGGATGGATCGTGTGGCAGTGTCTGCGGAGGCTAGGGCAGCTTGCAGCGCCGTGTGGGCGACGAGGAACCCCACACTGACATTGGCCTTGTATTGCTCCTTCTTGTCGCCTGGCAGGTGGTCGATAAATGTGGGCATTTGTGGACGAAGGCCGCGCATGTCCTGTGCTAATAAAGCCACAGAGTTTGCAATCCACAGCCGTAGAGTGGTGGGGGAGTAGGCCTTTCCCCCAAATAAATCAAGTTGCAGGGTGGTGTCACAGAATCATAGCTCACTAGACCTGGAAGGAAACTCAAGAGGTCATCCAGTCTCGTTCCCTGCCCTCACGGCAGGACCATGCACCATCTAGACCAGTGGTTCCCAAACTTTTCAGTATCACACCCCTCTTTTGATTTTTGAGACAGCCTCACACCAACACCCCCCAAAAACTTGTTGAGAAAAAAAAAGGGACTAACTGGGTCTGAAAACAGTTGTGGCCCCTTTAATTCCCAGGACCCATGTTAAAAAAAAAAAAACAACGGTGCCGATACTCCAGGCACTTATTCCGGTAAACACCCAAGCCAGGAAAGACAGAAAATACTGGACATTTCACATGGTATTTTTGAAATTTTTTTTACCAGATGGACCAGGCTCTTTCTTGGAAAGGGGGTGGGGGGATTGATGGGGCGGGGGGGAGGGGGGGGCTGGGTCACCTCATGTCCCCCCTGGAATCTCTTCATGCTCCCTCTGGGGGGGCAGACCCCCCAGTTTGGGAACCTATGATCTAGACCATCCCTGACAGGTGGGTGTCCAATCTGCTCTTCAATATCTCCAGGGATGGGGATTCCACAACCTCCCTCAGCAATTTAGTGGTGTGGAACAGTGGGGCCGGCAGGGGGCCGGCAGTGCCCAAGACAGGTGCAGCAGGCGCTGAGGGGACCAACAAATCTGCAGGGCCAGTAAGGTCGGTACCGGAACAGGCGCCGGGGGCTGTCAGGCGGTGCCGCTTGTGCCGATGGTGCGGGCAGCTTGCTAGCATGCAATGGTGCAGCTGGTGGCAGCACTGAGAGGCCCGGATGGAACCAATTTGCCTTTAGACTGGGGGTGAGCTCACCTGTGCTGGGCCTTGTGCTCCCGGGGTCATCCCAGTGCCGGACATCCCTGGTGGCTCTGTGCCGGTGCCCTGGGGGCCGCCAGTGCCGGAGCTGTGAGGAAGGGGAGCACTTCCTGGAAAACTTAGCCCTGCTCCCGCCCTTCCCCAGCCCCAAAGCTGGGACCACAGTTGTGTGTTGACTTCCCAGTGGTTCTGGGTGGCGGCCTCAGCTGTCTGAGGAGCAGCTGCCATGTGGCCCTGGCCCTGGCAGTCCTGGGCTGGCCCCGGCTGCTGGAGGAGCCACAGCCACATGCTCCTGGTGTAACAATATGGCTCTTCTGTAGCCATGTGGGAAGGCCTGTGCTGGGCCTGAACCAAAGCTGCCTTTTGCAGCCGGACTGACGAGCAGCAGCCAGTAGCTGTAGGTCTGGAGACACATACTCACAGTTCCATTTAAATTGTATTACAAAGTGTCACACCAAGCTGTGAGGAGGGACCGTTGCCCTGATAGCTCCCCCACTGTCACCAGATAAAGAAACAGATCTCAAGATGGATAAAAAAATTTGTGCGTCACGCCGTTCTGTCTGGCAAGAAACTGCGTATCAATGGAGGATGTTGTGGAATCCTCATTGTCACTACACTTTCCTGTTGTTTGTCTGTGTGATCTCTGTCTGGTTTGTAACTGTTCCTGTCTGCTGGATAATTAATTTTGCTAGGTGTAAATCAATGAAGGTGGTGGGGTGTGATTGGTTAGGTTATTTTGTTATGATTGGTTAGTAAAATTATACTAAAATAATTGGTTACGGTAGCACTAAGCAAGACTCAGGTTTCATTATATAAACTGGGGTCCAAGAAAGAGAAGGAAGGAAGGAAGATCAGAAACAACAGAAGGAAGAAAAGGCTGGAAGAGTACCAGGAAGAGGGGGAAGACCTGGAAACCAGAACTTACCTCTGAGACACAGCCGAAGACCAGAGAGACTGATACTGCCTGGCCAACAGGGGAAGTCTGCCTGCCTGTATCAGGATTGGTGAGCATGACACTGTGTGCTTAGCATGTGCATTCTGCTTGTTTGGGAATTGTCAATAAATAGAGGATAAGGATATTACCGTGTGAGGCTCTTTCAGTGGCTAAAAAGCTTGCCAACCCAAAGAAAGATGAGCCCTGAGCCCTAGGAATTGGGTAAGGGTGGGTGTGTAAATTAATAGGGTTGCACCTTGAGCCCTAGGAACTAGGTAAAGATGTGTGTCCGTACAGTGTGGAAGGGAGAGAAATTTGTGCGGGTAACAATGGGACGGCCCCACAGTGTGAGGGGGGAAGGGGAGGCTGCGTTCCCGCCGTGTGCCTCTCAATCGGCTTGCATGATGGTTATGGCATGGATGCCGTGCAGTGCCGACCGGTGTGACAATCCATTGATCCCACCCAGATGTCCTTAATTCTCCCGGAAGAATCCCTTGGACCACTCGGCAAGGGAAACTATGAATCGGTCTGTCTTTCTAAATGGTTTTGTGAGTTCTACGTAGAATGCCAGGGCTCTACGTACGTCCAAGGTGTGGAGTGCTGCTTCGCGTGGTGAAGTGTGCAGCTTAGGGTAGGAGGATGGTAAAACGATTGGCTCATTAACATGGAAGTGTGAACAGACCTTGGGAATAACGGCTGGGTGGTGTCTGAGAACAATGCTACTATCCTGGTTGTAAAGGGTGGTGCAGTCAAAGTCCCTAGTACTAAATCCATACTCCATGGTGGAGGAAGAGTTTGAAGGGAAAGATTGACATTCGTGAGACTTTGATAAATCTTTTTATAAGAGGATGGGTGAATATTGATATGCCGTTATCAGATATTCTGATATGTTAGGTTGTCGGAAGGCAGCAATTGCCGTGAGATGGACCCTGATCGAAGCTAAAGCTAATCCTGTTTGTTTCGGTGCATAGGGTATTACAAGATGCGATGAAGAGGAGCTGCCTGAGGTTCTGTATGGTGCTTGGAACAGAATCTATGCCATTTAGCCAGGTAAGAAATATGTGTGGTGTCTCTTCTACTGTGGATCAGGACCTCCTTGACCTGTGCGGAGCAGAGGTTCTCGGATGCATTGAGCCAACTAGGAACCACACTGTCAGTTGTAGAGTGTATACTTGTGGGTGGAGAAAGGAGCTGTGGTCCTATGGGAGTAGGTCTGGGAGTAGCGGAAGTAGGTACGGAGTGTAAGGCAACAATCATGGGAAGAGAGGAAACCAGAGCTGTCGTGCCCATGCCAGAGCTACCAATATTACTGTGGCTCTGTCCACTTTGATTTTCTGGGGGATCTTTGGGATGAGGAGTATGGGTGGGAAGGCATACAGGAGAGGACCTCCCCAGTTGAAGAGAAATGCATCTCCCAGAGACTGACAACCCACTCCTGCTCTCGAGCAATAGAGGTGGCATTTTCTGTTGTCATAGATGGCAAAGAGGTCTATCAGTGGTGTTCCCCACTGTCGAAACAGAGAGCGAAGGACTCCATGGTGAAGTTCCCCAGCCGATGAAGGAGGTGTCTGTAGTAATTTGAGGTTGCTGGTGGAAGGAGACTCTGGAGAGGATATTTTTCTCTCAGGTCTACCACCCGAAAGAGGTTCGGACTCTCACTGGTGGAATCACTGATCTGTGCACGTCGGGTTTTGTGAAGTTTTTAAACCATCGCTAGCCAGTGTTGTAATGTATGGAAATGCAGTCTGGTGTGGGGAACTACATAAGTCGTAGCTGCCATGTGACCCATCAATTTGAGGCCTGTAAGTATCTGTATTGTGTGTCCGTAGAGGAAAGTGTCTATTAATTCCTGTATTGCTCAAAACCTGTGGATGGATAAATAAGCCCTTGTTGTAGTGGTATCGAGACGAGTGCCAATAAATTCCAGTTCCTGAGTGGGTTGGAGCGTCAATTTGTGTTTGTTGATAAGGAGGCCCAGCAAGTGGAACATTCGTCTGGTGATGTCCAGCATTTTGGAAACTTCTGCTGATGACCGACCCTTTATGAGGCAGTTGTCGAGATAAGGGAATAGTCTAACCTTTCCGTCGCAAGTGGGCAGCGACTACTGACAGTGTTTTTGTGAATGCCCTGTGTAGAAACCATTTCATATTTAGCCAGAAGCCATCCTGTATAACAGAAACCATTTCAGCTTTTCCCTCTCGCACGTAGACCAGAGTGAACTTTCTGTCACCCCGTGAGAAGAGGCCTACAGGATGGGCTATTGGAATGTGTTAATTGGGCTGGTTGGGACAGGAGGTGTACTCCCTCGGACCTGTCCGCCATCTTGTTGATAAGGCTTTGTTTTTTCCTAGTCTAATTAATGATTTCTGTAATTGGATGCCCTGATGTCAGACTGTTTGGTTAAGGGTATAAAGATACTAGGATTGATTGTATTAAGCAGCCTCACTGAGCCCAGCTCTGCTGGGATCACGTTTGGCTCACTTTGCTTTTATTGGCCAATAAAACTGTCTGTTTAGCCGCGTAAACTGAGTGAAGTCTTTACTTCAACACCTGGGAGTAGTAGATAGTCCGAACAGTAGGACCTGATATTGGAAGTGGTCTGTGCCAATTGTAAAGTGGAGAAATCCTCTGTGTGCAGGATGAATGGTAACGTGAAAATATGCATCCTGGAGGTTGAGAGCAGCAAACCAGTCATCTAGATCCAGAGATGGCATTATGGGTGTGAGGGTTACCATCTAGAATTACCGTTTTTGGAGATATTTGTTTAGTTCCTTGAGATCCAATATCGGTTTCCATCCTCCTGTTTTCTTTTGTACAAGAAAATAATGAGAGTAAAACCCTCTTCCTCTGAATTCTTCTGGCACTCTTTCCACCGCCCCTATAGATAGGAGGTGGTCGATCTCGTTGCGTAGCAAGTCGTCTTGAGAGGGGTCCCTGAAGAGGGACGGGGTTGGTAGAGTTGTGGTGATGGCAGCCCATTGATGGTAGAATGGACACAGGCGGTGATGGAACAAGTGGGTGGAGGAGTCCATTCGATGAGTACGTGTGACTGTTTGCATGCTCTCGACCAAGGAGTCAACCTGCTGCTTGTTACTGGACTGGTTCTGCAGGCGGTTGTTCTGGTTGTGACATCTCTGCGGTGTCTGGTGGGGGTGTGATTGATCAAAAGGACGCTGCTGTTGCGGCCACTGCTGTCTGTTGTGGCTGTAGTCGTAACGTCTCTGGAAGGGGGTGTAACATCTTCTCCTGTAAGATGGGGTGTACATCCCCAGGGTGCGTAAGGTTGTTCTTGAGTCCTTGCTGGAATGAAGCACTGTATCTTTCTTCTCTGAAAACAACTTGTCTTTATCAAAAGGTAATCCTCTACCTTGTTTTGCAGGTCCCTAGGAACTCTGGCCGACTGCAGATAGGACACCCGTCTCATTACTGCAGTCATGGCTGTAGTTCATGTCTCTGTGTCTGCTACATCCTGGCTATGTGTAAGCCAGCTCTCATGGAGGCGTAGCCTTCGTGTACGACTGCTTTTAAGATGGGCCTCTTGGACTCAGGCAGGGACTCCATTAGTGTTGTCAGTTTAGTATAATTATCGAAGTTGTGATTCAATAAATGCGCCAAGTAGTTTGCTATTCTGAGGAGGAGTGTGGAGGATGTATAAACTTTTCTACCAAGTAAATCCAATCTTTTAGTATCCCTGTCTGCTGTGTGGTTTCTGTACTACCGCGTCCACTACCAAAGAATTTGGCTGAGGGTGTGGAAATAAGAACTCCGGGTATGTCTACACTACAGCACTAATTCGAACTAACTTAGCTAATT
>JANRFK010000270.1:10142834-10155072 GCA_030068395.1 Apalone spinifera | reverse complement strand
GGGGGAGTTTATACCAAAGCTTGGTAAATAAGGCTTTGGGGTACTTTTGCTGGACCCCACTTCTGCATTTATCATGCCAGAGTAGGGAAGGAGACCTGACATGGTGGCAGCAATAGGATTATTTTGAGAACCCAGAAATTTTAAAAGGACACAGGTGTTTCTTTTCAGTTGCAAGCTTTGCTGTCTTTTCCTCTTGGTTTTCTTTTGTTCTGTGCTGCCTCAGCGAGGGACAGACAGAATATTAAGCTTGCAGGGTTGTTGGGTTTTTTTTTTCTTTTGTTTTCTGGGCCATCAGATCATCCCAAACAGGGGGGGAGGGTTTGTTTTTGTTTTTTTTTAATAACTTTTGGGACAACTGGATAGCTAGCCTAGCTAAGACATGATATCCAGCTCTAGGACAGATTCATTCCCTAAGGAGAGGGCAGGAGCCATGAATAGAAGTGCTTCTCCCCCCTCACCAATGCCTTCTATGTGGGAAGCTGCCTGTAAGGCAGCTGGCAGACCTCTAACTCAGAGGTGGAGTTTCTCCTACGGATGGAGGTGAAGCGTGCCCAACATGAGGCTGAGGACAAGCATGCCGAACAAGAACGTCTGGCCAGGCTAGCAGCAGTAGAAGCTGAGGAGGAGCGTGAGGAACGAGAACACCAGGCGAGGTTAGCAGCGGCACAGGCAAGAATAGCAGAAATAAAGGCAGAGACCAGGCAGCTGGAAGCAGAAACACAGGAAAAGATAGCAGAAATAAGGGCAGGGAGGAGGCGAATGGGAGCATAAGCACCACCTTCACCAACTGACCACCCTGCTCCTGTGAATGTTGCAGTCACTGTTCAACATCCCAAGGAACTCCAGACCCAGAGAATGGAAGAACAAAGACTGTGTTCTCCTAGGGGTTTAGTGTACGACCATGTGAGGATAGGGTGTGATTATAGCAGGGCTAACGTGTAATCAGGCTGATACCTTAACCCAGCACTGAGTGGACGCTGAATCGCATTTAAGGCCGGTCGGAACCAGGTCCAGCACGGCATCAGGTCAGGAGTTACTTTGTGTGGCTGTTGCCTGAGGCTATCTGAGGCCTGTGCCTAAAAGGACTACCCTCCTCCCCGGTCATCCAGTTCTCAGGGTTCCCTGCTTGCTTGCCTCGATGAGGGACAGCAAAACATTTTGTCTCTGCGTGCTCTGGTTACCCTCACTCGGGACACCACTGCACTCTGCAACATGGAACCAGAGCTGTCCCAGGTGCATCTCTTGGATGTGTTGCGAGCGCGGCTACACTTTCTGCAGGCTGCCATCTGGGAGGTTCATCAGGGGGCTGTCAGTATCCACAAGACCCTGCGGGAGAGCTTCCACCCTGAGGAGCACTAAGCCTCCCTGGTCTGTCCCACTGGGGCCTTGTGCCTCATTCTTCCCTCACATCCTTCCACTTACCCCTCCCTAACTCCCCTTCCTGATGTAAAATAAAATACATGTATTGTCATGAACAAAAACTCCCTTTATTTAACAAAACTGGGAGGGGGGGATGAAACTCTGACAGTGGGGAAAGGAGGCAGGAGAAGGGAGGGGGGAACCCTGGGAGGAGAAAGCTGGAAGGGGGAACAAGGGGGAGAGGAAGCTCAGGGCTCAAGGTTGGGGGGGGATCTTGCTGGGCCAACTAGATTTTCATGTGAACCTGCTCCTGGGTTCCCATGTGGCCTTTGATGGCCAGGCTGGCAGCTATCCTGCCATAGACAGCCATGTTCCTCCGTCCAGTGCGGAGATCATGGATGTTGGGGGCATCCCCCCCACCCCAAACCTGAGTAAGGTCCGTGATCTCCGCTCTGGATAGGAAAGCGCCTGCCTTCTCCGGGCCCTGGCAGGCTCCTGGGAGCTGGAAGACTGCTTCTGGGGAGTGGTGGAGGGCTGGCTGCCTGTGACTCGCTGGATCATGTTTTGGGGCCACTGAGTCAGGGGCAGTAACTGCTGGCTCTGGGCTGGGAAGCTTAGAGCTGGCACAGGCACTGTGGCCAGAGTCAACCTCTTTAAGGGCTCCGGGGAGAGGAGTGTTCTTGGTTGAGGCTGGAGTGGCCACCAGGGCACCCTGGGAAGGGATGGAGGTCCCTTATTTTGAAATAAGTGTAGACACAGCACTTATTTCAAAATAACTATTTTGAATTTGGCGTTATTCCTCATGGAATGAGTCTTGCCAAATTTGGAATAAGCGCTCCACTACTTCGAATTAATTTTGAAATAACGGTTTGGCTGTGTACATGCTAGTAAAGTTATTTCGAAATAACGGCTGTTATTTCAAAAGAACTTTGCTGTGTAGACGTACCCTATGTCTATAGCAGGGGTGGCCAACCCATTTAACAAAGAGAGCTGAAACGGTGGTGGAAAAAATGTAAAGATCCGCATCAGAATTGTTTGGGGGGGGGGGAAATAGGAGGCTGCCCCTTTAAGAAACAAGCTTAGGATTTTTAACCATATCAGGGGTTCCCTTTGACAGCTGCCTCTTGGGCCCTGCTGAGCACAGGGAAGCTGGTGGCCGATGGGGTCAGGAGCTGTTTAGGGGGAGGTGCTTCACTTTGGGGCAAGAAGAGATGCATGTGGCTTGTGAGCTGCGGGTTGGCCACCCCTGGTCTCTTAAGGTGCCACAGGACTTCTCATTGTTTTTGCAGATTCAGACTAACACAGCTACCCCTCTGATACGTGTCAAAATGTTTCGTAACTTTTTTAAATGTTTGTTTAACCAATCCCCCCATTTTTCTTTTTCTAAATAGTTTCAATGAAATTCTTTCAAGAAGCCCTCCAAGTGACCGATACGCAGCCACTTTACCTCTCAGCTAGCATCGTGACCATCATCTGTCTGGCCTCTACGTGGATTGCGCAGAAAGCCGGCCTGGAGCTGCAAAAAGCCATTGACCAGTACCAAGTACAGGTCTCTGACTATAAAAAGGAGGGCTATGCATGCAACAACGAGAAGGCAGAAATCAAGGAGAAGATTGAAGACATCACAGCTGGACAGGAGAAAATTAAAGAGGCCAGCAATGAACTAGGAAAGCTTTTAAAAGCGTTGCAGGAAAAGACACTTGAGCTGGAAAAACACATGCTGTTTGTGAGAAAGCTGACAGAGAAGGTCGACACGCTGAAATCATACATCGATGATCCCTCAGATTATGATTTTGCCACCATAGTTTTGGAAGAGATTAATCAGTTAGTGCTGTCAGAGGTGGGGAAGGGAGGGCAGGGGAGCTTGGGGTTCACTGATAAAGAAGCAATAAAGAAAATGGCTGAGGAATTAAACCATGTGGCGCAAAAGCTTAGGGAGGGTAATGGCAGGAATTTTTAGAGCTGAGCCAAGCTATGGACGTAGCATGTCAGCGGACCTGAACCTGACCCCACTTACTGCGGGGTCGCTGATATCAGAATGCAGCTTTGACATCGCTACTGTCCCTGAGGTCTCTGTGGATTTGCACTGGGGTAGGCTGCAGATCAAAGGTGGGATGGCATGTTATGTCTGTGTAAGTGAGCGTAAGGCTGTTTTTGGCCACACCTCTGTGTCTGCCTCAAGAAATACAAAACACTAGATGAAATTTTGATTTAATGGAAGACAACAGGGGCTTAGCAATGGACTTCAGTATGAGCAAGTTTTTATATCTTCCCATGTCAGGCCTGCCCCAGTTTTTATAGGTAATCATGTTGGAGCTCAATAGAAATATAGCTGAAGCATTTTCTGCTTTTAATAGAATGGAAGAGGCATACTGATCTTTAGCAAAGAAAGTTTTTTCTCCCATAGATTTGTGGACATTTGAGTTAAGTGGTTCCCAAAACACCCTTGAATAAATCTCTCTTTACCTTGCAATCAACCAGGTTACACTTCTGTGTCTGTCTTGCGATGCCACAATGTGACAGTTTCTCCAGTCAACCATACAGTCTCTGAGGAAAATAGGATCAATATTACCTTGAAGAAAAAATTAAATCATTGCAACAAATGAACACATGAGTAGAATGATGATAATGATAAGCTAAAATCAGGTCTAAAAAGTGACCTAGGCCAAATAGTACATTGGACTAATCTGAGTAATAGAAAAGGAAATAGTTTAACAGAACATGTGATTAGGCTGTGGAACTCAGTGCCACAGGAAATTGATGGGGCCAAGAAGTGAGTAAAATTCAAAATGGGGTAGGAAGTTTATATAAAGAGAAAAAATATCCAGTTATCAAAATTAATGACATCAAAAAATGATAACAGTGCGTAGTCCTGTGGCATCTTAGAGACTAATAGAAATATAGAGAGTGTCATGAGCTTTCAGGGACAAAACCCGCTTCCTCAAATGATGAACTGGAGAGGAATAACAGAAACCAAGTATTGTATAAGAGACAAACAAAAGGGTACCTGTCAATTGTAGGACAGCTGCTAATGAGGCTAATTAAGTGGGTTGAAAGGGTCTCATACTTAGCATTTGGTGTAAAAATGAGGTGTTAAATGCAGCAAAGGCTGGCTCTCTAATATGACAAAGAGTTAATCTCATTGTTCAGGTCAAGGGAAACTGTCCCATTTGGTTAAAAATCTTATTAAAACTGTACCTATATATATTAGAGGTTTGCAGCCATCTGTGTGTGTCTGTCTGTGAGTCCATTTGATCAAGAACTCCTGAATGCTAAGAGCTAGGATCACCAAATGTGGTATTCAGCTTTCTCTTCTCCTAACTTAAAGCAAGTCAGGGTGTGCCAGGAAAACATTCCTGGCACACCCTGGAAAAGGGACTGTTTTCCATAGCATGGAAAGGGAGGGGCTGGGCTGTTTGGAGGGACACTATATTCACAGTGGCCACTGGAGGCAGCGAGGCTGAAGGAGAGAGCCATCCTCCCAAAAGGTGGCAAGGTGATAGGTAAACACTTGGAAGGTGGCAAGGTGAACAGCCAGCATGGATTTGTAAAGAACAAATCATGTCAAACCAATCTGATAGCTTTCTTTGATAGGATAACGAGTCTTGTGGATAAGGGAGAAGCGATGGATGTGGTATACCTAGACTTTAGTAAGGTGTTTGATACGGTCTTGCATGATATTCTTATCAATAAACTAGGCAAATACAACTTAGATGGGGCTGTTTTAAGGTGAGTGCATAACTGGCTGGATAACCATACTCAGAGAGTATCAGAGGGGTAGCCGTGTTAGTCTGAATCTGCAAAAGCGGCGAGGGGTCCTGTGGCACCTTATAGACTAACAGAAGTGCTGGAGCATAAGCTGAAATAGGAATTGGCATCTGGGAGGAGAGTGGGGAATGGAAAGGTGTTTTGGGGGAAGAGAAACAGTTTATCAGGGACAAACCCAGCATTCCCCCAGTGGAAGAGAAGGAACCAGATTCCTTGACTGTTCCTGACAGAGACACAAGAAACCTGGACCCATAGTGCCCTGAAATAGAAGCAGAACTATGGGGTGCTGTGCACACCCCTAACAGTGTCCTGAGGCTAAAAAGTGTCACCTGACCGACTAGCGAGGAGAGCTCACCGGGGGTTCTGCCCTTTGACCCTTCCCGAGCTGTTAGCTTCCCAGGCAGTGGATCTCTGGGTTTGTACATGTCCCCTGACATAACTTGGCCCTCCCCCACCCGTGATTCTGCAAAAAGAGTGGGCAACAAGAGCCCTTCCCAATGGCCCAGGGACTGAAATTTGGGGGAATAAAGGGTTAATGCCACCTCCCTACCCCCTGCAAAGGCTCCTAGCTCATCCCCTGCCAAGCCACTGGCCACCCCCCAGCCAGGGAGGGAACCAGGGAGCAGAGCTTTGGGCTGCTGTTTTGCTGGCTGGGGTCTCTCTAGTGCTGGGCATTTTGCTGCAAACAGAGCACTAGTGACTGCAACATGCCACCTAATGGTTAGAGCTGGAGACACAGCATTGGGACTCCTCCCCCAGGATGGGAGCATGGGCTAGTGGTTAGAACGGCAGGCAGGCTGCCTGGATTTTATCCCCGGCCCCAGTAGGGGAGTGGGGTCACTAGGTTAGAACAGTGGGGTCTGGGTGCTTTCCCAACTTGGAGAGGAAGTGAGATCTAGTGGTCAGAGCAGGGTGGGGCTGGGGATCAGCCCAGGCTCCCTGGTGCTCTGCATGGGGGGTGTCTGGGCTGCTGTGTGTTTGCAGAGCGATTCGTTGCTGGCCTTCTCTCTGTGGGGCACAATCAATAACACAAGGGGAACAGAAATGAGCCCAGGCCTCCGGCGTGTCCTTGTAAAGCAGCTGGGTCCAACATAGGCCAAGGCCCCACCTGCGAACACCAACACGCCGGGCCCTCTGGGAGCTGGGACGCTGCTCCTGCCAGCCTGGGACACACACTGGCCACAGCCTGGTCTCTGCGGTCTGAGGCTGGGGCGCCCTCCGGTGGCCTCAGCAGGTCACTGTAGATGCACTTGCATTGAGTGTTCAATCTCATCCCGGCCGGGCTGTTCACTGCTCCCTTCAGCCTGGTCTCCGAGGGGAATCTTGCCCTGGGAAAGCTGCCTCTGGACTCTGCCCCAGCCTACATCTGCTCCTTTC
Source organism: Apalone spinifera (assembly GCA_030068395.1). Taxonomy (NCBI): domain Eukaryota; kingdom Metazoa; phylum Chordata; order Testudines; family Trionychidae; genus Apalone; species Apalone spinifera. The sequence goes on along the minus strand of JANRFK010000270.1, from coordinate 10,148,568 downwards.
TATACCTGGGTACCAGTTCAATAGCTCCTCCCCCCCTCGACCCTCCCAGCCTGCCCTTCTGCTCTTTTCTATACCTGGGTACCACATCAATAGCCCCCTCCACCCCCAACTCTCCCAGCCCCCATATCTGCTCATTTCTATACATGGGCACCAGTTCAATAGCCCCTCCCCCGACCTTCCCAGCCCCCCACATCACACCCTGAAGGGCTCTGAGGCGAAACTGGTGCTGGTGCCATTGGAAGGCCAACGTGGGTATCCCTGCTCTGGGGCTGGGGCTGAGCTGGCACCAGAGACAAGTGGGGGACATGTGGGGATTCTGAAGTCACCAAGAGGCAGGACGGGTGGCTCATCAGACAGCCCATTGAAACCCAACATCCCTGGGATACCTTAAGGGTCAGCCCTGGCTCTGAGCAGAGATCGCCCTCAAACCCCCTCCCCCAGCCTCCTGCCCTGATCCCTGCTGCACAGCACCTCCCTGGCGCCAGGATGGGTCAGTGGGCTCAGCACTAGCTAGGGGGGGTGCCCCCTACTGAGCCCCCACCTGGCTCCATGAAGCAGGGAGGCGCCGTGCGTCCCAGGAGACCCCTTGGTGGGATGGACAGTCCCACCCCAGAGAATGGGGCTGAGGAGAGGGCAGAGTCTGGGGTCCAGCCCCAGAGCCGCAGCAGATGGAGGAGAGGCCGGGAGGGTTAGTGGCTTACAGGGGAGGGTCTGTCTGGGGCGGGTCTCTGGAGGCATCCATACCGACAGCAACGGCAACGTTTTAGTTTGTTTTGCCAGAGCTCCCATCGCACAAACGCGGAGCCTTTCTGAGTCAGGTCTTGTTGCTCTCACGTTTGCAGGGGCCAAACAGCCACCAGGGGGTGGTGATACAGCAACATCATGTCCAGCACAAGTGGCAAAGGCAAATGGAAAAACAAAAACAAAAATCAAAGTACAGGTTGAACTTCTTTTGTCTGGCACCCGACCCGTGTGAACCAGAGAACTTGCTGAGCCACTCAAATGCCCAGCCCTGCCTTGGAGTCCAGAACCCAACCCACCCACTGGTGTACAAAGAGCTCTAGGGCAAGCGGAAAGTGGGCAGGACTCAAACCCACCACTCTGAAGTTACCAGGTGAATGCCTTAGGCCACTCCAGAGCCCACAGAAGGGTCCGGGAGGTCAATATTGTTTAGCAGCATTACCAACACTTCCACTGCTTACTGGGCTCTTAGCAGACATTGGGGGGTAAATTAGAGCTAAATAACAGCGCAGAACACTGAAAGCCAACTTTACAGGACCACAGTAAACGTGGTCACACCCATGATAAGTGGACATCCGGCTAACTCAAATCATGTCGGACCATGGATGTCGCCGGAGCAGAGTGCCGGATTAGAGAGGTTCTCCCTGCAGTAGCTTTCCCCCACCATCTAGGTTTGCAAAGAGCTGGAGGTCTGCATGAACAGGTGGAAGTGAAAGGGAATTATTCCTGCTTGTTCTTATTTGTCTTTGGCCCGAGACAAGAGTAGAGATGTGCCGGGATGTACATCAGCTCTTCAGAGACATACAGGCAGCTGACGGTAGTTCTACCAAGCAAGGACTTATGGCATTAGCCTCATTACATGAAACGATAGAGGGGCTCCATGGTGTGATGCCGTTCCAGAGGCTGTTATAGACTCAGGAAGTATTGAAAAGTTGCTGGCTGTGGTTTCCGATGGAGCGCCTGCTGTTTATAGACCAAAGGCCGGGCGTGCAGGTTTATTGAAGCACATTGCTCTACAACACACGCTGCACTTACACTGAGAGTGCAGGAGAGGGTGCCCGCGTGCAGCAGGTGCGCTACCGATACTGAAATGCTGCTTTGAACATTGCAAGTTTCCCATCTCACCTGATCCTTTGGAATGAGTCACGTCCAGCTGTTGGCCATGACCGGCCTTCTGACCTGCCACTGGAACTGTGCGGAGGGCTGGCTGATCCTTTTTATGCTGCAAAAGAGAATGAAAAGGGATGGTTAGGTTTGGAAGCTGCTTCCTGACTCCAGTTTCCCAAATTGCTGAAACCGAGTTCCATATTTGATACCGTTGTGATGTCTCTGCACAGAATCATTTGAGGTACCAGAGCAGAACCAAATGATGGATGAAACATTCTTTCATGTGACACAACGCGCAGGCACTAGTATGTATATCCCACACACCTAGGCTACGTCTTTTTGCGGAAAAACATATGCAAATGAGGCTAAGCGTGGAATAGCGCCGAGCCTCATTTGCATAATTAATGAGTGCCTGTTTTTTCACAAGAGGCTTTTGCTCAATAACGAGCCGTGTAGACAACTCCTTTTTGCACAAAAAACCCTTCTCACACAAGAGTCACTCTAAGGAGCCATCTACACGGCTCATTTTTGCGCAAAAGCCTCTTGCGCAAAAACGAGTGCTCATTAATTATGCAAATGGAGCTTGGTGATATTCCGCCCTTTGCCTCATTTGCATATGTTTTTCCGCAAAATGGCTAGTTTAGCTGTAGGCCTATTGTGCATTTACACAGCTCCCTAACTCAAAATAAGATATGTGATTTGTGCTACACAAATTGCACATCTTATTTTGATTGATTTTCAAAGTAGCTTATTTTGAAATTTGGTGCGTCTATACAGTGCCAAATTTCGAAATAACGCATTATTCCGAGCCATCCCTTATCCCCTGTGCAATGAGGTTCACTGGGATTGCAAAACAAATAGTGTGCCCGTTATTTCAAAAAATATTTCAAAATAACAGATGGCTTGCGTAGATGCAGGGTAGTTATTTCGGGATACACTATAGACATACCCCTAGGTTATGTCTACACTCGCGGCTTCTTGCACGAGTAATAATCAGCGTAACGGCATTATGCAAGAAGGTTTTTGTTGCACAAGAAGGGGCAGTGTAGACAGCTCCTTCTGGTACAAGAGCCTCTTCCGCAAATATCGCGGCTCATTAGCTATGCAAATGAGGCTCAGAGATAGTCCATGCATAGCTTCATTTGCATATTAATCACTGTTCCTTGTAGTGGTGCTTAGACCACGTACAGCACTAGCTAAGAATAAGGGAGGTCTACAGCCTGAGCTGAGAGCCACCTGGCTTTATAACTCAAGTTTTAGTGGCTCTGCTACTAAGCTCCAGAGATCACAGGTTCAAATCTGCCTGGTGGTGGTTATATATGAATAAAGATGTCTCCATTTTAGTACCCACTCTCCAGTCGTACACAGACAAGCAAGACACTGTGATGATAAGTGTCAGAGAAAAACCATAACCAAGGGTGGTTTGTTGTTATTTTAATTTACGAACCTCCTGCTTTTCTGCCCACTGCAAACACGGTTTGTAAACGTTTATGTGAAGAACATAAGACCTGCCCCACTGCATCCAACATGGTCCATCTAGCCCAATATCCTATCTCCAACACTGATCGATTCCAGATCTTACTGGGGAGCAAACGTAAGAGGGCTATTAATGCATGATCCACCCACGACTTCCACTCCCAACTAGGGGTAGTCAGAGATTTAGGGTCATACCACACTTGGAGGTGCATTGACTATCTTGGCTAGTAGCCACTGAGGGCCCTAACCTCCAGGAACTTATCCAGTTCTTTTTCAACCCAGCTGGATTTTTAAAAAACATTTAAAGTGTTTGTTTTATTTTATGTAACGGTTGTGTGACAAGGGGATTTTATAATTAAGAGCTCTTGTGTTATATCAGCAGTGGCAGCCTGTGCCCCATCGGGGTTATATGTATGGTTCGTGAAACATTTTGTTTAACGTATCTTTTTTCCTTTTCTTTCGAAAGAGACTTTTCTGAAATTTGGTGCGTCTGCACAGTGCCAAATTTCAGAAAAAGCCTTCTCTTTCAGCACAACCCTTCTTCCTTGCAGAACGAGTTTTACAGGGCTAGCGACAGAACGCGTCCGCTTTTTCAGAAAGCAGGTAGTTGTGGGGGACGGGGGTGGGTGCTAGAGGAAGACTCTGGCTGGGAGGCACTTTGGCTGGGAGGCACTTACCTAGCCTGCTGGGAAACCTTTGTGCTGCCCATAGGGACCTTTGCCTACCCCAGCCCCTGCCTCAGGTGCCTCTTGGTGCCAGTGGCAGCCGCTCTCTGCTCAGCACAAATTGCTGGAGGTCAGAAGGTCTCCTCTGGGGCCACAGGGCCAGCAGGTGGGAAGCCCTGGGTAAAAGCCTGGCCTGTCAGGGGAGGGAGGGTCAGGCAGGATGTAGCAGAGAGGAATGTCCCCCCACTCAGCTCCTCCCCTTCCCTGGGTGAGCCATTCCTCTGGCGGGCGTGACCGAGGCTTCAGGACAACCGCAGTGTGACAACAAGCTCAGTGTTTGGTTTCTTCTTCAGAAATGGACAGGGTTTGGAGTTCCCAGGAACTCCCAGGTGTGTTTGCAAAGCTCTGACACATGTGTTTCCCAGGCAACGATCCCTGCCCTTGGTCAAAGCGCTAGGCAAGGTTCACGGATCATGGTGACTACGAGAGGATGCCAGGACTCTGGGGTCTGGGCCCAGCTCTGGGAGGGCTGGAGGGGGTTAGCGGGGGGAGCGGCCGAGCCCTGGGCTCTGTTCCTGGACGTGGGAGAGAAGTGGGATCCAGACGGGAGAGGCCCTGGGTATCACATCTCCTAGGCTTTATTTCCAGCTGTGTCTCAGCTGGTTAACAGCAGGGAATTTTCAACAGGGATGCCATGGGGGATCTGTGCAGGAGCAGAGCCCTTTGTAGGTTTGAGAACACATTTCTCTCTCACCAGCCAAGCCTAGGAAGGGAATGTCAGACCCCCCTCCTCCCCGCCCCAGAGATGCCCACTCCAGCCTCCCTCTCTCTGAATGAGCAGGCTGGTCTCAGTACATTCAGTAAAAGCAAGTCTGGAGAGGAAACTGCATCTACAAACCTGGATGAGACCAGCTCTCCTTTGGCTCATGCGCCCAGTGTGGGTGAGGCCTTGGGCATTCTGCCACCGCGCTGTGAAACTAAACAGGGAATTTTTGTGGTTGATTCCATGGGGGCTTGGCATTCATGACAGTTCACCCTGCTGTGGCTCCTGGGGGCAGGATGGGCTGTATTAACTGTCGTGCTGGCCTCACAGCTGTGTTTACAAAGTTGGGGCATGTCAGAAACATGAGACGGGGATACAATGCACCCGGTTTGCTCCAGACTGACAATTCTCATGAAACTGCCACTGCAACCTGATGCTAGAGCAGGAGCAATGGGAACTAGTCAATGGGAGGTGCGACAGATGATCCACGCTCTGAGACCAGCACGACAGTTAATACAGCCCCTGCCCCTACCCCGTCCTCCCCCAGGAGCCACATGCATCCTGTCCCTTTCCCATACTGCCCTCAGGGACCGTTCTGCACCTCCCCACACCCTTCCCATCCTGCCCCAGTATCCCTAGTGCCAGGCGGTCCCTTGGAGGACATGCAGAGGTGTCAGATCTGCAGGCATAGTGAAGCCCAGGGATGTGAGGCCCAGGGGCTAGCTGTGGAGTGACACCCGCCAGTCCAATGTGGCATGGCAGATGGGCATCACGGTGGGTGTTTAAGGCCAGGCTTAACCAAGCCCTGGCTGGGATGACTGAGCTGGGGTTGGTCCTAGATGACTTCCCGAGGTCTTGTCCAGCCCTAATCATCTATGACTCTATGGCCTTGAGCCCTAGATCACAACACCTCTTAAATTTGGGGTGGCCAAACTGGCAACCTGGTTGCCTTCTTTGGAAAAAGCCCTGACGCTCTCCCCCC
>JANRFK010000270.1:10049753-10064615 GCA_030068395.1 Apalone spinifera | reverse complement strand
CTGACAGGTGTCTGTCCAACCTGCGCTCAAATATCTCCAGGGATGGAGATTCCACACACACCCCGCTGCCAATTTATTCCAGTGTTTCACCACCCTGACAGCGAGGAAGTTTTTCCTGATGTCCAACCTAAGCCTCCCTTGCCCATTGCTTCTTGTCCTGTCCTCAGAGTCAAGGAGAACAATTTCCCTCCCTCCTCTTCATACCACCCTTTTAGATACTTGAAAACCCAGGAGTGTAGGCAATGTGGGGATTTAAAAGTCTTGTGACTTTTTTTTTTTTCTCAACAACTTTGGCCTCTGTGTTTTTCTTTGGTTTGGGTTTGTTTTGGGTTTTTTTTTGCTCAACCAATTTTTTCCCCACCATGTTTGGAATTTTTCGTGAAACTATCTGGCAACCCTACTCTCATGCCCCCTCTCAGTCTTCTCCCTTCCAAACTAAACAAGCCCAATTCTTTCAGACTTCCGTCTTAGCTCACATTCTTTAGACCTTGCATCATTTTTGTTGCTCTTTTCTGGTCCTTCTCCCATTTCTCCCCAGCTTTCTTGAAACGTGGTGCCCAGAATTGGACACAATGCTCCAACTGAAGCCGAATCAGCGCAGAGTAGAGCGGAAGAATGACTTCTCGTGTCTTGCTCACAACACACCTGTTAATGCATCCCAGAATCATGTTTCCTTGTTTTGCCACAGCATCACACTGTTGACTCGTATTTAGTTTGTGGTCCACTCTGACCCCTAGATCCCTTTCTGCAGGACTCCTTCTTAGACATTACCCTGTCATGGAAAGCAAAGATCTGACTCTTTACAGTCACCAGCAATTCTCAGACTTGTGCTCCTGGTGAAACACTGGAATAAATTGCCTAGGGGGATTGTGGAGTCTCCATCCCTGGAGATACTGAAGAGCAGGTTGGACAGACCCCTGTCAGGGATGGTCTAGACAGTGCTTGGTCCTGCTGTGAGGTCAGGGGACCGGACTTGATGACCTCTCAAGGTCCTTCCAGTTCTATGATTCTATTCTTGTTACAGCCCTCCCCAACCCAACCCATTTCCCCTCCTGGCCTTCCCCCCACTCTGGGAGGGATACCCAGGGCCGTTTGCCCAGCTGGGACTGAGGGCTGCCACCAGAGATCACCCCTCTGTGATTGACCAGCGGGGCGCCTGTGGGAGGCTGCTACCCCCGGCCGACTGTCCCCTGCCCCCCTCCCCAGCCACAGGGAGCCTGGCAGGGGTGTGCACTGCATACCGACCCACCAAAAGTTGCTGCTGCACTGACACGAGTGATGCTGAAGATTTCAAAGTAGAGGCAGAGGAGTGCAGCCCTCCCCAATTCCCCTCCCTCTGCCCCTGCCCCGGGCACTGTAAACACCCCAGAGCTGCCCTGCAGCGCTTACCCCAGAGCCCAGGGCAAGGGAGTCCTCAGCTCCACTGCAAAGCGGGGGGAGTTTTTACAGACAGGGCCAAGGTTAGCTCTTGGACGGTCTGGCCTGGCAGCTGGAATTGGCCTGCCAGGGAAAGCAACGCTCTTCCTCTGTATGGCCGCCAGCGACTCCCTACCTTGAGCTCCTGGGTGGGCCTGGCTCAGGCGTAAAGCAGGCCGATGACAGGTGGCTTGATCGTTGACGCAGAACAGCCCCCTGCACGCCCCTGCCCCTCCTGCTCCCTGCCGACTCGGCCTGTTTCCAGGACATCTGCCAGCTGCCCTTTCAGCCGGCAGCGTCTGGGCTGGGCAGGGTTCTGGCACCGAGGGCAGGAGGCGGCTGTATCCGATCCGTCCTTGTGCCAGCTGATGCAGGCTCCCAGGAATTGTGTCCACAGTCTAGGCCTTTAAATTATTTCAGACAGCAGGAATCACTGGCCCCACCCTGGAGGTTTTCGCTGGGGCTTCTTTGAGACCATGGCCGAGGGCTGCCTCTGAACTATGAAACAGGGTTAGTTTCACTTTCCTGAGCTTGGAATGCTGTCCAGCCTACAGCCCTGGCTGGGTGTTTCCCTTCCAGGAACTGACTCCTGCTGTTTACAGAGCTGGTCCGGGGAGGTTTCAGCCCTAGAGGTTTGGGTGACAGAAGTGTACCAGCGGGGCTGTGACCCTGCAATCAGCACCTGTGGTGAGTAGCTGGCACTTTCCTGAGGCATCAGGGCTGAGCTGGGATGCTGAGCTTGCTGGGGCTGTGTGTCTATGCAGGGATGTTACATTCACAGGCTAAACATTGGGCTCGGGAATCAGAGTCACAGAATCCCAGGGCGGGCAGAGACCTCAGGAGGCATTGAGTCCAGCCCCCCGCCCAAAGCAGGACCAATCCCAACTCAATCATCCCAGCCAGAGCCGATAGTTATTTGTGAGCCAATAGTTATTCCAGAGAGCCCCTTTCTGGAGTAAAGATGTTAAATATCAGTTAAGTGACTAGTCAAGTAACCTCATGAATTCTTATTGGTTACTCCACTATTCTATACTCCGTGGGTGCGCGGCCAGCAGCCAATGCGCTCCAGCCCCACTCCGGAGAAGCCCCCCTGCAACCCAGGACCGTTGGGGAGTGCAGGGTGGTGGGTTCAAATCCCACCCCCTCTTGTGAGGGTCGGGATGAGACAGCCAATGCCTGGGAACTGAGATGTAGAAAGTGGGGGGGCTTGTGTTGACCCAGGTGTGTGGCTGGTCCTGCCCGATGAGAAGCAGCAGGAGAGAGACCTCAGTACGGCAGAATTTTGATTGCTGAATCTGGCTTCCAATATCCACGTCTCAGTAAATTCAGTGTCTGGGAGGGTGGGGGTGATTCGAGGACGGGGCTGCCCGAGGAGCCTGCTTTCCTAACATCTTGTTAGCCAGTGGAGAGAAAGAGAAGTTTACTCTTGTGGCTGGTTGGTAGATCTCCTGCGAGATAACCACTCACCACGTTTGGGGGCACAGCTACCCATTTCTCAGAAAAAAAATTAAAAAGAACAAATGGCTCTACAGCACCTTAGCGCAGGGCTGGGGAACCATTTTTTGGGTTGGAGCCCATTGACCCACAGAAAAATCAGTTGGGGGTTGCACACAAGTGAGAAGCAAAGGGGAAAAAAAACCCAAAATCAAACAAATCTTTGCTGATATGGGCCCTGACTGAGGAAAACATGCCCCACATTCTCCTTGCATAACAGAGCTAGGAAATTGTGTGTGCTCCAACCCCATGGGGGAGCCACCAGGGGGGGCTAGAGCACCACCGTGGGTTCCCATGCTGGGAGAGGAGCCCTGAGTCTTGGGGGCCAGATCCGGGGGCCACATGCAGCCCCTGGGGCCTTATTTTCCCCACCCTTGCCTTAGAGACTAATAAAAAATGCAAAGCATCATGGGCACAACCCATTTCTTGGCAATTTGCTCTAAATCTGCTATCCTCAGCTGTGACCCACTGAGGCACAGAAGCAGGCAGCTTTGGCTCGTCAACCTGGTGCTAACTCGAGGAAGAAGGAAGAGGCAGGCAAGCAAGACTGGCCAAGCAGCAGGGGGAACACACCAGGTCAGAGCTTGGCCAACGTAGGTATCCACCCCACTGCCTCTCCCATACCAGGCCAGCACACGGTCACTGGAGCGAATTCCCTGCCTAGGGCCATGCTGAGATGCACCAGCCAGGCAAAGTGAGGACACAGGGGAGGTAAGCGGGACAGGGTTTCAGAAAGGGTGGCTGGATCTATACATGTAGGGAAGGGCCCTTAGTCCTGGATCCCAGTCACACACGTTTGCACACAGACCCATGGCCCTGGCATGAAGTGCAGCATGGGGATTAGCATTAGCCCCTGGAACAAGCATCACACTGCAGCAGACACCACTTTCACGGAACCATCGAACCCCCGACGGCCCTGACACCCACTCCCTGGCACTGCACAGACCCAGGGCCACACACAGCCCTGCCTGCTACACAGCCCTGACCTCAGCCCTGCTCAACATGGGCTGAGGTCAGGGGTCCTGGGGGTAGGGTTGCCAGGTGTCTGGTTTTTGCCTGGACAGTCGGGTTTAAAAAAAAAAAAAAAAAATCAGAAAATTTTACATGTCCAGAATTTTCCGTTTTTCTTGGACGGAAGGTCGGTGGGAACATTTTTCCCCTGCCACGTCTGGCAGAGGCAGGAGGGAGCGAGGGGATTCTTAAAGGTGCAGCAACTTTTTTTTTTTGTTCTCTCCATTTTTTTTTTCCCCTCAAGTTTTTTTCCCTGCCACGTTCGGGATTTTTGGTGAAAGCATCTGGCAAGCCTACCTGTGGGTGACCTGCCCTGCAGCTGTAACGGCATCAGGCCCCTCCCACCAGTCTGCTCGGTCAGTGCACCCCAGATTGTCCCCTTGAGTGACGCTCTCTGCTAGCCAATCAGCTTTGGGGGGAGGAGCTTGGAGGTGGGGCAAAGGGCTGGGGCTCTCATGTTAGGATCCCCAGCGGCAGCTATGGGATGGTGGGAGCCCGTTACTGCGGAACAAAGGACACTAGAGAGTGGAAGAAACAAACCATCTGCTTTATTTGCAATGAAGGAACAAAGGCAGACTCCTGTCCCCACTCTCACCGTGGCTCTTTGCACCCCCAGCCCCACATCCCCAGAAGCAGCATTCAGACCTGGGGGGCTGGAAAGTGGAGAGAATCCCCAAGGCGCCAACACAAAAGGAAACACGCTGGGTGCAGTGGAGTGTCCCTGAGGGGTTAACCTGGTGAACACTAGTTAATCAAAACATTACAGTAGATTATATAGGCAGCAGATGGGCGGAGAAGCAATTTCATAGGTTCTAGCAGCAAGACGGAATGAGCACATAAGCCAATAAACTAGGAAGGTTACACAGCATCTCCGCCCATCGCCAATTAAACATCTGATCAAATAATAGAAGTAGTTATTCCTAACAGGCTAAATAAGCCAAAATAAACGAGACAAACATTTTAATGGCAACTTTCTTGAAATGATGATGCATCTACCGCAGGCTGATCCTGCCTCACGTTGGCGTAGCGAGCAGAGTCACAGGCCCATTAACTAGGATTAAAGCAACCACGTTAGCAAGGTTGGCTGGTATCAGGCGGTGCGGCCCCTTGGAATGTGGCGGCCAGGGCAACCGGGGTCATGTTAATGCCCCGTGCAGTGTTGCTCCCAGTGTTGCTCCGCTCTTTTCTAACAGGTGTAAGCGCTCTTGCACGGGAGCTCTTGTGCAAGAGGGCAGTGTGGATGCTCGGCAGGGGTTTCTTGCGCAAGAAAGCCCTAGGGCTAAAATGGCCCTCAGAGCTTTCTTGCGCAAGAGCAGCCACGCGGCCATGAATGCTCTTGCGCAAAAGCACAGCTCGCCCATGGCAGTGTGGACGTGTTCTTGCGCAAGATGTTCTTGAGCAAGAAGCTGCCAGTGTAGACGTAGCCATAGAGCGAAACCTGGGCAGGTCTTTTAAGCCTCAAAATCGGGGAAATAAATAAATTTGCCCCTTTTCTTCCGAAGTGGCTAAACCTGCTTCTTGCCTCATTACTTGGATGTATGAGAACGGTGGTTCTCAACTGGTGGTCCATGGTGACTTTTTTGGTGGGCCACAGGAACATTGTCCAAAGTCACACGGCGTGACAGGCGCCGCCGGTGGGCTGTTTTACGCCGTGCTCACAAGCACGCGGCACATCATCTGCGCTTTTTTATCATGTCTCAAACAGGAGGTGGTCCACGAAAATGTTTCGATTGGCCTGGTGGTCCGTGGACTGAAACGAGTTGAGAACGACTGTATTAGAACATACAAACAGCCACACTGGGCCAGACCAGCGGGCCATTTAGCCCAGTGTCCTGTCTGCCCACAACATGCAATGCCAGGTGCCTGTTAGAAAAGCCCTAGATGTCATATTTATTTAAAAAAAAAAAAAAGTTCCCAGGAACAAACGTTCTGGAGTTGCCCAGAAGAGCCCAGCAGCAATTGCACCCAGAGATGGAACAAGGACTGTGAGATGGGACAGATCACACTGTGCTGGGAGGTTCATTGGGATTTCCCTGCCCATGCCCAGGTCTGTGACACTTTCTCCTGCAGCCCTCAGGAGCCTGACTTAGGACCACAGAAATCACACTGGGACCCCTGCTCAGGGAGAGCCCCGGCGGTTGTGGGCAGTGACCGCTGGGGAGCTGTGGTGGTAGAACAGGGAGAGGATAAAACTCTCCATGCTGCGGAAAGTGGTTCCTGTCTCGAAGATGGAGGGTGCTGGTGACGGGGGAAGGAAGAGACCCTCACACTCATCCGTCCCCTTCCCACTGGAGGGAAAACACATTTCACCGTCCCACTGTTTGAGCACCTAGTGAGCTCTGGCCCATCTGGCAGGAAATGGACAAACACTAAATGCTTTTCCGCATGGTTTGGAGTCAGGGGAGAGTGTCTAGGAATGAGCCAATCCAGCCCCACAGGGCACTTGGGGACTAGCAATCGCCCTGGTACCGGGGGGAGCAGGACACAGCAGCTGCTCAGGGACAGGTTACACAAGGAAAAATGGTGGAGGGTCCCAGAGACACACTGGCCAATCCCATTTCCTGCCCCAGAGAGACCCTCTGAGGTGGAGGCTACAAAGGATGAGGCGGGGTCTCTGGGCCTCCCGCAAAAGGGAATCAACTCTCTCCTTGATGCTGACTGAGGGCAGAGGGGGCAGGGAGAAGGCAGAGGCAGCATCTGCCCCCCCGCCCACCCCTGCCTACTCTCCCTGCCTTCTTATCCCATGTTCCTCAAACACATGATAGCTCCCACACCCAGCTTCTCAGTCCCAGCCACTCCTTCCTGAGACAGGGCCTGTCACTCTGCAGAGCGCCGCTCTGTACTGGCCACCCATCATGCAGTTACCAGGTGTGGATACAAATTCTGTATCTGCTCAGAGGGTAAGAGCCCAGCTGGCAGCTGTGACGAACTGTGATGTGGACCCTCCATCTGACCAGAGACCAAGGGGATGCTCAGGGTCCTTTCCCAGGGAAGTGAAAGGCCCTCTGCCACCCCACAGCTCCCATCTGACACTTCCCATGCAACTCTGAGCCACCCTGATGACAACAGTGGGTCTGGGAAAGCGACATGGGCAGCTATGGGGACCAGCCCCCCTGCACATGCCCTGATCAGGGGCAGGATCCTGCAACTCTGCACGTATCTCCAGAGAGCCACAGAAAAGTTTTGCTGCTGTGGACACACTTTTGTATCTGCAGAGCTCTGGCCCCAGTTTCCTCCACAAACCATCCTCAGTATTTGGTCTCCCAGATCCCCATGTCCCTGTGGGATTTGGGGTAGGGAGGAGTTTACAGCCTTTCTGCACACAGGGAACAGCTCCAGGGCAGTGGGGTTGCCTAGCCAAGGGGTGATGGTAGATGGGGGTGGGGACAAGTGTCTAGAGGGAAAGCAAGGCCTGGCCCAAGTGTCCTTCCATAATGTCCATGGAAGGGAGATCCCAGCTGGGCTGTGAAGGAAGAGGGGGAATTAGATGTAGGTATGAGGTGCAGCCGGCGGAGTTTCTCTCTTCCTTCTCCCTCCTGTGGCCCAGCAGCTCAGCAGCCAGCCGGAGGGGTGATTGGGGTCCCCCCTGCCTGGTGTTTGCTCAGACCCATGCAGAGCCACAGGATCCCAGGCCAGCTGACTGTTGGGCGTTACGGTCTCATGCCAGCGCTGGACAGAGGAATCCCCGGGAGGCAAAGGCTACTCATCCGTGTGTGGGAATTTGGCAGGGCACTGGGAGAATTTCCCTTAGGTGTGGAACTATCTGTGCTGCCCAAGCTCCAACAGATGCATTTCACTCACTAGCTCAGTGTTTCTTAAACTGTGTTCTGTGGCACAGGCGGAAGCATGCCACGGAAAACAGAATTCAAAATGGCTGCCTTTAAAGGGACAGGCTACCTCCCCAGTAACTTTCCACCAACTTTTTTTTTTCTTTTTGCTCAACAACAACAAAAAAAACCCCTTTGTGTTCCCCATAAAAAATTGTTTGGTGTTCCTCGGTCTTAAAAAGTTTAAGAAAACACTGCACTAGCTAATGAAATCAGTGTGCTTTCCTGGGGGATTTGCTGGCGCAGGAACTGTGTGGAGTTTTCTATGTCTAGTAAGGTATGAGGTGCTCCTGAAGCTTTTCCCACAGTCAAGGCAAGAATATGGTCTCTCTCCCGTGTGGGTTCTCTCATGGACAGTAAGGGCTGCTCGTATAATGAAACCTGCCCCACACTCATGGCATGTATACGGTCTCTCCCCCGTGTGCACTCTCTCATGGACAGTAAGGGCTGATCGTACAATGAAACCTTTCCCACACTCACGGCATGTATACGGTCTCTCTCCAGTGTGCAATCTCTCATGGGCAGTAAGGGTTGATCGCGCAGTGAAACCTTTCCCACACTCACGGCATGTATACGGTCTCTCTCCCGTGTGCACTCTCTCATGGACAGTAAGGGCTGATCGTCCGATGAAACCTTTCCCGCACTCATAGCATGTATACAATCTCTCTCCCATGTGCACTCTCTCATGGGAAGTAAGGGCCGATCGCGCAGTGAAACCTTTCCCACACGCGTGACATTTATAGGGTTTCTCTCCCGTGTGCGCTCTCTGATGGATAATAAGGGATGAAGTCCAACTGAAGCTTCTCCCACAGTCGAAGCACTTATAGGGCTTCGCTCCCGTGTGCACCCTCTGATGTACAAGGAGGCACGACCTCTTGTTGAAGCTTTTGCCACAGACCAAGCATCCATGTGGCCTCTCGCCTGTGTGGGTTTCCTGAAGTCTACTCAGGTTTGATCGCCCAGTGATGCTTTTTCCACACTCAAAGCGTTTGTGGGTTCTCTCTCCCATGTGAGCAGTAACACGTTGAATCCGGGATAACAGTTCAGTCGAACTTTTTCCACATGCCAGGAACTTGCAGAGTCTCTCTCCTATGTGCCCTCTCTGGGGCAGAATAAGGCCTGAGTTCTCCTTGAATCTTTTCCCACAGTAGGAGCATTCACAAGGTTTGTTTCCATTGCAATTTGACTTCTGGGCTGGAGTTTCCTTGGGATCCTTGTATCCTTCCCCACATTCAATGGATTCCTCTGCTTTCCTGTTTGGCTTGTTCTCCGGCTGCCTCTCTGCCCTGTGTCGATTGCCCCAGGTTTCCTCCTGTTCGACACACTGGGAAAAATCCTCTACAACGCCTTCTAAAAACATTCCCTGTGATTCTACGGGTCCAGGACCTTCCTGCTGTCGATTCTCCTGCTTGTTCTCCCTCACTGTCCTAGCACCTGCTGGGAGAGAGAGAATCTAGACAGACTGTGGACCCTGCCTCCATATCCCACCCAAACACTCCCAGAGAAGGAAGCATAGGGAGGAAAACTCCTGATAGCTGATAGGATGGCTGGGGAGTTGTGACAGGTATTTGCCAGGATACCACCTGCAGCCTTACCTGGGGACACGGGGTGGAAGTGAGGGCTCTCGCCTCACTGCTCATTTTTGGGAATCCCAGCTTTTTCCTGCACTCACCAGAAGGTTTCTCTGTCAGTTTCCCTGACTCCTCACCTGTGTGGGTGCCTCTCAGGGTCCCCATTTCTTTGGAAGGCTGGAGATCTGGGACCCACGGCTCTTCCCCTCGTTCCAGTTGGGCGATCAGGTCAGGTTTAGAAATGGAGAATCCTGCACAGTGGGTGAGACCAGGCAAGGTGAAGGCACGTGGAGTCTGAGCAGAGTATGTGTCACAAGGACATTCTGCGAGCTGAATCTGATCCTACAAGGGACTGGGGTAACTCAGACATCTTGAGAGCGGCAGAATGGGATGGGGGATAAGTCGAAGCTGTATTCACTCTGTTGCATGTGATTTCTACTGCCCTGTGGTAACCCAATATGTGTGCCTCAGTTTCCCTGGGCACTGCATCACTATGTAGAGAGGGATGGGAATTTCGATGCGACTCATGGTAATCTCAGCCTGGGACAGAGGTGTGACCAGCTAACACCTGTTCCCCGGGAAGCTGGACAAAGGCTTGAGATCGGGCTGGCTGCAGCCAGAAACGAGCTGTGGAGGGTAGAAGTGAGTCTCACTGGCTTGGGGCACAGACTGGGGAAATGGGGGGGCAAGGTCCTTGGCTCTGTGCCCCCTTCTCCCCAAGAGGGACTGTACTGACTGCTCCGGGTCCCTGTGCTAATAAGTCTGTTTGATGCTGTGTCCCTGTGAACTAAGATGACAGAGGGTGCTGTCAGGCCCCTCACAAGGAGTTTGAATATCTGTGGGCTCTGGGGAACGTGCTGATACACACACGGCTCAGGCAGGGGCTTACCCCCAATTTCCAAGCCTGCGGAACCCAGAGCCCTCCCCACGGATGGAGCCAGTCCCAAGGCGGCAGGTGAATGGCGTGTGTAGGAGAAATAACATAGGCAGGACAGTTCCCTGCTTCTGGCCCCTGGAGAGATGGGGATGAATTAGCATGTCCCTTAGGCATCTGACTCCCCTGTTCCCCAGAAGCAGACATGGGGATGAAAGTTTTTCCAACATGAGGGCTGCGGGCCCCACTTCCCTCTAATCCAGCGGTTCTGAACCTTTTTTACGGTCCACGTACCCCTTGGTTTCAGCTAAATTCATCACGTACCCCTCTCGGTAATAACATTTTTTTATAACTAAATGTGAATAATCAAAACTACGGGTATCTTATGACACACAAATATCAACATATTTTCATTTTTTTGGTACAGTAATCACTCATTTAACACATGCCCGCTTAAAACGTTTTCACAATAGCACGATTTTTTTTTTTTAGGGAATGTTTTTTGAATAACACGACCGTCCTCAAAATAACACGAAAATAATCAAGTGGTGGACTACTTCGCGGGGTGGTATAAGTTGGCAGAAACAGTGGTAATATGCATGAGCGGATGGTTACATGTGGTCACAGCACTCCTTTGCTCACTCACGTGTTTATCTTTGCGTGTTAACAAACCACAGTGACTTGTGTGGCTAGTTATCTAATGCTGACATTGACGACCCAGCACCAACAAAAAATTGACTTTGTCACCACCAACTGAAACGCAACCCCCACCTTTTCCATTACTTTAAATGGGGAAATTGACCCCTCATAGCACGTTTTTGCTTAGCACGAACATTTTCAGAAACACATCTATAGTGTTAAATGAGGAATTACTGTATTGCAAAAAAAAAAAAATCAATAAATTACCTATACTTGATCCTCACGTACCCCCTGACAAGGCTTCACATACCCCTGGGGGGGTCCATGGACCCCCGGTTCAGAATCCCTGCAATCAAACTGACCAGGGAAGAACCTGACCCAATGCAGACATGCCGGCTCCAGGGCGTTGCCAGCTGCGGGTGCAGGAATCCTTACCCAGCGCGGCCACCATCTTGTAGTTCTCCTGCATGACGTCCCCGTAGAGGGCTCTCTGCGCGGGGCTCAGCAGTGCCGCCTGCTCGGCGGTGAAATACACAGCCACCTCCTCGAAGGTCACCGGCATCTGGAACAACAGGGGCCGCGCATGCAGTGCCTACCGCTACCACTGCAACCCCACTAGTTGCAATGGAGGAGGCCTGAGGAGGTCCAGGTTCATGGCAGCCGCTGGCTAGTGAGCTCTGTCTCCGGTGTAGGGGTAAACTGAGGCAGTCCATGGTATTCTGCTAAGAACTCTCCTAAATAAATCCTAAATTTGAGGCCAGGCCTGGGAACACACAGAACAAGCAGCTACCACGACCCTGGTCGCCACATTCCAAGAGGGCCTCACTCCAAGACGACCCTGGCTGGTACCAAAACAAACTTCACGGAAGCTGTTCTCACGGTCTCCTTTAGTCCTAGATAATAAGCCTGAATCCCAAGGACCGCGCCAACGCAAGGCAATATAACCCCCGTAGCAGACGCATCATAATTCAGCAGACAAAGTTGCCATCAAAATGTCTTTTGTTTATGTTGGCATATTTAGTTTCTTAGGAATAACTACCTGTATTATTGATAAGATGTTTAACTGGCGATGGGCGGAGATGCTGCGTAACCTTTATAGTTTATTGGCTTATGTGCTCGTTTCGTCTTACCGCTGGAACCTATGAAATTGCTTCTCCGCCCATCTGCTGCCTATATAATCTATGGTAATGTTTTGATTAACTAGCGCTCTCCAGGTTAACCCCCGAGGGACACTCCACCCACTGCGTGCAGTAAATCCGCTGCTTGTTTTCACCTGCATCCAGTGTCCAGAATTATTCCCAACATCCAGCATGAGAAACAGCAATAGGAGCGGCCAGGCTGCGTCAGACCAAAGGCCCCTCTAGCCCAGTGTCCTGTTCGCCCACAGTGGCCAATGCCAGGTGCCCCAGAGGGTGTGAAAAGACCAGGATCCATCACACCCCTCCCCCCCAGTCGCCCATTCCCAGCTTCCTGCAAAGAGAAACTCAGGCCGGCCCCTGCACGTCCTGGCTAAAGGACCAATGGAGACTTGTCAGTTTTCCCAGCCCTGTCCATGGGGAGTTTCCTCCTCAGAAATGGGGGAACGTTCACCCTCCCCTCAACGGGCCCGTTCAGACCATCAGGCTCTAGGCTGAGCAAGTCCCAGCAGGTTTCTCCCACCCTGCCCCCTCCCTTCCCCACCCTGTGTATTTTCTGCCCTTCCCCCTCCACAATAACCGCCCCCTGCAGCTCCCTACACAATCCCCTACCTGAGCCGGCTCCACCACAGCCATTTCCCTGCCTCCTGCAGGAGGGAACCATCTGAAGCAAAGTGAGGACGTGAGTCTTCAGCCTGTCGGGGCGAGAGGGGTGGTTTCTAAAGAGGGTGGGGTCCGTTTCACACCCCAGCTTCCCCAGGCTTCCTGCCTGTCGACAGATGCTCTGGGCTGCACCGTGCCGGGAACCCCTCAGTTGTGTGCTTACAACCCAAGCCTGCCCCCCGGCCCAGGGCTGAGCTGGTCATACCCCAATGACCCCCTCCCTAAAGGGGTTTCCCTGGGGAGGCAGGTCAGCATTGAATATTGCTAACGCTGTTGCAAACATCGCAGGGCATTTGGAAGAAGGGTCAAAGGTGTGAGTGTGGAGTGAATGAAAGATTCCTTTGCAGGTCACAAAGCCAAAGGGGGTGGGGGGAGAGACAAAGGGAGCAGAGAACGGGTTAAACGCCTCACTCCAGCTAGGCCCGAAGATAAGACGCGGGCTCCAGCCAGCTCAAGGCCACAGCGCACATCTGACTCTCGACTGCCAGCCAAGAAAGACAGGGGCTGGGAATCTACCGGCCAGCCATAAGAAAGACAGATCTGCAGAGCCAGCCCATAACAAGCAAGACAAGCGAAGGCCAGCATGGAGGAAAGCAAAGAAGACAACAGAGTCTAGCTGGTGTGTTTTGGGAAAGTCAAGGAGACCACAGAAAGCCAATCTGGACTGTCACAAAGAGCACCAGGACCAGAGGTCGCGGAATGGAACATCCCCAAAGGAGCCCAGGACTTAAAACCCTCCTAAGAGCTGGAGCAATTCGGAAAGATCACAGCAGACCTTGGACGACCTGTGTGCACAGGACCGAACTTCCTTCCACCCTTCCCCCTCTTCTTTTGTTGTTATACCCAGCCTGGCCAGCCTCGGGTAGTGAGTGTGCGAGTATGAAAGTGGGTTAGGGCGCGGGCACGAACGCTTCCTTCCTTCCTCTGAGTGACGTAGGAAGTACCCATCTCTCTTTGCTGTTATTTTATTATTTTATCAATAAAGCTTTAAAACTTAGACACTTGGTGTGTTCCGTCATCTCCTCCCTTAACGATGCTGGGGCCTCAGCTTGACCACCTGACGCCTGCAGGCAGATTGGTAACTAAACCTGTCACAAGCCCATCAGGCACTTCTACACCCTCCCCAGGACACAGCCTCTGAGACAAACACTGGAAAAGACAAGAAGTTCCCAAGGTGCCACTGTAGGGGATTCTCCGACATTGGCCCTGAGGGCAGGCCCCCTCCTCCGCCATGGGGACTGGGAGGGGAAGGAACTGGTTTTTCCTTCCCTGCCCCCAGGACAGTCAATATGCCCCGGGTGACGCAGTGAATGGGTCTGGGTAGGTTTGGGGGCTGGGAACCTCTCCCCCACCTTCCTGCGCTTGCTGCCCCGTCTGGTCTCCCCAGTCCCCCTCTTGCCTCCAGCACTCCCCCCTCTGCTGGGGGCACTGGTGCCTGCTCTGTGCCCATGGGCATTTACCCCCCACTGGGAGCCTGGCTGGGTCACTGAGGTAGCAGCTCTGGGACACGCAGACACCCTCCAACACAAACTCAGGCTGGAAGAGGCTGGTCTCTCCCTGGCCCCTGGAGCTGATTCCAGCAGAGCCTGGGGATGCCCCAAGGGGTGAGTAACAGACCCCAGGAAACACCCCCACCCAGGGTGGGCACTAAGGGGCTGCAGTGAACATCCCTCCCTGCTACAGACCCACTGCTCAGTCTGGGCTCCCAGATCATGATGTCAGAGGCAGCAGCCTCTGACCCAGGGAGCTCAGCCAGCTCTAGGGCTGTGTACCCTGAGCAGAGACAGACACCAGCCTCCTCTGCCTGCAGCGAAACCAGGGACCCCTCCCCACATGCCTGAGCTGCCCCACAGCCCCCAGGGCCAGCTCAGCAGATGCAGATTCCATTGGCCCAGCTGGACTCGCCAGAACTGAACCAGGCTCCGAAAACCAAGATTTTTAACTGAGCTGGAACCAGTCTTAGGAAAAACAACGCTGGCTCTTCTCCGTCCCTCTGCCCCGGGACAATGTGCTTCCCCAGGGCAAGGGGGTTCCAGCCAGTTTTAAATTCAGTGCTAGAAGCAAACCTGCTCTGATCTCAAACCCACTGCAAAACGAGCCACCAAAGAGCACACAGGCCTGGGAGTGCTCCCAGCACAGCCTGCCCCTGCAGAGGGGAGAAGCCCCCCGGGTGCAGAGAGGGAGGTGGGAGAAAAGCAGGCCCTTCCCCCCACGCCCCAAAAGTTAACAAC
>JANRFK010000270.1:10032578-10047459 GCA_030068395.1 Apalone spinifera | reverse complement strand
TCCCACCTGTCAGGGTGGTGAAACACTGGAATAAATTGCCCAGGGAGGTTGTGGCGTCTCCGTCCCTGGGGATATTGAAGTGCAGGTTAGATAGACACCTGTCAGGGATGAACTAGCTCAGGGACGGGCAGTGATTTTTTGGTCAGGGGCCTCTCCAAGATTTTGGAAAGTGGTCAAGGGCCGCACGTTTCTGTGGAGGGGGGTGCGGGGTCTGTGAAGGAGTCCGGGTGCAGAAGGGCGCACTGGGTAGTGGGCTAGGGTGCAGAAGCTGGTGTGAGGTCTGAGAGGGTGTTTGGGTGAAGGAGGGGTTGTGACTTGTGTCGGGATTGTCATCAGAAGCAACAGTGGGGAAGGGGGGGCCAGGAGCTGGTGTTAGGAGGAGCGGCTTAAAAGCTGGTTCCTCCCAGTACTGTCTCCACAGGGGAGGTAGAAAGAAGTACGTTCCCCCATCTCCCGCTATGCCTCTGCTTTTTAAACAGAATAAGAGCCATCTCTTACTTCATTTGAAAGGCAGAGCTGCAGCAGGATTAGCTCCCAGGGCTAGGTCTACAGTTTGCCCCTTTATCAAGTAGTCAATGGAAATTCCATCAACTATGCAATTAGCTGATTAAACGCAATTTAACATCCCTACAGGCTACATCTGTTGTTGTTACACATTTCACTGGTCTTCTTTATTCTAACAATGCTACTGTTCTGTGTTGCCAAAATCCAGCATTTTTAAAATGAATAATCCTCTACATTAGTTGGGTGCCAGGCATAGTGCTGACCTGGCCAGATTTGGCTTTTGTTACAGGTGAATAGCTAGAGCTCACTAGTTGCTGGTAAACAGATGTTTTCTGAGCTGTGAAGACAGAGACTGGAGTGCTGACTCGGATATGAAGCTAAATGTTATTAACAGCTGGAGAGCTCTGATACCAATTTGGGGCAAACGGTGTAATTTGCTATCACCGGTATCTGCGTCTGTATGTGTAGCTGTTACAGAAGAGCAGTTGAAACATTTCAATCTAAAGCAGGGATGGGGAACCTTACACCTAGGGACCACCTCAGTGAGGGTTTTTTTTTTTAACTTCTCACATATGTAGCCCCCGAACCAAAAAAGGTTCCTCACTCCTTAATGATGGTATCATCTCTGCAGTGGTTGCAATGTGGCCCCTTCAGATGGTGCATGCATACAACCTCCCTTATCTGACTTCTCTTTTCTGCTCCAAAGAACACCGAAGCCATCCCTGCGGGGAGAGAGCGCGCCAAACCTGAAGTAGTTCCTTCCCAAGCTGGGAGTGGAAGCTAGGGCTGCTGCACAGAAGACGTCTCTAGTGTCAGGGACTGTGGAGAGCCGTGCCGGGGGGCAGTTCCCCTCAGTGTACCTGTACATAGACTGGCCTACTTTCATTGTACATGCACTAATCTGCATGGGCAGGTTTTCCCTTACTACACAAACCCAACTCTACCCATGGTTTTCTGGGAAACATGCTTTGGGGAAATAAAGATTTGTTATGGGGGTAAGAGGGTTAAATACAGCGGCATGTGACAAATGAGACCAAAGTACATGAAATAAGATTCCTCCTGATTCTGTGAATCTGTGAATCTTAGGACCTCATCCTGTAAACGTTCAGCAGTTGCATTTAATTTTAAGCATCTGAATGGTCACCTTAACTTCACTTAATCTCTGCTGGTTTAATCCTTATGGCTACGTCTAGACTGGCATGATTTTGCGGAAATACTTTTAACGGAAAAGTTTTTCCGTTAAAAGTATTTCCACAAAAGAGCATCTAGATTGGCACGGATGCCTTTGCGCAAAAGCACTTTTTGCGGAAAAGCGTCCGTGCCAGTCTAGACGCGCTTTTGCGCAAGAAAGCCCCGATCGCCGTTTTAGCCATCAGGGCTTTTTTGCGCAAAACAAATGTCAGCTGTCTACACTGGCCCTTTTGCGCAAAAGTTTTGCGCAAAAGGGACTTTTGCCCGAACGGGAAGGGCAAAGTATTTCCGCAAGAAGCACTGATTTCATACATTAGGAAGTCAGTGCTTTTGCGGAAATTCAAGCGGCCAGTGTAGACAGCTGGCAAGTTTTTGCGCAAAAACTGCTTTTTTGCTTTTGCGCAAAAACTGGCCAGTCTAGACACAGCCTATGAGTGGGCCTAGATCTTTGCTACAAATGAATGTAGGAAGAATAGGGGCTTTAAATACAAAAGCCTAAACGAACAATTCTACATCCATGTTCAGGCAGGTGAATGTGCGGCTTGTTTATCAGAACCGCTGGGTGCTGAGAACTGAATCCCATTGTTGCAGGCACAGTAATGTTGAAACTCAAGCCATGTATTGGGAAAATGAATATGAATTTGGGATCTAACTCATGTGTGGTGTTTACAGAATATCGAGATGCAAGCATTTGTGGAGTCTAGCATTTGTGTCACCAGGGACCGAGTCTGGGTAGCATGGGGGGTGGAAAGGATTAAAGCCTCTTCTGGAATGTCTCCAGTTGCCCTTTTCCCCGACAGGCTGCAGAATACTCATGTCTGTCTCCAGTTCAGGCTGTGGACTGCAGAGCCAGGGTCAGGAAATGGCTGTGGCAGAGCCGGTGACCTTCGAGGAGGTGGCTGTGTATTTCTCTGAGGAGGAATGGGCTCTGCTGGATCCGGGCCAGAGAGCCCTCTACTGGGATGTGATGCAGGAGAATTACGAGGCTGTGAGCTGCCTGGGTAAGGACTCCTGTCCCCTCGGGTATCAGAAGCTGGGTGGGCTCTAGAACAGCTGGGCTGGGTTTGGTTCAGGGTACCTCATTGCCCCCACCCCCAATGTCAGGAGTATCATCCCCAATAACCCTGGCTCTTGGGTGAGAGATTGTCCCCTCCACACCCCCTCCCAGGGGAAGCAGGTTCAGGAACATAACAGTGGTGCTGCCCTTCCCACAGCCTAGGTCTCTATGTGCTTCCTCACCATCTTACCCATGTTGTGCCTTGGCCAGAGGTGTCAGTGGAAGGGCCCAGGCAGGAACGGCAAGTATCAGAGTTGTGGGGCTGAGTCTAGCTGCTGTTAGTGCCAGCGGGGTCCCCCTGGACGGAGGGTGCGCTTCCCAGAGTCCTTTCTTGGCTGTGGCTGGTCTCTGATGTGCTGGTTTCTACTAGTGAGAGGAGCTGGGACTGAGGGAGGGTGGAAGAGGAAGTTCATGCTCTGTGAGTGTTTGGGGAGGGGGAAGAGGGTGTTAGCTGCATAGCAGATAAACATGAGCAATTTTTGCATCTCAAGCACTGCACGTAAGAAATCTGTGCTCAATTCCCTGCCCTGGCACAGCCTTCCTGTGAGACCCTGGGCAAGTCACTTACAGTAACCCAAACATTTGGACCCGAGGTACTTCAGCATTTGCTTGTCCGTTACCATGAACTGATCATTGGTTTAGCTGGCCCACCAGTGTAAAAGGTGCCTGGATATCACCAGAGGGTTTTGTCTGACTAACAAACTTAAACAGTCTTAATACAGGCACTTGAATGATGAGACACAGGCTGGATATTGTTACAATGGATGATACATAGAGATCTTTCATCTGCTGTGTATTTGAGAGAGTCTGTGTCTCTGTCCAAAAACTCCTCCTAATGGTAAGAGCTAGGGCCACCACATTCTGTCTGCAGCTTCTTCTGACCATCATTTAAAGCAAGATCAGGGATTTGTTGTGCCAGGGCAACCAAATGTACCTGGAATGGGACTTCTTCAGCAGGGGGACAGACTCAGGAGGCAGACGTCAGGAGCGTACGCAGAGTGTGGAACAGCCAGCAAGGATTCACTGAGCTGCTCAGATAACTTCCTTCGCCTCCTGGTTTAGGTAGAGCATCCGAGACAAAGAACAGGGCGAGCTGAGCCCCCCAGCCAGGAGCTTTGTGGACAGAGTCCTTGGGGGGCCAGAGCTCTGCGAGGTCCTTTCCCTCCAAGTCCTAGTGACCTGCCATGTGGCAGCTGCGGTCTGAGCCCTGCCTGGGGGCTTCGATATCAGACCTGCCAGCCCTCACTAGAGCTCCCCTTCTGCGCACTGTGTTCTGTCCTGCCCTGGCACGTGGGGGATAGAACAAGCTGGGAGATGTAGCTGTACCCCAGAGAGTGCAGTAGGGTGCTCAGCTCCCAAGGGAATCAGCTGGGCCATTCCCAAGGCAGGCAAGGATGCATCTTTACTGCAGGTGAGCATGTCCTAGGATCTTGTACCAACCAGAGCTCAGTATGTGCAAGGTGGGGAAGGAACCTCTCTGGATGGGCGACTCAGACCCTGGCTGTGCAAGCAATAACAGCCCAGACCGTAATGAACACAATATCACTTGGTTAATTGCTCCCTGCACAGGATTTCCAGTCTCCAAAGCTCATGGGATCTCTGGGGTGGAGCGAAGGGCGGAGCTGCGGATCCCAGATCGCCAAGGCTCTGAAGAAGGGGAGAGCGTCAGTGACACCCACGCAGGTGAGCAGTCACTAAACTGACTCGGAGACCATTTGTGTGTCCTCATAGCAGGTGTCACTTGTGCATTTTCCTCACGTCTCACTGACCCTTCAGCCTGTCTTCAACTGCAGTCGGGGGGAAGTTACCCACAGTTCTGTCAACCCATAGATCTCAGTAACTTTTCCAGTGGCCAGTCTTCCTTCTGCCGGTGGGACTTTAAGGTCTATCCAGGGTAAGTCCCTGAAGAGCCCCACCCACAGGGTCCACCTGTCCCTAACTTTTCATCCCTATTTCTTTCTTAGTATTCCAATAACCCGTCATTCAAAGAAAACTTAAGTGAGCAACCCCAAAGGTCAGGCAGGAGATTATCTTCCAACCATTAGCCAGCCAGATGGGAATTTTCAGAGTTGGCTTGCCATGGGGCCCTGACAGACTCAGCCATGACGGCACGCAGACAAACTTTTCAGCAATTGCAACAGTTCTCCTCAGGAAGGATGTGGGTTCTTTTCTGTGGTGCCCAACTCCTGCCCCTTCCCCCCAATGTGGTTATGCTATGTACTGCCGTAAGATGTACTGATACTAAATACGGACAGCCAGGGGCGGTCTTTGAGGCTAGGCAAACTAGGCAGTTGCCTAGGATGCCGCCGGCCCAGGCGCCCGATGATTACGTCACAGCCATTGACGGCCGTGCGGGGGGGGGGCGCCGATTGCGCCTTCTGCCTGGGTCACCAGCTGCTGCAGCCGGCCTCGGGCCGCTCCTGTGGACAGCAATTGCTTCCCAGTTAAGTTACTTACACTGGGCTTGATAAGAAACAAAAGTGGTTTCCTTAAGGACAAAGTAGGATTTAAGTGAGAGTAGATCAAAGTAAATGATTAATTTCAGCAATATACACCGACAACTTCTAATCCACTAAGAAACTTGTTACCTGCAAATTCTTACCCATAACAGTTCTTATCTCAAGTAAAATACTTCAAGTCACAGAGCTGATCTTTATTCTGGACTTTGGGCTGCTGCTGCTGCTCAGAGTTCTTTGTTTTCAGGTTTCTTTGTGTGCACCCTCTTAGGGTGGATGAAACTATGTCTAAGCCAGCTGATGAGAGAGACCTGATTGCTTTCCTTTCCTTATATGCACTTCCCCCAGGGTGGGAACTCTGAATTCATGCTCCTCATGGAAAAATATTAGATTCAAGATGGAGTCCAGTTTCAGATGGCATGGCCATGTGACTTCCTCGGATCAAGCACAGTTTGGGCTTACAGGAAAAATAGAACCGTCATTGGTGGTTGGTTTGAGTACTGAGTTGCTAAGTTCTTGACATGTCACTAACAGCCCTCATTAGCACATTTTGAACTAGAAACAAATGTACACTGCATATGTCTGTCTTTGCATACAAAAATGATACAGGCACAAAAGCAGCACATACAGATTCAGCAGGCTGTAATTGTAAAAATGGTATGTTACCCTTTGAGACAGTATACCAGGAGATGTATGTCTACACTTACACCCTCTTTCGATAGAGGGATGCAAATGCAGACATTTGAAATTGTAAATGAAGCGCAAGATACCGTTTTTGATTCTCATGCTTCATTTGCATAGTCACGTTATGGCACTATTTCAAAATTGTGCTGTTTCAAAATAAACGTCGTGTAGATATGGTTACTTCAAAAGAAAACCCTTCTTCCAAAATAACCCTTATTCCTGATAAAATGAGGCTTAACAGTTATTTTGGAAAAAGGGTTTTCTTTCAAAATAACCTCTAAACAGCCTTTTTATTTTGAAATAGCGCCATAATGCAACTATGCAAATGAAGCGTGGGATATTTAAATCCTGGCTTCATTTACAATTTTGAATGTCTGCATTTACATCCCACTATCGAAAGAGGGTGTAAGTGTAGATGTATCCAAATATGCTCTATGAACATTAATTTTCATAAGCCAATTTTCATGAAACTGGGGGAAGTGGAGGTTTTGTGATAGTTGTTTGGGTGTTTTCTCCCCCTTTTCCTGTTCCCTTTCAGCTCAGCACAGAGAGTGACTCTTGTCTGGTTTCTGTCTTTGTCTCTGCAGGTGATGGAATGCTGATGGAGAACGAGGACAGTCTTCAGCAGACAGGACTGGAGCAAGTGGAGCCACATGGGATGTTACTGGGAAGATCTGAGGGGCTTGTTGCCCAGAGTCCTGAGCAGGGAGAGACCTGTGAGAGTCAGCCTGGCTCAGAACGGCAGCAGGAAAACTGTGGGGTGGAGCGAAAGGGGAAATCTAGTCACAGGAAAAGAGGGATGAAAAGAAACAAAGAAACCGTTCCACAGAAAATCCCCTACACTTGCAGCGACTGTGGGAAAAGTTTCCAATGTAGACAGGTCCTCATTTCACACCAAAGGACCCACACAGGCGAGAACCCCTTCCAGTTGTCTGACTTTAGGAGTAACTTCAGTCAGAAGCCTAAGCTTCTCTCCCAGCAGGAAGTGCATCCAAATGAGACAGTCTGTGAGTGCTGCGAGTGTGGGAAAAGCCTACAGTGCCCATCAGGTGTTACTGACCATCAGAGAAACCACCGAGTCCAGAAACCCTTCAAGTGCTCTGAGTGTGGGAAAAGCTTCAGCCAGAGGTCAGACCTTGTTAGACATCACAGAATCCACACCATGGAGAAACCTTTTTATTGCTTTGACTGCGGTAGAAGTTTCAGTCAGCGCTCCTATCTCAACGTTCATCACAGAATCCACACGGGGGAGAAACCCTTCCCTTGCGCTGCCTGTGGGAAAAGCTTCAGTCATCGCTCAAGTCTCAACAGTCATCTCCGGATCCACACCGGGGAGAAACCCTTTCCCTGTACCGCCTGTGGGAAAAGCTTCAGTCGGCGCTCTCACCTGATTGGCCACCAGGCACTACATACAAGCGAGACAGCCTATAACTGCTCCGACTGTGGCAAAAGCTTCCAGCAGCGCTCCAGTCTCCTTGATCATCAGAGAACCCACACAGGTGAGAAGCCCTTTAGCTGCTCCGAGTGCGGGAAAAGCTTCAGTCGGCGCTCGTACCTCAGTAAGCATCGGATAATCCACACCGCGGAGAAACCCTTCAGCTGCCCTGCCTGCAGGAAAACCTTTGGCTGGAGCTCCGACCTTGTTCGACATCAGCGAACCCACACAGGGGAGAGACCCTTCAGCTGTGCCGACTGTGGGAAAGGCTTCAATCAGCGCGCCAACCTGATTAAACATCAGCGAATCCACACTGGGGAGAGACCCTTCAGCTGTGCCGACTGTGGGAAAAGCTTCAGTCGGCGCTCCTGTCTTAAGAATCACCGTGCAAACCACACCGGGGAGAAACCCTACACCTGCACTGACTGCGGGAAAGGCTTCAGTGTGCGCGCATATCTTATTAATCACCAGAGAAGCCATGGGGAAAAACCCTTTGACTGTTCTGACTGCGGAAAAACCTTCAGCCACGTCTCAAGCCTCGTTATTCATCAGAGAACGCACACAGGAGAGAAGCCCTTCAGCTGCTCTGACTGTGGGAAAAGTTTCAGTCAGAGGGTCCACCTGCTTAGACACAGGAGAGCCCACCCCGCAGAGAAACCTTACAACTGCTCAGAGTGACAAAAAAGGTTCAGAGGTCTTTGACTATCAGAGAACCCACGTGGGTGAGAAGCCCTTTAATTGCTGTGACTGTGGGAAAATAGGCTTAAATTGTAGCAAAGGAAATTGAGATCGGATATCAGGAAAAACTTCCTGGCAGGGTGGCTAAACATTGGAATAAATTGCCTGTGGTGGTTGTGGAATCTCCATCGCTGGACAAACCTAAGAGCAAGTTAGGCAGAGAGCTCTCAGGGATGGGCTAGATCGAGGCTGGGAAACCTCTGGCCCACCAAACAATTTAATCGTGCCCCTTCCTCCTGAAGGTGCCTCATGCTGGGGGAGGCCTTCCCTCTAGTTCCATATGCTCCCCTGACTGTAAAGGAGGCATCGCTGGCAGATGTTGCTTCCTGATGCAGCCGCCCTTTGAAGGCAAGGGACTGGGGGGTTGGAGGAGAAGCTGCCCGCCCCCCCTTCCTCCTGAAAGGAGCCTATATCCAGGCAAGGGAAATGCAGATGTGATCATCATGTTTAATCTCTTAAATGACAGACAGCTAAGGGATTGGGGGGGGGGGGGATGTGTGTGTGGCCCCTGACCTAGAAGAGGCTTCTCCTATCTCTGGCTCTCCTCCCCCCCCCAGCAAGATGTTCTAACCTCCCAACCATCACTGCCGCAAAGCGGCTCCTGTCTCCATGTTGCTAACCAGGCCAGTTTATACTCTGGTATCTGATCCAAAATAGCTGTCCTGCTATTGGCTGATATCCTGTGTGGCATTTGCATGGCTATTGGCCACAAAGCTGGCTTAGCTACTCTCCCATTGGCTGCTGAACTGAATCAGCCCCACTCTGCCATTGGCTGTTGAGCTAAGCGAGTCCTGCCATTGGCTGGTGTCTCAAGCCATATTGGTCCTGCCATTGGCCATGAGCCTGGATAAGCTGCCCTAGTATTAGCTACTCAGCCAAGTGGCGTGAGCCCTGCCCATGGCCATTAACTTGGCCAAGCTGCCCTGACACTAGCCAAAACAAAGAACAGGACTATGTAGCGCTTTAAAGACTAACAAGATGGTTTATTAGGTGATGAGCTTTCGTGGGCCAGACACACTTCCTCAGATCAAATAGTGGAAGAAAATTGGCATGACCCTATATAGCAAAGGGTACAATTTAAAAAAATGAATACATATGAAAAGGACAAATCAAATGTCAGAACAGAAGGGGGATTAGGGGGGATGGGAAGGTAAATGTCTGTGAGCTAATGATATTAAGAGGTGCTATCACTGCCACTAGCCACTGAGACTAACCAAACCTGCCCTGCCATTGGCCAGAAGCACAGCCTACGCACCCTGCCATTGGCTACAGAAATAAGCAGCGCTCCCACCTCAGCCCCTCTGCTCCTCTGTAAGCCCCAGGGGTTCTTCCCAGCGGCTTCAGGGAAGGAGGGGGAGGAGCTTTCAGGTAACAGAGATGAGGAGCCAGGGGCTGGGGAGGGGGTTTCCTGCAGGGTCACAAAGACCAGTGTGGTTGAAGCTAGAGAGGCTGAGGTCAGTGTCACAGGCGGAGTGGGCACCTGTCCCACACCCCCAGCCAGGGTCGGATTCCCTCCTGGGGCAAGGAGCCCGGCGGGAAAACAAAGATTGGACTCTCAGTATCAGCATTGATAAATACCACCTGCCCCCGGTCACAGTCCAGGCAAACCCGGACCCTCCTGGGGATCTGGCTCAGGAGGAGGGGGGTGAAGTAGTCAGTGAGAGCCCAGCAATTTCTCCCGGATTGCTGCACAGCCCAGATCCCCCCCTCGGGGGTCAGACTGATCACTCCCTTCCTGCCTATAGACTCCTTGGCCACCCCTACAGCCCAGTTTTGCCCATTCCCCACATCAACCTCCCAGGAATGTCTCCCCGAGGTGAATCTCTCATTGCCGAGCACACAGGGGTGAACATCAAATCTCTCTGGGGTGTCAGGCCGTAGCTGCACATCATATCCCCATTGCAAACATTTCCCGTCCTCCGACAGTTTAAGCAGGACATGCGCTGTGTCTTCATCCAGAGTCACGTTGTCTGGAGAGAGAATCAGAGTGTGAGGGGCAGAGCTCAGCCCTGGGGAGGATTGATGGTATCAGTGACAGAAGCTGCCCCAGCTGGGCAGCGACTCAGGGAATCTTCTGCCTCCAGGGGCTGCCCGGCTTCCAATAGGGAGCAGCCCTGAGACCTCAACCCAGTGAAGTGGAGAGTCACTTTCCATGCGAGGAACAGAGAAAGATTTGTAGAGCCAACCTTGAGCTCTGGCGTGCCACATCCAGCCCTCCTCCTGCCATACACCAGAGATGCTGGAATCCTGGGGCAGCCCCAGGGGATTTCTACTTACATCAGTCAAATGATCACAAATATAATTTTCCCTGTGGTGCCCTCCCTTCTTATTTAAAACCCTGGAACTTGATTGGCTCCAGCTTACCCCTGCTGCAGCCTCCCATATGCCTGGGCTCTGTAGACATTTCAGTAGTTAATCTATGCCTCAGTCAGGTTCTGTACAGGAAATCAGCAGGGCTGCCAGCTAGGTTTATTAGTGCAGACTGCAGCTTTCACATTGGGATTTTGATTGTGAAGCAAAGAGCTTGTAGAAGAGATGAGAACGGCGGCGAGAGGAGAAAGAGGGTTTGGAGAATTCATGGAGGAGAAAGCAGAACGATGGTTGAAAAGCAGAACAAACCTGGGATTTTATGGAGAGGAAGAAAGCAAAAGCAGCAGGGCAGACCCTGAATTCTAGTGAGCGTGATCCCTAGGTTATGTCTACACTACAGAGTTTTCAAAAACACATGTTTTTCTGAAAGAGCTTCACTTACATCCACACTACAATCTTTCAGTTTTTTTGAAAATGAGAACTGAGGGACTTTTCTGACATTGGTAAACCTCTTTCTACGAGGAAGAGCTCTTTTGGATAAAGGTGTGTGTCAACAGGGAAGAGAGAGTTTTCAAAAGAAGAGGAAAAAGCACAGGGGCCCTGGTGGCCACTTCACTCATAGTAATCACAACTGAAATGCAGAAGAGCATCCATTCAGTGTGGACACTATCTTTCAAAAAAGCAAATCACCTTTTTTTATCTGTTTTTGCTGTGTAGATGATCTTTCGGAAGAAGTTATTTTGGAAACTCTTTTCCGGAAAAGCTTCTTCTGAAAGAAGCCTGTAGGCTATACGTAAGCCAACTGCTGGTCCTCTACCTGACACTAGGACTATGATGGATCCTAAGAAGCATTAACTGCCCAGTGACTCCAAGCAGGGATATTTCCCGAATTGTGGGAGCGGCATGTAAGGCAGGCATGTTGCATTGGACCTTTCCTCTCTCCTTTGGGAACCTCCAAAGCCTCTAGTCCCTGACCAAGGAAAATATTCTACACACATTTCTCCTTAGCTTTTACACGGTGAAAGGGAGCAGGGTTTCCCATTGGTTAAGCTCACACTGTAATTACCTGCGTCAATTAGGAATCGCCTCCATTCTGAAAGCAAAGAAACAGACAAGGAGAAGAATTAAACCGGACAAAATGCAGAATCTGTAAGAATCAGAACAACAGAAAAAGCTACAATCCAAAACAAAAAACCCAAAAACCACTAAACAAAAAATGCCCTTACCTAGCTCTCTTCGAAGTTTACCTGAATAAAAAACAAGGGCATCCTGTAAAAGCGTCTCCTGGGTGAATTAACCTCTCTCTGCCCCTCCAATCATTGATCATTTTGGCCTGTCTTCTGGGCATTGTTTAACATCTGTTCACCCCGAGGGACTGGGAACAGGGTAAGTCCACCAGGGCATGGCTGCATGAGGGGTTTGAGCTGCTGCAGACTTACAAGGAAAGGCAGAAGGAGCCCAGAAATCTCCTGGCAACCATCTAGGCTACCTCACTGAAAACACATGTCCAGTGCTGGCATCCTACCCTTAATTGCATAACATGTTATGCAATGAGCACGGGCAGTATTACTCATGAGTTCCCAGCTGACATGGTCACATCCATTCAGAAATCTTTTGCAACATCATATTGGTTCTACCAGGAGACAAAAGCAACTTACTGATCACGTGAAGATGTTTCCCTGGAAAAGAAAACGACAGACAGGTCAGGACTTTTTCAGTGGATCTAGGTTTAAAGTAATTTTTTCATGATGAGACCTTGTGTAATAACCATACTGCCCTTCCCCCAAGCCATTGCAGTTACTCCAGGACTTGCAGGCAATGCTTGCTCACATTTTTCCAATGTGCAGAAAACATTTTATTATGTGCACCAAGGCATGTGCAGATGTGCACCAGCAGCAGAAACATGCTGCCATCAGCGGGTGCTCTGCTAATCAGCTGGGTGGCATTTCAATCTCTTCTGGGTGAACGACCAAGCGCTTACAGGGCACGCTGTGAGCAGATTGGGTTCCCAGTGGAAGAGAAATAAGTGGCGGAATCTGGGTGCACTGTAAGTGTAATTTGATGTGTTAACACACAGAGACCGCCCTAGAACAGAGATGGTCACAAACAGCACGCCCTTCCAACGAGGCAAACCCTTCAACAGGGACTTCCCCTAACACCAAGGCTTGGTTCCTAGGGAACTCCATATGGCTAATAAATTCTACTCTGGCTTGAAAGGGCTGTTTGGTGTCACAGCAAACCGTTGCTGGGATGA
Organism: Apalone spinifera; assembly: GCA_030068395.1. NCBI lineage: Eukaryota > Metazoa > Chordata > Testudines > Trionychidae > Apalone > Apalone spinifera. The sequence goes on along the minus strand of JANRFK010000270.1, from coordinate 10,034,830 downwards.
ATTTGTCCCTAAGAACATACAGGTCTCTGATTCAGGAGACTCGCTCAGTGGGGACTTGTTGGGGAGATCTCTTTATGTAAAAACTAGGGGTGTTTAATTGTGTGGGTTTAGTAATCGTGTGGCCACGGCAATTTTAAACTGTTACGTGGTTACTAAAATTGTCCCTGGGGGAGGGGCTGGCAGCCACTGTGCTCCCCGCCCTACTCCCGGGGAGCCCCTGCCGGTTCTGACTTCCTTCATGGACTGGCTCTGCCTGCCACTCCATGCTGCTGCCTCAGATGCAGAGGCAGCAGTGCAGGGGGGAGGAGGGAAGAGCAGAGAAGGTGGTTCTGCAGGATCCAGAGCTCATGGGGAGCTGGCTCCTGAGCACCAGCTCTTGCCAGCCTCCCCCCCCCCCCCCCCCAAATGCTGATGCCTCTGTGGGAAGCAGCAGGCAGCTCTACAGGAATTGGCATGTACAGGGATATAGAGGTGGGGGGGAGAGTCGTTAGGATTAACTGATCTGCCCAGGCTTATTGATTAATTGTTTAAACGTCTGTTCTATATGCTAACAGCCCTTTACAAAACAAGAGGGCTGGATCCCACACGCTTGTTGAAGGAGGGGTGAGGCTGTGAGGCCTTCTCTGAAGGAAGAGAGACCCTTTGGAAATGGGGCAGACTCCAGGGGATGAGGCGCTTGTTTAAAAGCGAGGGAAGAGCTACACTCCTGTGGATCCAGGGCACTTACTTCCTAGATAAACTCAAGAGTTGATGCCTCAGGAATTGGCTCTAACCTGAGACCAAGACAATGAGCAGACTCTGCTGTTTCCTGCTCAGCTCCCTCCTCCTAGAACTGCAGAACCCAAACTAACAGGAGTGCAGCCTGCCGGCCCAGGACTGAACATTTGCACCCACACTAAAAACAAAAATAAAACAGAAAAACTAGGAACTCTCTGCCCAGTGGCACCCCCCAGAAGTAGCTTGCCAAACACCTCAACAATAATACGCCATCCATGAGTGCTGCAATCATCTTTTGAACACACTAGAATTAAATCTCACCCATTCTGAGACAGGAGTTTTCATAGGGGCCAAGAGTAGTTACGAGCCCTAAGTACATCGATTTTCTGAAACAGTTGGGAACTTGACTCCCTTGGGCTCCATTTTCAGCCTAATTAAACTAGTACAAACTTAGTTTTAGACTTATTTTAAGACGAAGAGAAACATGTTTAAACAAAATTTAAATAAACACCTAAATGGATGTGTTCATACAGAAGTTTGGATTAGTTTCACAAAAATCAATTTAAATTCAGAACTTAAGGTGTTGTAACTTTCTCACTTAGGGTACATCTAGACCTGTGTTTCCCAAATGGTTTTCTGTGGAACCCCGGGGTTCCATGAGAAAATTCCATTACAATCTGAACTATCGGAATAGAATTTTCATTCATTTATGAATTTTATTGAAAACAATTTTCATTTGTGTTTGCTACAATAAGTGTCCCTGTGTAATGCTAGCCTAACCAGCGAATGGGGATGATGATGTCACTACTTAGCACTGAATAAACTGGAAAAGCAGATACGTTTTTTCGGTTTCCCTGTAAGCCTCGTTCTATGAGGAAGGGATGTTCCAAAAGAGGATTCTCCCCCTCCTCCCCGCATCATTTGGCCCCGTGTATATGGGCCAAATGTCAGAAAAGCGGAAAAAGATAAGAAAATTGTAGTTCACAATTTGCGTCTCTTTTTCCAACTTGTCTATGGCTGTGTCTCGACTACAAAAAAAGGTCTCAGCTGTCGTTTCGTAAGGGTAATACGTAGTTCCGATCACACTGCCTTCCCCCCATTAGAGCTTTACCTCTTAATTTGAGCAGAAAAAGGGTCAGGCCTATGAACACCAACAAAATCATCAGAGTCACACTCCAAACAACAATCCAGGGAAATGCTCCCGGGGAAGAGAAATCTGAAACACAAAGCCCCTCTTAGGTTGGAAATAATAAATGGCATTCTTTCATTTGGAATAACAAACTATAATTATATTCCAGGAAAACAGATCACATTTGTTATTTCAAACTAGACTAGCGTTTGAAATAAAACTATACTTTTTACTAGGCATGTGCGCAACATCAAAAACTGCATGAAACACAGAAGGGAAAAATTGCTCCTTGAGATTAACAAAAAAAAAACAACCTATCAGAAACCAACCAATAGGTAACTTGGCCCTGTCTTGTAGGGAGTGCATGAGAACAAGAAATCTAATTTCAGTTTAAACATCTCGGCTG
>JANRFK010000270.1:9857572-9871590 GCA_030068395.1 Apalone spinifera | reverse complement strand
CCAATCTACCCATCAATTCCCATACACCCCCTCCATCCTACCCACCTCCTACTCCATCTACCCATCAATTCCCATACACCCCCCTCATGCCCACCCACCTCCTCTATCTGTCTTCACACACTTTTGGCCTCCTGCAACCCATGTCTCTATCCACTTGCTTGGAGGCCACATTGGGTCCCTCATTGGGTTTGGAATCTATCCTGAACCCAGCTGGCTGGTGGACACGGTCCCCCGCTACCATGTGCAAAGCTCTGGGCCTGAGCTCTGAATTGAGGCATCTCTGGAGGAGAGGGAGTATTGGTCTCAGTGTCTGACCATGCTAAGCAGCCCTGGGGAAACCCAGGCCCAGAAGCTGCCCATGTCTCTCTATAAAATAGGTTTTTCCCAGGGGGTGACAGTGTTGTCGAGCAGCTCTCCATCCTTGGGGAGGGCGGGAGAGGCAGGTGGGGTATTGCATGGCCTCCAGCTGGGCCTGGCGAAGCCCAACCCCCCACTGTCAGTCTGGAGAGAACCAGGCCTGCCGTAGCGTAGCGATGCCTCAGCCCAGCCCAGCCCAGCCCCCCGGCAGCTGGGGGCTGACTCTCTAGTCAGGCCAACTGCAACCAGGCATCGACCCAGCCCAAACCCCTGGCTCTTGGTTCATCCCTTACAGCCCCCAGCTGCCATTCACCCTCTCTCGGGCCAAAGGTGAGCCAGGGTCCCCTAAAAGGGATAGGCCCCATCTCTTTCCCAAGCCCTTTATGCTGGCCCCTTTATGCTGGTTCTCCGTGCTCAGTGGAGCCTGGGACAGCAGACACGGCTAGAAAGGGGACAGAGTGGCCCCGTCCAGCGGCACCAGTAACAGACGGACTCTGCGATGAGGTGCCGTGGGATTATAGGGCACAAATTCCACCAGCCACTCACCGATAATTGTTCCTAGAATAGGAAGAAACATCAGGCCGATGCCGACATCGCGTTGCACTCGGTTGCGCTCGGCTTCATCGCGTCTTCTCTGCACCTCGGCCTGCATGTCACTGAGATGCCGGCTGGCCCTTTCCAGCATCTCTCTGGCCTCGCGTTCCGACCTGTGGCAGGACTCCAGCTGGATCCTTAACTGCATGAGGTTCCTTTTCTTCTCATCTTGCTCGTCCTGCAGGCTTTTCTTCTTCACCACCAGCTCTTCCGTTCTGGCATCGACCTTCTTCAGCTGCCGTCCCAGCTCCTCTTCGGCGGCCGACATCTCTCGGGAAGCTGCCTCGATTCGTTCCTGGATTTTCCCATGTGTGTCCAGATCTGCCTCAGCTCCGAGCAGGTGCTGGGTGAAACATACCAGCTCCCTCATCCCTGCCTCAAAATGGTCCCGGACAATCTGCTTATAACTCTCATCCCATCCAGAAAGAGTCGAAAGAGCCATGGGGAAATGCCACAGGACGGTACCTGCCTGCAAGAACAAAATAACTCTGAGCAGCACAGCCAGCTGTTGGGTCCAGCTGTTAGCTGCTCTGTGCTCCAGTACACCTCTGTGAGTACAGCATCACTCCACTGGTAGAGCCGGGCTGCTCTGGATTTACCCTGGGGTCACTGAGACCAGATTCCAGCCTTGTCTCCATCCCTTGAGGCAGGGTAGCTCTGGATTCACACCCAGGTTGCTGAGCTCAGAATCTGGCCCTGTATTTGATTCCCCCAAATGGAAAAGTTCTGCATCCCCTTGAGGCCCAAAGTTCTCCTACCGGACACACGCATCCCTTGGCTGCACTGCACGTCCGCGTCTGAGCTTCCCCCGCCGATCTGAACCCCAAAGCGCGTCAGCTCCCGTAAGCAGCGACATGTCCGTTGTTTCATTGTTTTCCGTGAGAAAGGGCCCCACGTACCCACAGAGCAACCAAGGGCCCTGACTCCCCTCTGGGTCCCTGGTTTAACATGGAGGTGACTTTCTGTGTCATCGGCTCCTAGATGGACAATTGGGCTGACCCAGTCTGGCCATTCTCATATTCTTGTATAGAGCTGAAATGTACCTGCCCCCTGCTGTACCCACTAGACCCCACTCCCCTCCTAGAGCTGAGAGCGCCCAGGAGTCCAGATGGGTTCTGTCTCTCCCCACTGAGTTAGGAGCTAGATGACAATATTAAGGCTAACCAGTGTCCCTTAAGTCAGTGGTTCCCAATCTTTTTTATGCCACGGACTGTAAAACCCATTCACAAACATTTGCAGACTGGTAATGTGCAAACTTGCATATTCATTATGCAAAATGATATGCAAATATGCAAATAAAATCCTACCAGTCCCCCTAGCCCCAATCCAGCCCCTTGCTCCCAGTGTCCCCAGTGCCTAACATGCTTTGACTCCCACCCCAATGCCATTTGACCCTTAATTGCTGACCTCTACAGCGCAGGCCAACACCCTCTTGCCCCGTGACCCCACCCCGCCCATCCCGGTTGGGGGAGCGGGAGCCGTGGGGAGGTGCCTCCTGCTTCATCGCCATGGCCCAGCCGTGGGCTGTGGCCCGGTGGTTGGGAAGCACTGCCTAAAGTGCCTTGCCCCAAGACGTCAGAATCGGTTAGTGCTAGAGCTGAGCGGCTCTAATAGTTTCTTCCTTTGAGACGGGAATGAGAGACGGGGCTCCCGTCAGCTCCCTGCCAAGTCGTCGGCCAGAAATGTAGAGTTCTCCAGGGCCTTAGGAGCTGCTGGGTAGAAGTGATGTGTGTATGTGGGGGGGGGAGAGGGAGCAAATGGGGTTGCCCCCCCATTTGTGCTTGATTTGTACCGAGCACGCTCAGTAACACTGCTGAAGCCTCTGTCCTCAGTCTGTCCCCCCTTGCTCTCACTCCCCCTCCCCCACCCCATCATGCATGCAAGGTCGGCCCCCCCCCTACCAAATCTGAAATGGAGCCCCTGTGTCCCGGGTGCATTGTTGCAAGGAGACAGGTGACGGCTGGAGAATGAGATCCAGCCGCACCCACCTTTAATTGCCTTCCCTGCTTCACAGGGGTTTGAGGTTCGGGGTAGGAGGGGGAGCAGCTCCCTGACCCCCAGTGGGGCCAACACGGACCTGAATTGATGCAGGGCAGGGCAGAGGGGAGGGAATTGAGGTGGCACCTGCAGCAACCTCTGCAAATACTTGTAGGTCAGCGAACGGGCTGTTAGCAGCTTGCAGCAAAATGCCACGTCACTGCTGCTCTGCCCCTCCTCTCCGGGGCGGGGAGCAGGCTGACAGCCAGGATGCCTGGTTCCCCAGCCAGAAAGGGGCGACACAGGAAGGGTGTGTCATTGGGCATGGATGGGGAAGGGGCATCCCGACGCCATTCTGAGGTGGGACGGGGGCTCAGGGTCGGGTGGGAAGGAGGCACACTCAGCCCGGGCAGAAGTCCTCCGAAGGGAACTCTGAGCCCAAAAATAATTCTGCGCCCAGTATTTGAAAATCCTGCACATTTCGTCTGTCAGAGTCACACGGGATACCCACGCCCGTTAGACTACTTCCAGTCATTCAGTGTAAAAACACCTGCCCGCAAGTGGATCTGGTGGAGAGAGCTGAAGCTGGAAGCCAGACGGCCAGGACAAGAAGAGCCCAGCTGGGCAACAGAGTCAGAAGTAGAAAAACAGCCACCTCTCCATCAGTGTCACCCGCTCAACAGAACTTAACCCCTCCTAGGGTTTGTTTAACACTTGGCACTTGGATCCTCTCCTAAAAAACCCAGAGTGGAAGGGGAGCAGCCCTCCCGCCGCTCCCTTCCCAGCGTACCCTGGGCCTAGCGGCTACCCGGCCGTCCATTCTCTACACAGTTTTGAAAATTCTCCTGCCTCGATGGCAGTTTGTTATAGTCACGGACAACAGTAGTCCCAAACAGTTCTCCTACCCCCCGCCCCGGATGTGCAGCCCGGCGCGCCACTGCAGCAGCTGCATTCGGCATCTCCTGGCCGCGGCGCCGCTCCACTGGGCCACTGCGTGGGAACAGGTGGCACAGGCAGCCGACCACTCACTGCGTGCCCATAAACTGGTGTGGGGGTCGGCGCGGGCTGAGTGTGGGGCGCATGGGCTCCACTCCACCCCATCACATCCAGCAACAACCACGAGATCACTTTTTCAATGTAAGTGCAATGTAAGATCGACCTCAAACGCAAATCCCTTTGCCCCACTTCATTCCTGCCCCTTTTTTAAGGCTCTGCCCCTGCTCCACCTCTTCTTCAAGGCCACCCCTTGCTCACTCCAACCCCCTTCCTCCCCCATCCTCACTCACTTGCACCAGATTGGGGTGCAGGCTCTGGTCTTGTGCCAAGGGGTTTGGAGTATGGGAGGGGCTCCGGGCTTAGCCCAGGGTGGGGGATTGGGGGTCCAGGAGGGATTTCAGGGTGCAAGCTCTAGGAAGGAGTTTGGGCACAGCGAGACTCAAGACTGGGGCAGGAGGTTGGGTGCAGGAGGCAGTACAGGGCTGGGGCAGGGGTTCAGGAAGGAAGCTGTGGCTGGGCACGTTTAACTGAGACAGCTTCTGGGTGGTGGAGCAGTGGGGTTAAGGCAGCCCTTCAGCACTCCTGAAAGCAGCTGGCACGTACGGCAATGGCTCCGTGGTGCCGTGTGCTGCCCCTCATCTACTGAGCCCACAGCTTCTCCTGACCACGGTTCCCCATCACTGATCAATGGGAGCTGCAGGAGCGGTGTCTGCAGGCCAGGACAGCATGTGGAGACCCCTGCTCTGCCTGTCTCAGAGGCCACAGGGACATGCCAGCCAGGACCAGGAGCAGCAATTCCCCTGGGGATACTTCCTCCAGCCACGACAGATTCGGCATTTTAGAGCTCACAGCGCCCCTCCCACAACTTGTCCAGCAAGTAGGAGGCTCCCAAGGGGCAGCTCCAAGGCAAAGGGCAGGAATAGCATAAGAGTGGGTAGAGGGGAAACTGAAGTGCCGGCCCTTTAGAGCTTCCTGGCCAAACCAGTCAGGATCACCCGCCAGCGGTTCCAAGATCTACTGGTCGATCCTGAGCTACTGGCTGGTGACCACTGCTTTAGCTGATGTTTATACCGTGCGCACCTAGAGGACAAACGGGCTAAACGTTTACTGGTTTACAAACCCTCAACCGCAAGTTAAAATAGCAAGATACTGCTGGAGTCTGGTTCTTCTGGAAACCCTGCGATGAGGCAGTTAAAGGACTAGCTGCCCGTTATTTCGAAATATACTCAAAATAACCGGCTTCTGGCTCCGACTCCTGTAACCCGCATTGTACGAGGAGTAAGGCAAGTCGGGGGAGGCACGCTCTGTTTCAAAATAACAGCTGTGTAGACAGCACCCAAAGTCGAAATAAGCTATTTTGAATTAAGCGACGCAATGTTGCGTGGCTTATTTTGTGTTTCGTCCTGTTGTGTAGGCATGCTCTAAGTAATTCAACAGTCACTAGAATAAAAGAAAAACATTGTAAACATGCTTCTGAGCAGTCACCTGCAAATAAATGTAAAGCTTAGCACAGCAGAAAAACTGTATCAAGCCTGATTGGCAGTATAAGAAGGGAAACTGAGGCACACTACCTATGAATTTTATAACTGATCAGTGGAGGCTCATCTGGGATTTCAGCTGGGAGCTCTCAGTTGAAATCATAATATTGTACCTCAGCTCTTCCCTGAAAGAACACACTGCGAGCCAGTCCTTTACAATCTGCAGTCTAAAGCTTTATTAACGAAAGAGAGTAAAATTGTGAAAGGAATCCAATGACACCCCCCCCAGTTACAACGTTCTTGGTGTCGGCTTGTAGCAGAGCTGCAATCAGCTGTCTGTGATTATGTCTCTGGAATCCATTGTCTGTTAGGCTGGGCCGTCAGTTCTTCCCGGCTGCAGTTCAGTGCAGAGACAGGTGATCCGCCGGGCTGAAGAGAAAGATGCCCTGGGGGTTCTTCCATTTCACAGCCGTACCCATGTGGAGGGAATCCCATTTCTCTCGCTGTGCAAAAGCAGGTCCCAGGACAGAGTCTGTCGCACAAACAGGTCATCTGTCCACACAGGACTTCGCTCGTTTCCGGCACTGCCCCGGCTCGCGTGCTGGTCTGAACATTCGTGGCCAAGTTCGTCAGATGCAGATTGACACCCCCTGAGCTGCGCTGGCAGTGAAGGGCTGCGATTCCCTTGGCCGTCAAGCCCGTCTCCTATGGGCCAGCGTTGAAATGCAAGTGCAGAGCCAGTGCTCGGAGCTTCTTGTACGAAACCGCTACGTGCGTGTGAGCAGTGTCAACAGAAACCAGGGAATACGAGGCTTGTCACAGACATCACACTTGGCCCGCCGTGTATAAGATTTGGTGCGAATATGTTCCACTGGTTGCAGCAAGGATTTGTACATTCACGTTACAGCCCAATAGTGTCGCCCCTCCGCGGATCACTCGGTAGTTTCTTACAAGGGCCCACTACAGCCTGTGTGTTTCACCCTCCACACGCAGCACCCAATGGCTGAGATGGGGGTAATGTTACAGCCCTAGCTTACAGGCAGGAAGCCACAGCAACACAGTGACTTGCCCAGGGGGAGAAAGGACAGCATGTGGCAGAGTGAAGACTAGAACCCAGATCTGCTGTGTTCTCATGAAGCACCCTGACTGCGTGGCTGGCCTCTTCTGGGCGCAGGTCATGCAAAGCAAAGTCGCATATAGAGCGAAGCGAGGTGGGGTTGCAGTTACTTGATTATGAAGACTCCCCACAATAAGAGCCATTTGCCAGGACCCCAGCAATGCGTCCATCTACGCAAACTGATCATCTTCCTCTGCGGGCAACTCCTTCATCCCCTGGTGCACCGCTCCCTCGATTGCCTTCTGCTCTGCCACGCTCATAGGGGGCAGCACGGCCTTCAGCTCCCTGTCAATCGTCTCCACCCTGGCCTCCACGCTCCGATCAAACTCCTCCTTCTTCTCGATCACCAAATCATGGATGGCTTGGCGGGCCTCTTCGCAACCTTTCTGTAACCTCTCCCGCTCAGACTTGAAGCTCGGGTCCGTTGGTTCCAGGGCGATCAGTCGCCCCAAGCTGCTTATGCGATCCATCAGGAATTTATTAGACACTTGGGTGTAGGTCTCGGAGATCATGTGCACCAGGTGGGCCACGTTGGAAGCGTTGAACGCCTGGCTGTAGATCATGTCTAGGACAAAGGAGTTGGAGGAATAATTTCCAATTTGCTGTACGTCCGAGACAGAGCTCACAAATTCCTTGATGTTCCGACTGAGGCAGGAGTCAATCAGGCTGGAGATCATCTGGAAGAACCTCACCATCTTCTCCCACTGCTCCTTCACCCTCCCCAGGGCCTCCAGCCCTTTGATCAGCATCTCCTTGGCCGTCTTGAAATCAATTTCCTGCACCTTGCATTTCTCCATGGCTCACATGAGCTCCTTCAGCTCGTCGTTCTGCTTCTTGAAGTTGTCAAAGCTCCTCTGATATTCCTCCTGGGTCTCCTTCAGCATCGCCCGGCTCTGTTCCACCTTCAGATGAGCATTTTGCACGGCACTGGATGCTACCGTGGAGGCTTGTTGGGATTTAGCCAAGTTCGGCGGTTTGGGGGTGAAGGCAGGAGCTCCCATTGAGGATTTACTCATTGTATCAAACTCTGATGCTCTTTGGTATAAGTGTTGGATCTCTTCAACAAGAGACTTTTCTTCTTCCTTTCCTTTGTTTTTGGACAAGGCCAACTTTTCCAGCCATTCACAAATATGCAGGCCAGTCGTACAGATCTGCTGAGCTTGAGTTTTTGGCTTACACTCCTGTTCTCTGTCTATGCTGCTCTTCTGTTCTCGGAAAGCATCTTTCAGCCTGTTGGTGGTAACTGTCTGAGTTTGCTCACTGAAGATTTTCTGCATATCGAGGCCAGCGGGCTCAACGATTAGCTCTTTGAGGCTTGTTGCGTACGCCAGGAGCATCCCTGATTTGGGAAAAATGCTGAGTTCTGGTATGGTGCGTCCATGCTCACTCTCCTCTGGGCCGGCTGCTGTACCTCCTCCTGTTTCCCCAGCTTGTATATTGCCGAGTTTTCCTGTGTACACACTTGCAACCCCATTGGCAGTATTCATGATTCCATTTGCAAGACTCTCCACAATGTTCACGCCCAATACTTCCCACCCTGTGGGGACGGCTTTCATGGCATCCTTGTACTGGTCAAAGGTCTCATCAACCTGCTTCTTCACCTGGTTGTGATACTGCTCAGCCAGCTTCTGGGCCTCCCTGGCGGCTTTCTCCTTGATCTGAGCCTGCTGCAGGGCAATCTCGACATCCTTCAGCTCATCCTCGTAACCCTTCTTGGCGTTCAAACAGGCCTCCATCAGCTCCTGGATCAGGTGGATGACGGCTGAATACTTGTCCTCCACCGCCTTGGCTAAGGCTTGGCAGTCGTCTGCCACGGCCTTCATGTTCTTTAGGTGTGTGGGCAGCATGGCGTTCACCGTCTCCATGTCCTGGAACAGAATTTGAACAATCGTCTTCGTCCGTCCCGGGACGCTCATGGAGAGCAGCCGTATCTTGTCCATGTTGGCGTGCGCGGCGTTGAAGGCCTCCCAGCCTTGGTTGCTAACTTGACACAAGGAGGCCCTGAAGGATTCTGGGTACCTGATGTGCTTGAAGCCGTCCTTAGGGGGGTTCTTATTGATGGAGAAGTCCTTCTGTGCTGCTGAAATGAACACCAGCTGCCCCAGGATGGCGATGGAGATGGGGGCCGGCATGAGGAACTCCTCCCAGTTGGCGTAGGACTTCATCCTCAGCGCCGTTTCCTCCCGCACACTCTGGGCTTTGCTGACGCTCAGCTCAGCTTTCACCAGCGCTTGGGACGACTTCCTGTCTTCATCCGCCATTGGGCAGCCAGTAACGCTGAAAACATGATGAGTTGTGATTAATTTGTCCATTAGGGCAGCACCCAATGCGAAGAGAGACTCCAACATGCTGGGTGTAGGACAGAGACCTGGACCCATGTTCGCTTCCCTAAGAGAGCTAGTGCACGAAGGCTACGGCTAGACTGTGTCTGTTTTGTGGAAGAGGAAATGCAAATGGAGTGCTTATTTGCATATCTCATGCTCTCATTTGCATATCCACTTCCAATCCTTTTTGCAGAAGAGGCTTTTTGCGATAAAAAGCCCTGTGTAGATGGGGCAATTTGTCATCAAAACCCCCTTTTCTGCAAGAGCCTGTAAAGCTCAGTTTTTGAGGTCCAACGGGGCTTTGATCCCAGCTGGGGCTGGGGCTGGGCCTGGGAATGTCTCTCGCTGGGCCTGGGACTGTCTCTCGCTGTGTCCGTGAAGCACTTGGCACAATGGGGCCCAAATGTTAAGTGTTGTGCTTAGAAATAAGTCAAATGCACAAATACAGATGGGGGGGAGCATGTGAGGGGGGTGTGCCTGGCCTGGCAGGAGCAGTGTGGAGGGGGGCCTGGGAGTCGTAGTGGATCACAACCTCAGTATGAGTCACCGGCAGGATAGTGTAACATAAAAAGCACACACTAGCGTAGGCTGCATTAACAGAAGCAGAGCATCAACTCACAGGAGGTGATCGGATGGTGCTAGTCTGTGCTGGGTAGGCCTCAGCTAGGGCCCTGTATCCCGTTTTGGTCTCCAGTGCCTAGAAAGTCTGTAGCCAACCAAGAAAGGCTGCAGGGGCGAGTGACAGAACTGGGATGGATTGAAAGCTGTATGAGCAAAGGCCAAAGGGACTGGGTATGTTTTGTTAAGAAAAGAGGAAATTAAGAGGGACCACGATAATAGTTTGTAAATATGTGGAGGGCAGCCATTAAAAAAAAAAAGAAGAAAAGTTGTTCTCTCTTGCTGCACAGGTTCAGCTACTACACCACCGATGTCAGTTACATCTTAGAGCAGCAAAGCAGGGGCAGGGAGCAGTAGCAAAGGGCTGAAGGGGAGCCCTAGGCTAATTAAGCCATGGGGTTCCCTGCGGGTAGGGGACAGCTAGGCTAGGCGAATTGGAGCATCGGTAGCCAATTAAGTCTCTGTTAGGAACCTAATAAACCCCCCGCCCAGCTTCAGGAAGACAAGGTGGAGTGAGGAAGAATGGAGGAACTTGGTCTCGCATGCACTTCTTATCAGTAAACTAGGGAACTACAACTTAGATGGGGCTACTAGAAGGTGGGTGCAGAACTGGCTGGAGAACCATTCTCAGAGAGTTGTTACTAACACTTCACAAACCTGCTGGAAGGGCAGAACAAATGAGGTTTTCGTTTTTGAAGCCAAAAATGCCGACCCGGGGTGCGGAGCCCGAAATTGACGTCCGGAGCCCAAAATCACAGGGGTCTGTTTTGGAACCTGTTCTGTTCAATATCTTCATCAATCATTTAGATATTGGCATAGCCAGGGTGCTTATTAAGTTTGCAGATGATACCAAGCTGGGAGGGGTTGCACCTGCTTTGGAGGATGGGGTCCTAATTCAAACTGATGTAAATCGGATGAAGTTCAATATGGATAAATGCAAAGTGCTCCACTTAGAATCATAGAATACTAGGACTGGAAGAGACCTCGAGAGGTCGTCGAGTCCAGTTCCCCGCCCTCATGGCAGGGCCAAGCACCATCTAGACCATCCCTGATAGACATTTATCTAACCTACTCTTAAATATCTCCAGAGATGGGGATTCCACAACCTCCCTGGGCAATTTATTCCAGCTTTTAGCCACCCTGACAGGTAGGAACTTTTTCCTAATGTCCAACCTAAACCTCCCTTGCTGCAGTTTAAGCCCATTGCTTGTTGTCTTGTCCTCAGAGGCCAGGAAGAACAAGTTTTCTCCCTCCTCCTTGTGACATCCTTATAGATATCTGAAAACTGCTATCATGTCCCCCCTCAATATTCTCTTTTCCAAACTAAACAAGCCCAATTCTTTCAGTTTTCCCTCATAGGTCATGTTCTCTAGACCTTTAATCATTCTCGTTGCTCTTCTCCGGACCCTCTCCAATTTCTCCACATCTTTCTTGAAATGTGGTACCCAGAACTGAACACAATACTCCAACTGAGGCCTAACCAGCGCAGAGTGGAGCGGAAGAATGACTTCTCGTGTCTTGCTCACAACACACCTTAGGAAGGAACAATCCACTTCACACACACAGAATGGGAAGCGACTGTCTAGGAAGGAGTCCTGCAGAAAGGGATCAAGGGGTCAGAGTGGATCACAAGCAAAATAGGAGTCAACAGTGTGACGCTGTCGCAGAAAAAGCAAACATGACTCTGGGCTGCATGAACAGGAGTGCTGGGAGCAAGACACAAGAAGTCATTCTTCCGCTCTACTCTGCGCTGGTTAGGCCTCAGTTGGAGGATTGTGTCCAGTTCTGGGCACCGCATTTCAAGAAAGATGTGGAGAAATTGTAGGAGGTCCAGAAGAGCAACAAGAATGATAAAAGGTCTAGAGGAAGGAAGGCTGAAGGAATTGGGCTTGTTTAGTTTGGAAAAGAGAACATCAGGGGGGACATGAGAGCAGGTTTCAGGTATCTAAAAGGGTGTTGCAAGGAGGAGGAAGAAAATTTGTTCATCTTGGCCTCTGAGGATGAGACAAGAGGCAATGGGCTTAAACTGCAGCAAGGGAGGTTGAGGTTGGACATCAGGAAAGCCTTCCCGCCTGTCCGGGTGGTCAAACACTGGAATAAGTTGCTTAGGGAGGTTATAGAATCTCCATCTCTGGAGATATTTAAGAGCCGGTTAGATAGGGATGGTCTAGATGGTGCTTGGTCCTGCCATGAGGGCAGCGGACTGGACTCAATGACCTCTCGCGGTCCCTTCCACTTCTTGTGTTCCATGAGTCTATGAACTGGAGCAATTGTTGAGATTAGAAAGGTTGGGGAATTGGGGGAAGAGAGACCCTGTGCCCAAGCAGCAAGGACTGAGGGTAACCCTGCCCAAGGTAGAAGAGCATAAGAAACCCTCAGGGGTAGAGAGCAGCTGGGTCTCAAGAGCAGGGGAAAGTGATTTCCTAGACCCTCCCTGCCAAGGAAAGTGGGGGACCCAAGATATCAACCCTGGCCATCTTGTCACAGTCGGGAAACTTCCAAAGTGTAAGGACAGCAGGACCATGGCACAGGCTGCTGAGGGAGATTGTGGAAACATCATCCCTGCGAGCCTTTTGCTCCAGGGCAATCCTGCGCTTCTGAGCTGGGCAGGGTTTGTGCAGAATGACTGTTCTGTGCAGAATTTCATTGTTCTCCGCAGCACTGGTCCTGTGGAACTGCCGGCTGCCACTAGGGGGCACTGGACCTGGCAGAGCCCAGCACGGCTCCCCAGTTTGTGGAGGATGCTGCCAGTGGATGGGAGGGAGAACTGGAGGGTCCCAGCACCCCCAGAAGGAAGGACACTGCCTGTTTTACAGTGATCAGAGCCAGCTAACACAGACCAGCACTGAAATCCCCACAGGAAACTCCACCCAGCCCATCTGACCAGCTTCAGGCTGTGTCTGCCTATTGGCCTCTGGGAAGAAAGGCTTCAGGTGCCCAAGTTGGGGGCCCTGTGCAGCCCCCTGGATGGTCTCCCTCCGAATTCCGCTCACTCTCCCCCTTGCAGGGCCCTCTATCTGGGAACCTCTGAAAGGCAGCCTAAGGGTCAAGGAGAATCAACTAACAGGCCAGAGAGGCAGCGTTCTGCCCCCAGCTGTGTCTGGATGGTGTGTGTGACCCCCGGACTGCGGCGCCCAACTAAACCAAAACATAGCAGAGAGATAGGCATTACATTAACTCAACTCCAGGTGGGTCTGTAGAGCTGCCTGGATGAGGGATGTAATAATATAGTTGATTAACCGATGTGCGAAAACAAAGAAAAAGCTTATTGGTTAATGCTATAGGCGACACACATCCCTTCCCTCTCTCCCAGCCCTTTGCCAATAAGGGTACCTCTAAAACACACCCCTCTGTCAGCTGAGGGAGGTAAATTAGATGTTTTGAAAGTGCAAATGAAGCAGGGATTTAAATATCCTGCGCTTCATTTGCATAATCCTGTCACGGCACTGTTTTGAACAAGCGCCATGTCGAAAGTGAAACCACGGGTTAGACAGGTTTTTTCGACAACGGGGAGCTTTTTCAAAAGATCTTATACTCTTCAAAAAAAAAAAAAAGATTGTGTAGTCCTCATTTTTGGAGTACAAGATCTTTTGTAAAAGCTCCCCATGTCTAACAGGGGCAGGGGCTCTTCGGGAGCAGAGTCTGAACGCACTGGCTGCCGGCCCTGCCTCCAGGGACTATGGACTAGTCAAGTAACCGATAAGAATTCGTGAGGTTGCTCGACGATTGAGTTAATGATATTTCCCATCCCGCACCTGCATGGTCACCTCCAGACTTGCTGACAGGAGAGCTGCAGTAAATGGCTCTCGGAGTAAATTACTCCGACAGCAGAACATGCCGAATTTGTTTCCCCAAGGAAGTCTCCAGGACGCCAACATGGGGACACATTTGCTCAGTGAGTGGGGCAGGGCCGGTGGGAGGCCGTGGCTGGGAGGGAAATGGGGCCCGCTCAGCCTGGAAACAAGGCGTCGGTGCGTAACAGCGTGGGAATTAACCCCGCGGCCAGTTTCCCTGGATGCTGGGGAAGTCTCCATCACTCACAGTTGGCGGGTTCTGCTCTGGGAATTACCAGGCGTTCTGCGGGAGCTCACACAAGACACCCCACGGCTCCCGTCTGGCTTGAGGACCTCAGGGACCGTCTGGAGCCGAGCGGGCTGGGCGCGGAGAGATCCGGCTCCTCACACTCCGTCGGCCCCCCCCCGCCTGATTCGCCAGGGGGGATTTCCCGGCCAGGGAAATCTGTTTCACAACAGATACAACCAGCTGCCACCAAGACAGCACAGAGCCTCACCGAGAGCCGTCCGGGTGCGAGTGCTCGCTCAGTCCTGCCGCGGAAGCTGGAAAGCCGCTGCCTGGCACCGATCGCAGACACAGTGGGGGCTCCACGTGGCTCCCTGGGGGTCCAAGCTGCACTCTGGGATCTGTGGGGTTGGGGCGAGATGTTACCCTTTGAGGAGCCCCCTTCGCTTCCCCTCCCCCCCTCCTATTGCACTAGCAGGAGGTGGGGGAAGGGCAGGAGGGGAGAGGTCCCAGGGGGTACATAGGGTGACATGGCAG
>JANRFK010000270.1:9758414-9771792 GCA_030068395.1 Apalone spinifera | reverse complement strand
GCTTTTAAAACAGCTGCCCATGTGCACAGGCTCTGCAGAGCTGCCTGCCCCTCCCCCATCACAGGGAGCAGGTGCTTGGGGGGAGCTGGCTTAAACTTGAGCACCAGATCCCGTGGAGTTGCCTGTCCCCCCACACTGCTGCCTCTGACAGAGAAGCAATAGGACAGAGGATGAGGGGGGCAGGCAGGAGTCAGTACACGTGGGAAGCCGGCTTTCAAGCCACGAGCGTATCGGCTCTCGTGAGCTGATTGCCTCCCTCCTCCCCCCACACACAATGTTCCACACTCAGAGGTGGGGAGGGAAGTTGATCAATGTATATGCCTTCCTCCCCCCCATACACAATGATCCACACTCAGAGGTGGGGAGGGAAGTTGATCAATGTATATGTTAGTTGCTGACAAAAGGCCACAGTAACGCCAGAGAGACGTGGATAAATCCCTGTAATAGTATCACTCTCATATAACTTTTAGATCTATCTTTGTTAAGTGTTCTTATAGAATCTCTGTAACATTTCTCCTATAACTTTGTTTTAAGAGAAACTTTCCTTTTTATATATATAGAGCTTGTAAAAAAAATGTCTTTTGAGCTCTCCCCTTTCCTTGATTGTCCTGTTGAAATGGATGAGGGGTGAATGGAGACTGAAAGGTGAGCACCTCGAGCAGCAGTTGCCAGGGTGGAGAAGGTCTGGGAGCCAGATCCAAGCCAATACCAGTGCAGTGAGCTCATTAAGAAGACTGGACATACAGACCCTTGGGAGTCCAGCAGCAAGTGCCTGCCCTTGGAAGAACTCTCTTTGAAGCAGCATTAAGAAAGGCAAGGTGCTGACTAATTGGCTGCATGACAGGGATAAATAGGAGGCATCTTGCAGAAGGACCCCGGGTTTTTGTCTTGTCAACATGGGAGCATCGATCCAGATTGGCAGAAGCCCGCCTCCACCCCTCCCCCATCTAACTCACCTGGCCAGTGCAGTGAGGGGGAGCAACTTTTGGTAACAACAAGACGGAGCATGCATGTGTGTGTGTGTTAGTGCATGAGTGTGATGTGTCACATGCGTATGATAAGTATTGATTGATCTATGTATGTTCAATAAATGTGGCGTGTTGCCTTATCCCTCTGAAAAAGATCCTGGGTGCTTCTTTTAAGCACAACAGAGAGAAGGGGCAGAGACAGGTGGGAGCGGATACACATGGGGAACCATGGGGTGCCAGGGCAGCCTCTGTCGTGGGGAGATTGGTGTCTCAGCAGACAGGGGCTGCTCTCTCCCTGTGCTGCTGCCTCTGAATCAGAGGCAGCAGCAAAGGGTGGTAAGGAGCTCCTGGGAGTGGGGATGGCCCTGCCCCCTGGGAGTATAGAAAAGTCGTGTAACCGATACCTTTTGTGTGCGGTCACACAATTATTCAGTTAATCACTAACATCCACATTAACTGGTTAAGTGCTATATGTGGCAAGTGCGGGCAGGGAGCTGCTCCAACCAGCCAGGCTGGAACGCTCCTACCCCTACCTGACCGCTGGTTAATCAGTAACTGTCAAGCCTCATGTGGGAAGGTGCTAACCGGTTATCTGCAGACATCCCTAGCAGCCACAGGGGAGATTTCACAGTGGCACCGCTGTAGCTGTACAGCTACATAACCCTCGCCTGTACCCAGACTCAGGCTGGCTTTCTTTTGTGTGTGGCTACAAGATTTCACTCCACCCATAATCATTCATTTATGTTTTTAACTGATGTTGAGACACTGGAAAATTTGTGCTAATTTTAGTTCACTTTTATATAAACAGTTAAACAGGGCAATTGCTGAAATCAAACAAATCAATCAGTCCTGTAAGCAGCAGCAGAAGCTACGGACATTCCTACCTGATTCCAGCCCAGGGACACACAGCGTTAGGAAGAAAATGATCAATTTGTGTAGAGAGGAGCCAACAAAGAGAACTTCCATCTCACCGGAACTGGATCCAGACAACAGGCAGGGGGGAGGAATAAGATGTCAGCAGCATCAACGAAAATGTCTTGAGTGTAGCACACTCCCAGTGATTTCAGACAACCTGGACACAGAGACAATGGAAAATGATGACCAGGTGTATTACTGCCCAAACCAAACCAGGCACTGCACATTTCTCTGTTTCTGCCTGACTTTCAGTAACTTCCTGAATGCTGGATCTGATCTGATCAAGTCCAGCATCCCCCGGAGATCTCCCGGCACTGCTCCAAAGTCCTCTCCTGATCCCGGGAAATGGACCCCATGCACACATCAAATATTTTAGCTAAAATTGTATCCTGCCATAGGTAAAGAGGATATAAAGGGGACCCGTTGAAGATGCAGTGGATCTGAGCACAATCCACCCAGTAAGTCTTTTTGCCAAAGCCTTTGAGAAAAGTTTATAGTTGGAGCAACACAGGGACCCAGATCTCTCATCCTTCACTTCCCCAAGGAGCCCCTTCTTAGGTTCAAAAGAGACTGAGTGGAACTGCTCAAAAAAGACCGAGTGGAAATGTCCCTGGTGCTCTCCTGAAAAACCTGGAGCAATTCAGGCCCAAAGAGAGTTCAAAAGGCCTTGCCAAACTCAACAGGGAAACTCTCATTACCAGATTCTATGATCTGTCTGCAATTTCCTGATGTGTTAGACTCTTTTTCATTTGATTGTGTCTCATCTGATCTCACCCACACTTTCATCCTCTCCTCTCCTCCTGACTAGAACATAGAGCATCTCTATTTATAGACCTCCCGTAATTGATATCTCTGTCCAATCCATGTGCTCCTCTGCACCTGTTGGCTTTCCCCAAGCGCTTAGTTTAAAAACTGCTTTACAACCTTTTAGTGTTAAGTGCCAGCAGTCTGGTTCCATTTTGGTTAAGGTGGAGCCCATCCTTCCTGTATAGCGGGGTGAGCAATAATTTTTGCCCAGGGGGCTACTTCAGAAATGTTTGAAGTAGCCCCAGGCCACCCGGGAAGGGGTGAGGCCTAAACAGGAAGGGTGGGGCCTAAATGGGAAGGGGTGGAGCTGCTCCATCCAAGGACCGTGATTGGTTTGGTGGTGGGGGAGCCCCTTTTCCCTCCTTCCTACTAGGCACCCATGCCCTGGAAGAGGCTTGGCATCCTCCCCCACTCCCAGACCAATCAGGGCCTGGGGGCAGGGGAGCGTGGGAAGCCGCCTCCCACCCTGCAAGGACGCGTGGCACTTTGAAGCACCATGGGCTCCTCGCAGGGCTGGGGCAGGGCGAAGGAAGCTTCACGCAGCCCCCAGACCCTGATTGGCAAACAGACAAGCTAACAGATTAACACATGCTCAGCACACAGCTCCCCTTGGCTGCAAAGGACAAAACGGAGCCAATGGGAGCTGCGAGGCTTCGTGGCTGTGGCACCGGTACATAAACAAACTGGGTTGGCCAGTTCATGTGTTTCTCAAAGTGATTTCGCGGAACACTTTCAGAAATACTGGTCTAGATAGTGCTGGGTCCTGCCATGAGGGCAGGGGACTGGACTCGATCTCTCAAGGTCCCTTCCAGTCCTAGTGTGCTATGTAGGGTTGCCAGGTGTCCGGTTTTGAACCGGACAGTCCAGTATTTGAGCTTTCTGTTCGGGAAACAAATTGAGACAATAGAAATGTCCCATATTTTCTAAATAAGATGTAATGTCGATTGTGATGGAATGTCAAATGTGTCTAGTATTTTTATTGAAACCATCTCGCAACCCTAGCGCTATGATTCCATGATTCTAAGAGCTTTTCTCTTGGCCAGTAATGTATCCTGGTAATAATTTTCTATTTTCTCTATATCCAGGTTGTCTTACATCATTAACTCTGTTACATTCAATACATTCTTTTTCGTTTCTCTCTCTGCTGCTGTCGTCTGGATCAAGTTCCGGTGAAATGAAAGTTCTCTCCATCTGCCACTGCTCCAGAGCCGGCTCCTCTCTGCCTCAGTTTATCATTTTCTTCATAACGTTTTATGTTCACAAGCTGGAATCAGGTAGGAATGTCTGTGCATTTGGCTGCTTCTTGCATGATTTATTGATTTGCTTTGATTGATTAAAACCAGCGAGTGGTTCTGTGGCACCTCAAGACTAACCAAAATATATAGACTCATGAATTGGAGTGAAAATAACAAAAGCCAAGATATTTATTTAGCAGCAGAAGTACCCCTCAGTTATATGACCCATTTTAATGAGGCTAATTAAGTGGACTGGATGTGTCCCATACATGGTTTTTGATACGGAAATGCAGATATTAATTGCAGGAGAAATTAGCTTTGTAGAGTTAATGTTAATGTTTTTGTTTGGGCCCAGGGGAATGGTGTCAAATCTGATGATAAATTCCAGTTCTTCAGACTCTCTGTAAACTGGTTAGTGAAATTCCTTTTAGAAGAATGGTGACATTTACATGCATGATTGAGTGCCCAGGCAGGTTACAGTGTTCCTCTACAGGTTTCTGTGTGTTACTATTTCTGATGTCTGACTAGAGTCCATTTATCCTCTGGTGCAGAGACTGCCCAGTTTTGCCAATATCCATGGCTGAGGAACATTGGGTCACACTGATGGATGTGCAGTTGCATGA
This sequence comes from Apalone spinifera, assembly GCA_030068395.1. Taxonomy (NCBI): domain Eukaryota; kingdom Metazoa; phylum Chordata; order Testudines; family Trionychidae; genus Apalone; species Apalone spinifera. The sequence continues at coordinate 9,767,244 of JANRFK010000270.1, read as the reverse complement.
GCCTCTGATATGGTGGCTAATGTGGTTAGGTCCTGTGATGGTGTCATGTGTATAGATGTGTGAACAGAGTTGGCAATGGAGTTTATTAGAAGGGCAGGTTCCTGGGTGAGTGTGTCTGAGGTGTGATGTGTGGCTGCTGGGAAGGATTTGCATCATGTTGACAACTGGTCACTTACATCACTAATCACACCACATTCAGGTTGCTTCCCGTCCCAAGAGACCAGTCACTTACCTAGATCAGTTTGTACCCTAGATCAGTGGTACGCAATCCATGGGTCACGACCCCCAAGGGTGTCGCAGATGTCTTCCCAGGGGGTTGTGGCATTTAGATCCAGCTGGTCAGGGGCTGGGTGCGGCCATGCTGCATGGTATTTAGATCCTGCAGGATGGTGGCTGGGCCTGGCAGTTGGCCGTCCCTGCGGCACAGCGCCAAGATCTGACCAGCCGGGGGCTGGGCCTGGCCATTGGTGGCCCCCACGGAACAGGGGTCGCAGATCAAAAAAGGTTGTGGACCACTGCCCTCGATCACAAAGACAACGCCTGCAGCCAATCCTGCCATAACCTACTGGAAGGTCTATTAAGCAGAAAAAAGAAATAAGAATTTTGTGCAGGTCCAAGCAAGCAAATATACACATGAGAGTTACCATCTAACTTCTAAGAGTGACAGTTGTAGAGATCTGCCCATTCCAAGTGTCCTTCAGGGTGGACGTAGGAGAGAAGCCCTGGGGATCTCTGGCTTCAGTCTGGTTTCCTTGGCCTTTTCAGAGTTCGGACCACAAAGACATGGAAAATGATCAGGTCGGCTGTATTATTGCCCTCTTCCAGTTACATGACAAAAAAAAAAAAAATGGGACAAGGCATTGTGGATAAGGCACTTAACAAAGATTTGTCTTATCATGGCCCATTTAAATGTTGATCTCCTGGATTGGGAGGGGAGGGGGATGAATAATTTCTGTGCCTGGGATCACAAGTTCAGAGCAAACGTTTTCAAAGTTCTAAAGCAGACGTGACGTGCTTTCTTATAGCATGAAATACAGACATTGCAAGTGAGATCCATGCCGGCAGCAGCCTACAAGCATTTCACACAGGCTAAATGCTAAATACATTCTTATAAGAATAAAAGCGATTTTGAGCAAAACTAACACCTCGGTGAATGGGCCAGGTCTCCAGGTGAATGGGTCAGGTCTCCAGCTATGAGTCCTTAGCTAATTCCTGGCACCGGGTCTTCCGGTGTCACACCCACCACATGCCATCCACCCGAGTTCCCAATATGGCCTTCCTCCCGTGTCCTCCTTAACACCCCCTTTTCTTCTAGAAACCCAGGCAGTCCAGACTGGAAGCCCAGATTCCATTGGAACTGGTGGGGAAGTGGGGGGCACAAAAGAATTTGAATAAGGAAGCTTTCACTGAAGGTCACTGCCACCTGTCTCTTGACTGTTAAAAACCGAGGGAGAGGAGGGGAAATATGAGCTGTAAGATGCTCTCTGAGCTGACAGGGTTCAGGTGCAAAGTGAGCAGCAAGTCAAGCATGTGTCCGGCTGTAGGAAACCTTGTCTTGCCCACTCCTGCCAGCTGAGTGGGTAGTGAAGGAGATTGGGGTACCGTGTCAAGGCAAATAGAGTGAGGTCATGTAACTGAAGATGACTGTGCACTCAAGTGGGGAGAAATAAAACAGTTCGAGCAACCTCTAAAATCAGTCAGCTCCTAATATATCGGGGGCTTTATTTGGGAACCTAAGGCCCCAGCTCAGGAAAGCATTTAAGTGTTTCCTTAAGAACATGTTTTAGCTCCTTTCCTGAGGAAAGGGTCTTTCCTTAATTATGTTTTTTCACTTTCAAAAAAACTGCAAAACCATCTCACCCAGAAAGCAACAATTGTAACTGTTTGCTAATGCGAGTTAATTCCATCTGGAGCTGCTTGGAAAAACAATGGCAAAGCAGATTAAAACAAATATTAATTATGGATATGCAATTATGGATACTCAAATGCATTGTTTGTTGGAAAAATCATCTCACAATTCAGATCACATCCTATTAAAAGACAGAGCCCTGCAGTAGAAACACAGAACTGGAAATATATACAGTAGAATCTTGTGTGATTGATCAAAATGATACTCAACTCCTTCTATTTATTTGTTTTTTCTGTGTCCTGGTGCATTTTGCAGCTCGGTTTACAGTGGTTGGGCCTGGTCACCCTGTCACGGCCATTGCAGGCGGGGACATTGTGTTACCCTGCCGCCTGTCACCCAGCATGAGCGTAGAAAATATGGAGGTGAGATGGTTCCAACATGAGTTCACTTCCTTTGTGCACTTGTACCGGCATGGGGAGGAGGAGTTTGGGCAGCAGATGCCCAAGTATCGTGACAGGACGAAGCTTTCCAAAGCCGGCATCACGGATGGGATTGTTGACTTGAGAATTATCGAGGTCAGGCCCTCCGACGAAGGACAGTACCGCTGCTTTGTTGGGGATGGTGACTTTCATGAAGAAGCTGTACTGGAACTGAAGGTCGCAGGTCAGTAACACGGGTCTGTCGTCTCTTGTTAGCTGGTTCGTAGACCCAGACCACAAAAGTAGTTAGGTTCCTAATGCCCACGTCAGCACAAAATTTTGGTAACCTCCAGCCAAGTCCTTTAAATAATCATTAAATTAAGTAGACACGAGGACAGAAAGAGAGACTGTGTGGTGCAGTGGTTGGAGCACCCATCTCAGAGGTGGGAGACCCAAGACCAGTCTCCCAGCTCTAGCTGATCTTTCATTATTTATCAAGTCAGGATAAATAATGAAATAGGCAGTGGAGTAGGGGGACTGGACCTGGGTTCTCCAGCCTCCCTGACCATTGCCCTGCAGTTGCTTTCTCTGGCCCAATGACTATTTACAAATTTATAAGCAGTAGCCATACACTCCCTCTCTCTCTCCCTCTCTCTCTCTCTCTCTCGCCCTCTCGTCTCAGCACTGCAAGTATATTTTTTTAATGGGCTGGCCAAAAGTCTGGCTCAATCCCAGGCTTCCCACTGTGGCTCTGAATTATTAAGGGCCTGGGGAGCCAGTGCACTGGCAGGCTTGCTCAGTCTCGGCTCATGCCGGGTCCCAGCAGCAACCTTGCTGTGGCTCTTCACGGTTGGTGGACTGGGGAATCGGTGCTCAGTGAAGACTGAGCCAGCCTGCATGTGTTCTGGCTCCCCAGTCCCTTAACAATGCAGAGCTGCAGCGGGTTGGTGCCGGGACCAGGTGCGCGCTGGGACGACCTTGCTTCTGGTAAACCCTGCCTTCCATATCTTCGCATGGGCAGGTGAGACAGTCACGCTTCTTCCAACATCTCAGGCAACTTTTGTGCTCTTAAGAGGCACCTCTGCTTACATAAAAGTGGAAAGCTGGACATTTTGTCCCAGGTGCCTGCAACACTTTGTCTTAGTGCTGCTTGGAGCTTCCATGTAAACCAATGTTTCTTAAACTTTTTAAGACCGAGGAATACCAAACAATTTTTTTATAGGGAACACCAAGGATTTTTAAAAAGGCTTGCCCCATTAAGGGTGGCCATTCCCAAGGGAAAAGTTGTTGACCAAAAAAAACCTCCCAAAACCAACGAAAAGTTGTTGAGCTAAACAAACAAAAAAGGACGGGGAAAATAAGTTAAGTTAAAAAGAGAGAGAGAGCAGGCATTGGCCTTTTAAAATCTGTTCAGGCATTGCCCTGTTAAGGGTGGCCATTCTGAACTCTGTTCTCCGCGGCACACCTCCAACTGCCTCTATGCCGTGGAACACACTTTAAGAAACGCTGAATTAACCCAAAGCGCTCTGCAGCTACTTCCATGCCTGGTGCTATTCCCAGCTTTCTTAAGGTCTAAGCTGGACTCTGCCAGCAGCTGTCTCTGAATTCTTTCATCAGTGATACCACAGGCAAGGCTATTCCACTGCGTGGCAATGAACATATCCTCAAAATCACAGCCCTCTGATAAATGACACATTTTTCCATACACACCCATTGTTTATCATTTTTGTAAAGGTTTTCACTTACACACACAGTGTGTAAAACTTCTGGCTAGTTTCACTTTATTCTCCTCACCGATGTAGTATTCAGAAGGATAGAACTGTAGGGCTGAAAGAGATCTTGAAGTCATCAAATCCAATCCTTTATGCTGACACATGGACCATATAAATCTCGACCATCCCTGATAGATTTGTCCGGTGTGGTCTAAAAACCCTCCGATAACAGGGATTCCACAATGCTGGAAGCCCATTCCAGAGTTTATCCTGTTAGAAAGATTTTCCCAATATCTAGCCTAAATCTCCCGTGCTGCAGATTCAACCCACTACTTCTTGTCCTACCCTCAGTGGACATGGCGACCCAATAGCAGGTAGAACGGAAAAAGGGAATCTTTTAATCTGGTACATGTTCATCAGCCTCTAACTTGAGCAGTTTCTTCCCACCCCCCACAGCTCCCTGGAACAAGCTCAGAGAAGCTTTGAGGCTACACACAGGAAATGGCTGTTCTCACACTGGCCACCAGAAGTCAATAAGCAAACCAAAAATGCCTACAACAGCCTAAAAACCAGAACCCAAGAGGGAAATCTCTTGCATTTCTTGCCCTTTTCCCATCACCTGCAGCGCTGCTGGTAACGTGTTCTGAAAGGCTCCCCCTCCATCTCTGAGGCCCCAGGACTGCAGCGCAGTTAAGCAAACATTTGGGGCAGGGATCCTCAGCCCCGGGGGCCGGATGCAGCTCCAGCCTTGTCTGGATCTGGCTCCCGAGACTCACTGATTCCCTTTCCCTTCCCCAGCATTGTGGAGCCCATGCTGGTGCCCCAGGAGCACACAAAATCTGCTAGCCTGGGCCCCCTTAGACTCGGGTACGAAGGGGAATGTGGGCAGTGTCCTTTTTCTCAGTGAGGGATCACACAGTGGGGGCTTTGGGGTTTTTTTTCTCACTTGTGTGCAGCCCCTGACTGATTTTTCTGTGGTCAGTGGCCCCCAACCCAAAAACATTCCCCAGTCCTGGTTTAACAAGCGCTTAAGTTCCATCGCAGGCAAGTTTTCATGAATATCAGCAAGGAAGGAAGTGTAGACAGTCATTTTACTGAAAATGTAAACTTTTATACGCTGGGCTGCATAGGTATCTCATTTAACACTGATTCGTTCTAGCTTTAGGCTCTGCACCTCGCATCTCTGTTGCGGGTCACCAGGACGGAGGGATCCGAGTGGTGTGTCAATCGGCCGGATGGTACCCACAGCCCCAGGTGCTGTGGAGAGATTCCAAAGGGCAGCCTTTATCTGCATTGACTGAAACAAAGGCTGAAGAGGAAGGTGGCTTCTTTAAAATAAAAAATTCTATTGTTATAACGGAAAATACAAAGAAGAATTTGTCCTGCTCCTTAAGAAACACCCACCTGGACCAAGAAAAGGAATCAATAACTTTTTCTATATCAGGTCAGTTCCCACCAAAACCAAACACTGTTGTATCTAAGGGGAAGGAAACATCAGGTTGCTCAACAGTGCAAAAGGTTAAAATATTCCCTCACAAAAATCTGCATTTAAGATTGGGTTACGGTCAGAGCGCAATGTGAAGCTGCTGGACTCTCAGAACTCTCCCGCGTGTGCACAAACGACAGCTTTTCTGAGGCTTAGCACTTTGCCAGTTGTTGGGTGGATTTTCCCAGGGAAAAGGCGCATCCCTGCCATGAGGTCGCCCGTTACTTCATCTCACGTCTCTGCTCCAATGCTTAGGCCACTCAAGTTTCTCCTAGAAAAGCTCATTGGATTTTTTTGAAATGTCAGAACACAGTGTTATTCCCTGGCCCCTTTTTCAGAATGAGTTCTCACAGTTTGGCTGAAAGTTGTCAATAAAGTTCAGTCTGGGGCAGCCGCCCAGCACGGAATTTTTCTGCCCAGATGGGTAAAGTTTGGCAAAGTCATGAGCAATTGAAGACTATGTAATGGGAGGGATAGAGCCACCTTAATAACAGAGGGTGTGGCCAGGCCTACATATCTATGCTGGTGAGGGGGAAAGGGAGAGGCTAGTAATACTTTAGCATTGGGGTGGGCAATAATTTTTGCTGAGAGGGGCCTCTCCAAGATTTTGGTAAGTGGTCAAAGGCCTCACTTCTGTGGAGGGGGCACGGGGCCTGGGGCGGCAGGTGGGGTGTACAAGGGAATTTGGAGTAGAGAACTCGGGTGCAGGAGGGGGTGCGAGGGGTGAGAGGGAGTTTGGGTGAAGGAGGGGTTGTGATCTGGGGTAAGGAGGTTAAATTGCAGTTGTTTGGCTAATCGTGTAATCAATACAACTTGTATCAACTACTGCTCTGCTCCAGCACAGGAAGGGAGGGAGGAAAGAGGCTTCATTCGCTGCATCTGCCTCCAGCAACATTTTTCAGCTCCTACTGCATGAAAATTGGCCAATGGGAACTGAGGGATATTGCTAGGAGGTGGGGACAGCACACAATGCTCCCTGTCTCTCCCCAGCATCCAGAGCAATTAGCAGCCAGCTCTTTACAGTGTCATGAGCCGCTGTGTAGTGAGGCTGCTGGTGAGGTGGTGACAGGCCGGATCTGGCCCGCTAACTGTCTCTTGCCCACCCGCTTTAGATCACCCCTATCTGCCAACCACCCGTGTTCTCCCCGCCCCAATGTACCCGTCCCCCAAGGGATGCAAATTCGTCAGGAGTGGTCGGGCCCTCACTGCACTCCCTGCAACAGCAGGATGGCATACTTCACTCCACTTCCCTGTGGCTTCTGCCACTTCCGGGAGTGTGTGTGTGGCAGGGTGCAATCACAGTGCTCTGGGGTGGCCCACAGGCCGTGTCCCCGGTTTTAGACAGTATTTAATACTAGCAGCAGTGTGTGAGCAGCATCACCTTTTAAAATTGCTTCCTGACGGTTTGTACATCTCAGGGAGAAATGTTCCCTCCTTTGGTTCATGCAGTTTCGGATGTTGACTTGCCTAGTGAAAGTATAGTTTGTTATTCCTCACGCTAGTACAGTGTGAAACAACAAATGGGATCGGTTCTTCTGGAACATCATTATAGTTTGTCGTTCCAAAGGAAAGAATGCCGTTGATTACTTCCAATCTAACGAGGGTGTTGTGTGTTAGATTCCTTTTTCCCAAGAACGTCTCCCTGGATGGTGGTTTGGAGTGTGACTCTGGTGATTCTCTTGGTGTCCATCGGCCTGACTCTTTTTCTGTTCAAATTAAGAGGTAAAGCTCTACTGGGGGGAGGCAGTGTGATCGGAATTGAGAATATTGAGAATTGCCCTTACGAAACGATACTCAGACTTGCTGATGTTGGAAAGTGACAGTAGCTTATGGTGTGAATTTAAATTGATTTTTGTGAAACCAGCGCAGGCTTCTGTGTGAACCCGTCCGTTTCAGTGGAGTTTATTCAGTGTAGTTTAAACATGTTTCTGTTTCCCTTAAAATCAGCCTAAAACTAGGTTTGTGCCAGTTTAATTAGGCTGAAAATGGAGCCTGAGAGAATCAAGTTCCCAAGTCTTACTGAAAATGGATGTGCTTGCGGCTCATAACTACCCTTGGCCCTTATGAAAACCTCTGCCTCAGAGGGTGGGTGAGGGTTAATTCTAGTGTGTTCAAAAGTTGACTGGAGCATTAATGAATGGCCTGTTATTGTTGAGGTGTTTGGCAGGCTCCTTCCGGGGGTGCCGCTGTGCACAGTCTTCCTAGTTTTTCTTTTTTATTTTTGTTTTGAATGTGCGCACGAATGTTCAGTCCTGGGCCGGCAGGCTGCACTCCTGTTAGTTTTGGGTTCTGCAGTTCCAGGAGGAGGGAGCTGAGCAGGAAACAACAGAGTTTGCTCATTGCCTGGTCTCAGGTTGGAGCCAATTCCTGAGGCATCAACTCTTGAGTTTATCTAGGAAGTAAGTGTCCTGGATCCACAGGATTGGAGCTCTACCCTCGCTTTTAAACAAGCGCCTCATCCCCTCGAGTCTGCCCCATCTCCAAAGGGTCTCTCTTCCTTCAAAGAAGGCCTCACAGCCTCATCCCTCCTTCAATGGGCATGTAGGTTTCTGTCCTCCTGTTTTCACTAGGGCTCTTAGTGTAGAAAACAGACGTTTAAACAATTAACCGATAAGCCTGGGTGTATCAGTTAATCCTAACGATGACCTACGACACCTCTGCCTTTTGCTGCCTCTGTAGCAGAGGCAGTGCGGACAGGGGGCATCAGGTCAGACCCTAACACAGCCACACCCCAGTGAAAAGTGACTTGCGCTGGCGGGCTTACCCTGTCCCCAGTGCCTATGGGGTGTACCTAAGTTAACCAGTGCCCAGCAAACAGGCCGAAATGATCAATGACTGGGGGCCAAGTGGAGGTTAATTCACCCAGCAGAAGCTTTTACAGAAGCCTTTTTCTTTGTTTTTCATTCAGGTAAACTTCACACAGAGCTAGGTAAGGGCATGTTCTGTTTGGCTTCTCTCTACTGCTCCCCTTTCTGAGGTAACTCACCCTATTGGTACTGAATTTGTCAGGCTTCCTTCTCATCCCCACCTGTGTCTTTGCTTTCAGAGCAGAGGAGATCCCTCAGTGACGCAGGTAATTCCAACGGGTGTTTCATCGACGGGAGACCCCGCTTCCTCTCAACATGCAAAACACAAGGAGGAAAGGGGGATGTAATATTTCCTGGGCCAAAGAACAAAGGGGCCCTGTGGTTCAAGGAGGAAGAGGAAAGGATCAGCACAAGAACACGCCCTCCTGACACCTCGCTCTGCTAATTCTGAAAACATTCCCAGCTCCGAGTGATTGAGCTATTATTGTCCCGTCGGATCCCAGTCCTATTGTCAGGTCAAGGCACAAGAGTGACCAGCCAAATGTTCAAACCAAGGT
>JANRFK010000270.1:9705331-9717383 GCA_030068395.1 Apalone spinifera | reverse complement strand
CAGCGATGGCAGGAGGCTGACTCAGGGGCTGACAGAAGGAAGAGGGGCCCCAGGAAGCTGCGGGGGGGTCACAGCAGGGGCTGGGCGGAGGGAGAGAGAAACTGAGCTCATACGGATGAGAGAGGAAAAGAGGAAAAGGACCAGAGCTCTGCTCTCAGCAGCTCCCCAGCTGCCTGCAATGGGCCCAGGACTGCCCCTGGTCTGTGCCCCGTGCCCTGGTGCTCTGGGGTCTGATCCGTCTCTTCCCCTGGCAGAGCAGGGACCCTCCCATGGACTCCTGGGTCCTCTGCAGGGGGCAGGAGAAAGAGCAACATCCCCGAGTGCCCCAGAGTCCATGGTGGGCACAGCCCGTCAGTCACTGGGGGGAAGGGAAACTCCCCTCTTGGACACCCCCCCCACCCCACGGCAGAGAACAAGGGGGAGCCCAAGGCCAAGAGCTGCCAAGGAAGCCAGGCCAGGCCACACATGCGGAGAAAGACACTTCCAGGAGGGAGGGACAGACCAGTGCCTGGAACCCTATTGGACAGGATGGAAAAGGAGCTCAAGGGGAGGGCTACATCTCTGGGGCAAGGGGAGTGGAGCAGGAGGAGGAAGGGGACAGGCAGGCGGCTGTAAACGGCCTCCCCATGGTGAGTGCAGCCAGCCTGGGAATACAGCCTAAGGAGGCTCTGTGAGGTGTTGTTAAAAGGGAGCCCTGGCACCACCTGGCAGAAGAGTCACGACCTTACAGCATCTTTTAAACTGCAGCTGCTGGTGCGAATGCCCCAAAATCTCAGGCCCCAACTTGCTCCCACTGTGATGGCAAAGGAGCCTCATTTTCACATGGGAGGTGACATCTGAACACTGACAAACCATTAACGTTGGTTACCTGCTCCTCTATAGAATGCCAATCTTCTCCACCCTACGACCAAGCAGAGAAACCCAGATGAGGTGATCTGAGCACACACTCTATCTCAGAGAGAGCAAACCACGGCCCATGGGCCCCACCTGCCCTGCTATCCGGCCCTGAGCTGAGCCCTCAGCCCCCTCCCTTCTTTCTCCCTCCCCACACTCCTCGCTCTTCATGCCACCTGCCCCAGGCTCCCAGCAGTGTGACTGCAGCTGTGGCCAGGCAGCACAGCTGTGGTGCCACCAACCCCAGTGCTCTGGGTGATGCAGTCATGGGGCAGAGAGCGGGGGGAAGAGCTGGTCAGGGGACGGGAGTCCGGGGGTGGGGTGGTCTGGGGCAAGGAGCAGTGGGGATTGGATTGGGGTGGGAAGCCCTCAGGGGGCAGTAAAGAGCTGGAGAATGGGGGAAGTCAGATGGGGGCAAGACCTGAGCCATGCCTGGCTGTTTCTTTCCCTACCCGGCCCTCCCTACAATTTCTGTACCCTGAGGCGATCCACTTTGCTATATATGCAGAATTCAGCATTGTGCCCATTGACACCGTGAGAAAGTTGGAAGTTACAAATTCTACTAGAAATGTCGAATAAATCAGAAAAAAATGAGAGCTGCACAAACATTGCATGAGCCTTGCGGCTGGGTTCTTTTGTATTTCAAACAGCTCTACTGCTTGTGAATTAGTCCTGGTAAGCTACAGTCAAACTTTTACCTGCAAACATGTTACACTTACAAATGAGCCAAGAAAACCTATTGAAAGCATGTGCCTGCTCTTATTGAAATCAATGACACCTGCCACTGAATCTTGTGGCTACAGGGGTTATTCTAAAAAAATGTACAAGAATAGGGGAGAAGGGTTTCTTACATTAAACTTTGAGCACTTGCTTTTTCTTTGATTACTGGTCATAGAACCATTCCCCCTTCCATAAGTGTTCATCTATCTTGACCAAAGGATGATTTGCATCATGTTACTTCATTTTATTTTGTTAGATTTTCAGAACTAAGGTTAATGCTCAACATCTATTCAAATATCAGTACGTGTTAGTAGCTCAGAATACTCTCTCAAGTGACCTTTTGGCGTGCAAATTCTCATGCTTACTCTGAGACCACCGTTCATTTTTAAATGTATATTATAAATGTATAAAAAACAAAGGCAAAACCCTACAGAAATAAAGCATCATCTTAAGGAAACGTTAGTAAAATAGATTTTACACGTAGGGAGAAGGAGAATAACACTTACTGAGTTCTGCTGCTTGTTTCTCTAGAAAACAAGGACAAACGAATCAATGATTAGTGGAGGGGTTTCTTTTTCCAGGATCTACATGTAAAGTGGGATTTCCAACACTGTCTAAGTGACTAGGGCAAGGAAGTCCTACATCACTTAGGCAGCTTTGGAAATCCTACTTGCCAAGGATTATACACACGATGGCTGAGCTGGAGAAATGTTCTGAGGTAACTAGGATGAAGTTTAATAAGGACAAATGCAAAATGCACCACTTAGAAAGGAACAGTCCAGTCCGTTTCACACACACAGAATGGGAAGCAACTGCCTAGGGAGGAGTCCGGCAGAAAGGGATCTAGGGGACCACAAGCTAAATAGGAGTCAACAATGAGACACTGTTGCAAAAAAAATTTGGGTTGCATTAACAGGAGTGCGGTGAGCAAGACACGAGAAGTCATTCTTTTGCTCTGCTCTGGGCTGATCAGACCTCAATTGGAGTATTGTGTCCAGTTCTGGGCACCATCATTTCAGGAATGATGAAAGGTTCTAGAGAACATGGCCTGTGGAAGAAGACTGAAAGAATTGGGCTTGTTTAGTTTGGAAAAAAAGAAGATTGCGGGGGGACATGATAGCAGTTTTCAGGTATCTAAAAGGGTGTCACAAGGAGGAGGGAGAAAACTTGTTCTTCTTGGCCTCTGACGATAGAGCAAGAAGCAATGGGCTTAAACTGCAGCAAGGGAGGTTTAGGTTGGACATTAGGAAAAACTTCCTACCTGTCAGAGTGGTTAAACACTGGAATAAGTTGCCAAGGGGGATTGTGGAATCTCCATCCCTGGAGATATTTCAGAGCAGGTTGGACAGACACCTGTCAGGGATGATCTAAACCGTACTTGGTCCTGCCGTGAGGGCAGGGAACTGGACTCGATGGCCTCTTGAACTAGAACTCTTCCTTCAGTTCTAGTATTCTTTGAAATTGGCCTGTGCTGCACAGGGCTAATGCAAAACCCTCTGTACCACTCGTTGCTTGTGTAACCCCCACCAGGCGGATTTGAACCTGGGACCTTGGGAGCTGACTATAGAAGCCTCTACCCTCTGAGCTAAAAGCCAAAGTTACGTGCATGGGTTACACTTGCACAGGCAGAGTGGCTGCAAGCCCGAGCTCCCACATCCCCTCCAGCATGTCACAGGCAGAGTGTTTACACTGGCCCTAGAATGTTTAGAATGACAGAGATTTTGATGCATCCCACAAAGGCAAAAAGGTTTAATTTCCCCCTTCTTTGACGAAAATCCCTTGTGAATGTCCCTGTATGTCCTGCTCCAACATTTACCTTTGATTTTGAAGAGATAAAAACTCAGGGCAAAGGAGCCCAGCAAAACCACCAGGGTCACTCCCAGAGACACCTTCCAGGGATTCACCTTAGGGAAAAAGGGATCTGAAAAACACAAGCCCAGAGGCACTCACATTACTTGCTAAGCAGGGACAGAGCTCTGATGGCTCCATTGTGTATAAGGCCAGCCCCCGTGGGACTGGTCTAACACAAAGGAGGGAATGTGGCCCCATCGGCACTGCCCCAAACACCACAAACTGATGTTAAAATGTCTCCAACTAAGACAGCCACCAAATTTGCACATTGGTGTATAAGTGAGCCTGGCTTGGCGTGCAATGAGAGACAACGCTCTCCAGTCCCTGGGGCAGCGGGATGGGACTTATGAAATCTGCCGTGGGAATGTGGAAATCTCCCTCTCTGTGGCTCCATTTCCTGGCCAGCCTTTCTGGGGTCCTGATGATTTAGACACTTGTTCTTTGTAGCAGGAACAGACTGTCACTGGCTAGGGCTAGACTGCATCCGTCAGCAGAGGGATGCAAATAAAGCACTTCAGAAGTGCAAATGAGCCCGGGATTTAAATATCCCGGGCTTCATTTGCATACTCACATTCCGGCACTGTGCCAATCAAGCGCCAATTCAAAAATGAAACTGCAGCTTAGCCGCGGTTCTGGCGAGAGCAGGGAGCTTTTTCGACAGATCCTGTACTCCTCGTTTTTTGAGTCTCTGATCACCGGGTGTTATGCCAGGGAGACCAAGTACCAGTGTTAAAGAACACTCAGAAACTGCCAGGTTGTCTGAAAACAAGAGCTTGTAAATCCACTACTTCCCCCATAATTTGTCAATTAATCATAATCACAATTCATCCCAACGACTGTGCGGGAAACTATTCCTGATTTGTGGTTCTCCTCCTTAAATCTCAGGTCTAAATCTCACCACTTCTTCCTGTGCAACTGTACTCTCCTCCTCCCTAGCCTCATTGCTCCCTCTTCCCTGCAATGAAATCAAAGCAGAATACCACTGCCATGAGCTCACTGCTCAGACTGTATTATTGGCTGCTTTACAGCCCTCTATTGGATTCCCTTTCGCAAAGCAGCAGACATGAACCTCCTGTCTTCACCCCTCCAGGTCACCCCACCTACCAACCCTGCATAGCACCATAAGACCAGGTGCCAGGTTCAGTTAATTGATTGTGTCAACTTCGGTCCCCCCATTCTAGGTGTCGTCAACAAGGTATGTTGGGTTTTCACACACGCTGTCCCACAGAGTGGGAAACACTCCAGCCAAGGCCCATAAAGACACCATCTTGTCCTGCTTTTGGTTTCTCCTCAAAAGTCACCTCTGCAATGACGCAAACTGAGAGTGCCTAGGTAGCTGGTGAGCTCGGAGCATCACCATTTCAGTCCGGAGCTTGAGAAACAATAGACGGTGGTGATGAAATCTGGGTCGCTCTGAACTCAATCAAAGCTTGGCCATTGACTTCTGTGGGCCAGAGATTTGCCTGGAGTTTGAGCCTTGCGACAGAGTGAAGAGTTGTCCCTTCACCCATAAATGGTCAATAGAATATCTAACAACCATACATCTGTGCGGGAGCGGAAGGATGTTTGGCTATTTGTCTCCTGCGCCTTCCCTTTACTGTTCAGTCAAATACAGTTCAAGGTTTCGGGTGAGACATTCAAAATCTCTTCAGTCAAAGGAAGCAAACAGAACATAACACATTCTTCAGCCAGATCAGTATCCTTATGTCCTTCCTGGCAGAGACATAAAGTAACTAGATTGGTCTGATTACTCTGCACAGTATAGGCAGGAATTTCTAAAGTGCCTAATATTTACTCTACAACAGAAAACATTTCTGGACAGCAGAGCTACGGGAGTTGAGGTTGTGATATTTTATCAACAGAGTTATTCTGGAAAAAGCCCTACTGCAGTCACAGTTATACTAGAAATCCTGCACTTACACGCCTGTATAGGTTATAATTGCTTTGGGAGTCTGGCGTAAAATAGACTAGCAAAAGTACAGCTTCGCCAGTATAGCTGTGTCCACACCAGTGTTCCCTGCAAGCTGTGTGTTTGGGCGGCCACTCAGGAAAGATTCAGGCTATATCTACGCTACAGGGTTTTGGGGTTTTGTTTTTTTTTCCCACGAAAAAAATTGCCGTTTTTTAAAAAAAAACTCGCCGAGTGTCCGCACCTCGACCACGTTTTTGCACAAAATGTCAAAAGAACAGAGGGGTTTTTCTGGCATAGGTATTCCTCATTCTACAAGGAAGAATGCCTTTTGCGAAAGAGCTCTTTCGTAAAAAAGCGTGTGAAGACGGGGGGTTTTTGTATAAAAAGAGGAAATAGAAAAAGCACAGAGCTTTTCTCTTAGCAATCAGAGCTTACTTTCAAGAGAGCGTCCATGCAGTCTGGATACTCTCTTTCAGAAAAGCGCATCGCTTTTGCCATGAGCTTTTGCAGTGTGGATGTGCTCTTACGCAAGAAGTTTTTTCGGTAGATCTCTTCTGAAAAAAGCTTCTTGCACAAGATGCTTGCAGTCTAGACGTAACCTCAGATCTGATCAGTAGGTTGTTGTCTCTTTTTTCTGTCACTACCCAGTGTTTGTTTTTTGATGGTCACTGACCTGAAATATAAAATAATGATTCCTTTTCTTGGCTGAGGAGGGTATTCCTGACCAAACAGGACAAGTTCTGATTGGAATTTTCCATTATGATGACAGAAGCTTGTGCTCCATACAGCCCATTGGTTTCTTGGGAATTTGTTCGAGAGACTGAAGGAAAGACCTGTCCACTGAAATCTCTCCACACCACCTCAGGCTCCGGGTACCACCCAGCCGTCCGGCACACCACTCGGATCCCTCCATCCTGGTAATCCTCCAACGACACATAAGGAACAGAGCCTGAAGCTAGAGACAAATGCGTAAGTCCATGTTGATTTATGCACATACTGAACCTAGAGAATAAGAAATTAAACTTCCCTTTTATTCTCAAATGCCTATGGACTCAGGGAAAAAGATAAACAAGAAACAATTTTTTTCATGGAGGGGATGGAAAGCTCTCCCCTCAATATTGTTCCCCCCCAAAATCCACACAGACATGCCATTTTTGGACTATAGGAAACCCTTTAATTGATCATTTTATTTAGCACTAACAGATTCTGTAAAAAAGAAAAAAAATGGAGAAAAAGTATCCTTATATTTCAAATGTGCCTTCAGGTGAAATATCACCTCTTCGATTATGGAAGCTCTTCTATTTGGCCCTGCAAATGCAGAACTAAAGTAGAAGGGGAAAAAATATCTGGACATCTACTTAAGCATAATCTTCTTTGTGACAGACCCCACCTACGCTTTAGAAAATGGACTCTTGAACACAGATATGACTAACTTAAAGGTGCTTTGGACAAATTATCTCATGTCATTTATCAATCTTCATAGAATCATAGATCACTAGAACTGGAAGGGACCTCGAAAGGTCATGGAGTCCAGACCCCTGCCCTCGTGGTTGGACCAAGTACCAGATCATCCCTGACAGGTGTCTGTCCAACCTGCTCTTAAATATCTCCAGGGATGAAGACTCTACAACCTCCTTAGGCAATTTATTCCAGTGTTTCACCACCCTGACAGATGGGAAACTTTTCCTAATCTGAAATCTCAACCTCCCTTGCTGCAGTTTAAGCCCATTGCTGCTTGTCCTGTCCTCAGAGGCCAAAGAGAACAATTTTTCTTCAATTTTGCTCCAATTTCCGGTCATCATCTGCTTGATCTGTTTATCTTATTTTGGTGTATGTTTCATTCTGGTGTGTGAAATTAGACATATGGATTTATGGGTTTAATGTGCCATCGAGAGTGTTTCCAATGCCGGGATGCCTCAGTGTCTGGGCACTCATATGCAAATAGCCTTTTGTTCTTAAGTCTTAGCAGTGGTTGGTCTTAGGAAGTCACATGACTTCCCTAACTGGCCTTGGCTGGGGGAGACCAAGGAACTGGCCCAGCAGGACCATGTGGAGAGGATCCCTGGAGAAGGGGAAGGCGAGTGGTAGTGGCCATGTCAGCACCCCAATAGGAACCCCTAACGGGTCGTCTGTGACCTTCACCCCATCACAATCCTCAGCTGCCTGACTGATGACAATCAGTAGAGAACTGCCCGCCATGGGATAAATTCTTCCTCCTCAAACTTTTGTGTTGTGTTCTCCAGAAAGCAAGGGACCCTCAGAGCAGTGTTTCTTAAACTTTTTAAGACCGAGGAACACCAAACAATATTTTTTTTTATGAGGAACACCAAAAAAAGGTCGGGGAGCGGGAGAAGAGTCAGGGAAAGTTATTGAGGGAAAAAAGGGTCAGGGGGAAAGTTACTGAGCAAAAAAAAAAAAAAAGTCACCTGCCCCCCTTTAAGGGCGGCCATTTTGAATTGTTGTTCTCTGCAGCACGCCTCCGACTGCCTCGCGGCATACCGGTGTACCACAGAACAATTTAAGAAACACTGCCCTAGAGTATCTCAGGGCCAGTAAACCATGTGGTTCTCTTTTTCAGATTCTTGATGAAGAAGGCGTCATAATCCAGGGGCACCTTCTCCACTTTTCTTCACATTTGGTAACAAGTAAGTGAGCCACCTCAGCAACAGGCCATGGGTAAAATGCTCAAATAATTCAACTTCCTCAGCGCCCTCCCCGACAGACGTACAGACACACGCTACTGACCTGCCACCTTTAGTTCCAGTAGCGCCTCTTGATAAAAGGTGCCATCTTGAACAAAACAGCTGTACCGCCCTTCGTCAGAGACTCTGACGTGGAGAATTTTCAAGGTAACGTTCCCATGGGCCAGACCATCTTTCAAGAGCTCTGTCCTCTCCTGGTATTCCGGTATCTGCTGCTCGTACTGGTCCTTTCTATCGCTATAGTGATGGACAAATGGGGAGATCTGGGACCGGAACCACGTTACCTCCATGTTCTCAGCGCTCTTGCTGGGAGCCAGGTGACAGGGTAAAACGATCTCCTCCCCCACCACGGCCGTGACAGGCCGGTCAGGTCCAAACACTTTAAATTTTGCTGCAGAATGTCCCAGGAGAGAAGGAAGAAAAGCTCAGAGAGAAGATCTTGTCCATTTAGCCAGTAGCACACACACAAATGGTCCTGTCTGCTGTATTTTGTATTCCCTGGAGCTACTGGGAGGAGACCCGGCACAAGGAGATGCCACCAGCCAATGGTTCTTGCAGGCCAGGCTGGAGGGAAACCCCAGCTGAGGGAGCTAATACCAGGGAGATGATTTCTGCCACCTTGAGCCTGAGGGCATGTGGCCTCCACCAGAGCAAGTGTCCGACCTACGGCATCCCTGTGGCACAGCCAGGGGCAGGGTGACGGGATTTCCTTTAACATTCCCTATTTTTCAAATTATTCTTTTGTTAATGGATTGCTGCTTAATAACGTCTCTTTGCTCTGAGCTGTACGCATGACTCAGTGAGTCAGGGAAGTGCCCAGTGCAGAGACAGCACGCGGAGTGAGGACAACTCAGCCCCTCCCTGAGATTTAGTCCCGCAGGAACCCTGGGTCCAGCCTTGCTGGATTCCAAGGATTCTGCCGCACAGGAAAGAGGAAGTGGAGCCCTCGAGGTCAGGGAGGCCGCTGGGGCTGTGTCTGCACTGCCAAGTGATTTTGAAATAATAATTAATTCCTCAAATATCTATTTTGAAATAAATCCTTTCCTCTTCCCAAGCAGGCGTTGTTATTTCAAAAGAACAGGCTTGGTCATGAGGACGCTCACCTTATTATTTCGAAATAAGGGGGGGGGGTCTTTTGAAATAACTCCCCAGTGTAGACATGCTCTGGGTAAAGAAGTGGGAGCGAGGACTCAGATCCTGTCACTAGCCCTTTTCTTTGGGGTAGTACAGAAGCCAGGAGAGTTCCCCACAGTAGCAGGACCATCCCCCCGCTTACACCGAGCTTGCTGTGTTATGTTTACACACTATGGGTGTGTAAACACTGCACACTGATTTCGAAATAGCACGTCTACATTGCAGAGAAGCCTCAAAACTAGTCCGAGGCTGGCTCGTAGATGTGCTCTCTCTATTTAGAGCCCCAAGAGGCACTGGGGAGGAATAACTTAGGGTATGTTTACACTTGCTCCCTATTTCAAAATAGGGTTGCAAATGTAGGCATTCGAAATTGCTAATGAAGCCGGGATTTAAATATCCCGTGCTTCATTAGCATATTCGTGTCCGAGCGCTATTTCGAAATCACGTTATTTTGAAATAAATAGCCCCGTGTAGCAGTGTTATTTCAAGAGAAAACCCTTCTCTTGAAATAACTGGTAAACCTCATTTCATGAGAAATAAAAGTTATTTTGAAAGCAGGGTTTTCTCTTAAAATAACGCTGCTACACGGGGCTTTTTATTTCGAAAACACAATTTCAAAATAGCGCCCGGACGCAAATATGCTAATGATATTTAAATCCCGGCTTCATTAGCAATTTCAAATACTTACAGTTGCATTCCTATTTCTAAATAGGGAGCAAGTGTAGACATACTCTTAGAAAGGCCATAGGGAGAGGCTATTTAAAAATAGCAGCAGTGGAGGATCTACACATGCCTTATTCCAAAAGAGCTATTTCAGAAAAGGCGTTATTTCTTCATAAATTGAGGTTTACAGATTTCAGAAAAAGCCGCCTGTTCGTTTGTAATGATTTCGAAATAAAGGAATGGCTGGGCAGACGCTCCCATTGTTGTTTTGAAGTAACGGTGCAGTGTAGACGCACCCCGTGAGAGGTTCCACTGACTCTGAGGTGCACATGTTGTCAAGACACTTCCGGGAGAAAAATCCTCTGAGAAACAGCAGAACCAGCGCAGAGTCCTACCTGATTCCATGCTGCGGACATAACACGTCAGGAAGAAAACAAGAAAACCAGGCAGAGGGGAGCTGGCTCTGGCGCTGTGGCCGATGGAGGGAACCTTCATCTTCCCTGAAACTTGATCTAGACAACAGGAAGGAGAAAACAAAAACTTACCACAGTCAGCAGGACACCGACTAGCATTAAGGTCAAGTCTACATTGGCAAGTTGCTGTTCACTAAATCAGCCCCCAGCGCTGTGACGTTCAAGGTGTCCACATGGGCAAGGTAGTTGGCACTGGCCTACACTAGGGATTTATTTCAAAATAACCCCCCTTAAGTTGAATTTATCGGTGGAATATCCACCCTAACAAAATCCTTATTTCAAAATAACAGGCCGCTTGTTTCAAAATCTGGACTCCTGCATTCCTTGGGGAATAACGCTAATTTTGAAATAGCTATTTTGAAATAGCATTAGTGTGGACACTCCAGTGCCGCTATTTCAAAATAACTGCTCCCTAGAGTAATTTGAACTAATTACACCTCAGGGCTTCCTGGGGCTCTACGTTGAGGTAGCGCGTCCATATTAACGGAGCCTCCCTCAGACTATTTTTGAGGCTTCCCTGTACAGGGCAACCCTGCTATACATCTCCCCAGTATACGTCGGTTCTGCACTAACGTCATTGACCCTTGTAGGAACAGTTGTGTAATAAGTCCTCCCATTCCCTGCTCCTACACCATGCAAAAGAGACCAATTCGTGCAAATGGGAGTCAGCCACAGGGGAAAAATATCCCCGCTTTACGTCCTTTTGCTCTACATTCCTGTGTTTAGGAATGTATCTTGGGTGGATACTGGGGACGCCCTGTAGTGGGAACACGCTATTTTGATGTAGTAAAATCGGGAGTTAAGTCAAATGTAGTGATTTTGAAATAGTTTCCTAGTGTAGACATGATCTCTGGGCACATCGGCTCCACAGTTGTTGCAGTCTGATTTTGTCCCATCCCCACAAAATCCACTTTCAAACAAAAAAGGCAGGTCAGGGCAAACGCTGGTAGTAATTCCATCAATGGGGGGAAATTACAGTGAATGAGAAACTGTGGGTGTACTTGGGAAAAATATTCTTGTGTTTTTAATCACTCACTTCTTTTCTTCCAACATGTCAGAGGCAAAATGATTCTGTGCCATAAATGGAGTCGTTAAATAACAGGGAGGACATAGAACGATGCTGCCCCTATTGATGGATTTGCAGAAGTTTATAACTTACTTTACAAGTCAGAAACCACGTCCGGCCCCCAAGCCACTGGATCCGGCCCGTGGATGCTGCGGGGTGCCCCAGGCAGGCTCTCCACTTGCCCTCCCCCCACCCGCACACCACTCAGAGACACGGCTGTGGGGTGGTTTTGCTTTAAACTAAGAGCCTGAAGGGGTAGGGGGAAGGTTTCAGGTGCTGCCCCGGCCCCCAGCACAATCCCATGGGCTGGCTTCTGACTAGAAACTGGCCAACAGGAGCTACCTGTTTCAATAACAGGCAGCCACGAAGCACCCCCCCCCTTCTCTCAGGGGCTAATAGTTCTTCACAGAGCACATGGCCACAGCCTGTGCGGGGGCAGGGAGGTTGATTCAGGAACGTGCTGGGCTGCTGGCTGGTGAGTCTCCCGGCCAGAGCTTGCCTCTGGTACTCCAGCCCCTCCCTTCCCCAAACCTCTGCCCCCTACTCCACATACCCAAATCCTCTGCCCCACTCCGGCACCCATCCCCCCCCTCAGATCTGGCACCCCAATATCCTGCCCCAGATCACAATCCCCTCC
>JANRFK010000270.1:9630879-9653832 GCA_030068395.1 Apalone spinifera | reverse complement strand
GCCAAATAACTGTGCAGTGTAGGCATAGCCTGTTTGACATAGCACGGTGTCGTCATAGCCCATAACAAACATGGCAGTGTTTGTTACACATGCTGCTAGTCCCTTTCTAAACTTACCGTGGTAACTCGTGTGTGTCTGTTTTACCCGCTTTAACCCTTTCAAACCTTATTTCCTTTTTAAAGAAAACTTCATGTGGCTCATCACAAGACCTGGCTACACACTCTCTGTGGTGTGAGAGTAAAGGTGCTGGTCACCTGGGGTGACTGGACCTTTGGGATGGGCAGTGACCTGAGGTCTGCTGTGATCTTGGCTGTAAGGGGCCATTTATCACAGAGGCAGGCTCAGCTGGTAGTGAGCCAGACCGGAGCACCCTGGGAAGCTCTCTGTGGCTCCAGGCTTCAGCTGGTGCAGCACCAGAGGAGTTTCCACTGAAAGTTTGGTTGGGGAAATCTGAATGTCGATCTCTGCCAGTTTGGGCCTGTGCCCTGGTTCCCAGCAGGCTGCCCTGAGGTTGGCACGTATCCTCTCAAGACACTGCAACCAGCTTCATAGCCAGGGATTGTCTCCAGTTCCCATGCTTGCAGGATAGAGGAGCAGAGCCAACCCAGAGCAGTAGCTGGGAGGTATGGTGTATATGAGCCAGGGGAACGTTGGTGTCAACTGGCAGAGGTCACAGGGGTGCAGGGGCTTTACAGGGATCCCCCAAAGAGGGCACGTGAGGTCTGCACTGACACCCAGTGACCCCCTGGTCATCACAGTCTCTGAGAGGTGTCTGTGCAGAGAACGTGCAAGTAGTTCTGTACCTAGACTGACCATTGTGCCTGAAAGATCCTGGAGTCCAGGCAGGTCCCTAGGGGGTGACACACCTTGGACATGCTCCCTTTAGGCAGGAGAGAACAGATACTGGGCTCCCTCTCTGGCCACACACACATTGTACAGCTCAGGCTGGATGCTTGTTTGTGCACTGAGCCACTTGCAAACTGAGCGATCGTGAAATCCACGCAGAGAATCTCCAGGAAGAAAGGGGGGGGGGGGCTGTTTAATGAGGACTACAAAGGGTCGGTCTGTTCTGGGTTGGGGGTGCAAAGTAACACCCTGGATTGCTCACCTCAGAGGCAAACTGGAACCAGGTGTTGGTGTGGCAGGGTCACAGCACGAGGGGCTGTAAAACGCTGCCAGGTTTAGGGTGAGCAGGACTTGGCTGGGCAGGAGAGTGTCTTGTTAACAGAGACAGCCCCACAGTGTGTGTGACAATTTTATTTCCTATGGAGCCATTTCTTTGCAGGGTTTCTGTCGGTGCCGGTGCGTGACCCTCTGTGCTGGGTGAAATCCACCATCACTCGATGGCACTAGGGACATTCACTCTAAGCGCAGTGAGTGAGCGGAGCGAGGCGCCGAGGGGGCGCTCGTACAGCTGGGGAGGGGAGAACAGTGTATGACTTTGGAAGCAGCATCGGGGTGACTAGCTTGAGTGTCCCATGGGCCAAAGACGACACTGTTGGGAGAGGCTTGGGAGTTAGGGGAGCCTATTGTTAACTGCAGCGTGACAGCTGGTCTGTGTGGCCTGGGGGGAGCATGTGGGGCCAGTGGGGTTGGGGAGCTGACCCCCAACAAGCACAGATCAGGCTCCCTCAGGCAAAAGGCAGGGGGTGGCGAGGTGCCTCCCAGCACAGGGCAGTAACTTACTGCAGCGTTAGGGCAGGTACAGCTCTCACCCCAAAGGCCCAGCCAGTGAGAAGGGCCGAGGGGAGAGCTGTAACTGTGAGGTGTGTCTCAGCCCTAGTGACTCCCAGGGCTCTGCCAAAAGCCCAGATTGAGCCTGAGCGCAGGGCTATTCACATTAGAAACATTTCTTAAAAAAACAAATCGTCCTTGGGCACCTTAGAGCCTAACAAAACCATCTGTATAGAACGAGCATTCGTGGGCAAAACCCACTTCCTCAGATGAGATGACCTTGAGTGGAAACGGTGCTTTTTTTCCACTCAAGATCAGCTCATCTGAGGCAGTGGGTTTTGCCCATGAAAGCGCATGATTCCATACGGAGAGTTTCGTTAGGCTCTAAGGTGCCCAAGGACAACTTGCTTTTTAAAAGTTGTTTTTAAGGTTATAGACTAATCTGGCTCCCCCCACTGAGACGTCTTAACACTACAGGGTTACAAACACGGCTCCTTTGTCCCACTGGTTAGATCACGGCAGCTTCTTTCTGGCAGAGCCATTTGAAGTCAGCATCACACGTCTCCGACTGAATCCGGCTGCCTTTGGTCCGACCGCAGCTGTTCCCGTCCACAGGGCCTGAAACGGGGAAGCTGCAGAATGAAAGAGCAAGTCTGTGTCATTGGTAACAAGGAAAGCCCCGGGGTGGGTCTTGTCTCCCCCTTGCTCCTTGCCCTGGCTAAGGGAGACAGGCTAGCCCTCCCTGCCAACCTTGCCCCTTCTGCACCCACCAGCCCTCTCCCCCCATGGCTGCTGGCCCCTGCCTCCCACGCTTAAGTTGTCAAGCAGCGTGGCCCCTGATGCCCCTGTGATCAGCTGCCCTGGAGCACCTGAGTCAGACCATGAGGACAGTGGAACCGCAACCACCGTTGGAACACCCATGCATGAAATCCACCCCCCCCCACCGAGAGTCCAGGGCTGGGCAGCCTGAATGGCCCCCCAGGATCTGGGAGCAGGAGACCAAGTCAGTGCTTCTTCCACCCCCCAGTCAGTGCTTCTTCCACCCCCCAGTCAGCACAAGCTGCCCTGCTACCAGCACAGCTACGGTGGTAGAGCGGCTGCGGTACGAGGGCTTGCTCTGGCGCAGCAAAAATGCCCTGAACCAAGGTGGCTAGGCAGGTCATACGTCTAGGTGCAGGCCAGGCCTTAGACAGATGCATATTTAACAGCAGCATGTTGGACAGCAGAAGCGTTTCCCAAACACCTCTCAGGCAGCGTCGGGCAGTGACAGGCAGCACTCACCGCGCTGGGTCCAACGGGGAGCCGTCCACCCAAGTCCACTTTCCCCCAGGGGTTGTCACTTTAAGTCCAATCCAGACAGAGCTTGCACCTTGTGTAACATTCTGTAAGGAGTCCTGTGAGGGGGAAGGGTGAATCGGTGGAACAGGCTGGAATTCCCTCAGCGCTCCCGTTAAATGCCTGCTCTGGCTCTCTTATATGCCAGCAGGAGAGCCCATCAGCATCTGAGCTAATTCACTGTCACCCCTCGGTGGGCAGGGTCCCAGCACAGAGGAAGGGGAATGTGACTTTCTGTGCAGATCTGGTAACACCATCCCCAACCCTAGGTGTCACAAGGTGAGCTGGCCCTTTAAGGGACCCCTTGGCTCAGCCTCACCTGTGACGGTGCCCCTGGACGGAGAGGTTCAGGTGAGGGAAGCTGGTGACTCAGAGTCAGGCCTGGTGGGGCTACAAGGGCAGCCCAAGGCCAGTCAAGACAGAGGCGCTGGCTCTGTGGGTACTTTGGGGCTGGAGAACCCACAGAAAAATATTAGTGGCTGTTCCCGTGTTGTGTGTTACCAGCTCCTCCTGGCTCTGGAGCACGAGCAGCCGCGAGCTCTTCCCCCAGCAGTCGTCCTGGCTCCAAGTCCAGTTTTTATTCTCTTTTGACAGCCAGTAGCACTTGTCCCCACGCAGCAGCCAGTCCCTGGGGCAAAGTCTGCACCCGGCGCCCCCTGCAGGGAGAGATGGGAACAGAGGTGTCGTCAGTTCTGAACAGTCGGCTGCAGGTGCTTAAAAATGTTCGAAGTTCCTTTTGGATCAGAGCAACCAGCCGTCCCGTTGTGGCTGGGACAGCCCCTTTCCTAAGCTCTGTCCTGGTTGTACTGACATTTTTGGCAACATGGGCGTGTGTCTCAGTTCCTCTTTTCAACTTGAACAGTGGACAGCAGCAAATGAGACCCATACCCCCTCCTTTCAAAAAGTGGGGTGTAGAGGAACATGTGGGGAGGGGAGTCATGCCAGGGAGATAGAAATTATATTATTGCACTGTTATTAAAACTGCTTGTGCTTTAGCAATAGGAAGTACTCTGACCACTAGGTGTCACTGCTGCTCCTCTACACAAACAGCTGAGGCTTACACTCTCTGAAGCAGGCACTGTCTGCTGATAGTGTGAAATAACCACACTGGTGCAGAAGGAAGTAGCCACAGCATTTACCTGCACCCACTAATTGGGATTGACAAAAATTAAAACTCATTGAGGCATTTGGTGCATCATTCCTACTGCATTTAAAGCACTGCAGCATGTTAAAAAGCTTTGTGGCTACTTAAAAAAAATCACCCTATGCCCTGAACATTGTTTTCCTGCTGCAGTTATGAGGGGAACTGTCTGGCAAAAAACTGCCTTTTTTCAACATGAAATTTTTCACAGGACACTTTTTGCATTTGAACTTTTCTAGGTTCTGTTGAACTAGTCTTCTGCCTCCCAAGCACTTTGACTGAAAAATGAAAGTTTACTCCTATTGTTAACCCCCTTCACAGTGCCACGTAAGCCCTGTCACCATCAGTCATGTTTTTATTTTGCGTCCTGTGAAGTTTGGTGTTTTCTTTTAATGCCAGCTCCTGGAGCCAGGGGATTAGGTGCGACTCTGTTTCATTAAAGAAAGCTTCTAGCCTCATAATGACAGAGAAAAGCTCTATTGCAGGACCCAAGTGGCTTAGAAACCAGAAGACAAATAGAAACAACCCGAACTGTATAATTTTCCTAAAATAAACCAATCGTTTCATGCTTTTTAGGGCCTCTCACATGGTTTGTGAATGATTGGAGATCATAGCACTGGAGTAATGTATACTAAGGGGTCTCACGATGCATGAGAATTTGGTCCACTGTATTTCAAACTCAGTGTCCCTTTTATATGGTGGGTTTCCTGTCACAGCGATAGCTGCAGACTCATTAACGGAGAGTGACTCACAGCTCTGGGACAGTAAGAGCTGTCGGTACCTGCCAAGCTGCCATTGGGGGGTTCACATAGAATTGATTTCAAGCGAGACCGGAAATCCTCCGGGTAGGAGCTGCCTTCAGTGCTACTGACGATTCTGGTTTTATTATTCTCCGATGTATTCTGCGCCACTCTGCACTGTCCTTCACAAGAGCCCTGCAATTGGGAAACTTCAGAAGAGCATCAGTGTCAAAGAAAAGCACTTCTATTGCAGCTATTTAGGGATTAATAAAACAATTGTGTGTGCGTAAGGGTGTGACTCACCAAATAGTGCAGTATCCATCCAGGGCTGGATTAACATAGGGATCTTAGGGGCTGGAGCCAAGAGCACTGGACAAGAGCTGGAGCCAAGAGCACCAACCCACCAATTGTGATTGACTGGTCAGTCCTGGAGCCTCTGCCAGTTAATTTGCTGTGATTTCCTCACTTCTAGGTTGCTAAAGTCCAGCAGCGCAGCAGGACTCAGACAGGATGCCTGCATGCCATGGCCTCATGCTACTCTCAGAAGCTGCCGGGGGCTGGACATCTCTGTGGCCCCTAGCGTGTTATACATGATGCCCCTTCCCCCAGCAACATCCCCATAGCTCCCACTGTCCGGGAACTGGCCAATAGGAGCTGCAAGGGTGGCGTTTACAAGCGCAGGCTGCGCACAGATATGCTGTCTCCCTTCCTGCCAGGGGCCCATAGAGATGTGCCAGCAGCTGGCTGCTTCCAGAAGCAGTGTAGGGCCACGGTATGCAGGTAACCTGACTGAGTCCTGATACGTGCTGGCCAGGAGCCATCTGAGGTATAGAGGGTCCCTGCAAAATCGAATAGCCTCAGGTCCACAGGAGTGTTAACCCATCATAGCTGGGGTGCGGACAGGGAATCCCATTCACTGAACATACAGGTGCCTTCCTGTCTCCCACCCACATGTAAGAGTGAGCCTGCCTGGGCCAGCCCACACACAGTTCATGCATCCAGCCCGTAGCTCTGTCTTGTTCCTGGAACATTTTCCCCTGGCGGCGAGGCGATGCCTGCGAGTTCATTCGCACGCCGACTGGAATCGGGACGGGAACCTCATTCAGATTTGGGGATGAGAAGAGAATTCGTGGGGCAGCATCAAACCCAAAGGGGTAAATAGATGGGTGCCACTTACCCGAAGCCCCCAGCGCTATCACAGCTACTGTCAGGACAATGTTCCCAGCCCATCCGGCCCCTACAGCGATGCGATGCCACCGGGGACATGGAGGGGAACCTATAAGAGACATTGTTTGGAGAAACACCCTAAGCACCCAGTGGGAGAATTAAAAATGAAATTTGTTCTTTTCTGGAGCCTCCTGACATGGGACTTCCACTCCTCTTCATATAACACCATGCACAGCTTTAACAATGACAGCCGCCTTCATTCACTTCTCCCCAGTGCTCCT
Organism: Apalone spinifera; assembly: GCA_030068395.1. Classification (NCBI taxonomy): domain Eukaryota; kingdom Metazoa; phylum Chordata; order Testudines; family Trionychidae; genus Apalone; species Apalone spinifera. The sequence goes on along the minus strand of JANRFK010000270.1, from coordinate 9,647,494 downwards.
TCACACCTTTTTCTACACTGTCCCTTATGCATGGATGAGCCCAGTGGGGGGTTTTTTTAATTAAAAAAAAAAAGTGCCAGTACTCTTTAACACCCAGCCGCCTGTCAGCCATTTTCATTACAGAGGTGCCGATACTCTCCGTTCTTTCTAGATAAGCTCTGACTGGAGGTGCCGGTACTGCGGCAGTACCATCACAAAAAAAGCACTGGGTGAGCCTCCTGAAATCATTCTGTATAGCCGTACTCTGCCCTCATATCCTTTCTTGTGGCCTCCCTGAAATGTGATACCCATGGTCAGGACTGGCCTGAGCCATTCGTGCACCACAGGCTCCGGGAGCATGGATCCGCCCCTGGGCGCATGGTGCATTCACGGCCCCGCCCTGGGTGCACGGCGCATGCGTGGCCCCGCCCCCTCCTGGCCTGGCAGCGCCACACAGTGCCCCTCACAATCGGGCTCCCCAGACTGTCGCCCGGTCAGCCCGTAGCTTGGGCCGACTCTGCTCATGGTAAAAGCCTAACAGGGCTGCCGGCAGGTGGGGAAGGGGGCAAATGTGGGGGCAAAAAGAGCAGATACTAATCTTCTGGTATAGTTTGTAAACAGTCTGATGGGTGGGAGGGATGCTACCTTTTTCTAAACATCCCAGCACTCAGTAACTGAAGGGTTAAACCCAGGGTAGCCAGGAAGTGTTGGCAGGGAGTCAGAAGAACCAATGGGAAGAAAGTGTTGAGATTTGAATTGAAAGGGGATTACCTTCTGCAGTTCTTTTGTGGGGAGTTCAAACCAGGAGCTGGGGAAAAAAGATGAATTGACCCAGGCAGGAATATCCATGCCTAGAAATGGATTGGTCCTTAAAGCTACAGATATGTAAGTGATAGGGAATATTTAATAGACACGATCAGGTTATTTTCTTTGTTTTGTTGTTTGGTTAAATTCCGCTGTGCTGAGTCCGTGCGCTCCCCCCTCCCCCCCATACACTGTAACTGAAGCTGAATCCCAGGGAAGCAATTCTCTGAGTTTTAATCTGTTTTTTTCTCATTTGCTCTGTAACACCTAGCAACCAAGTATTCTTTTTCCAAGCATATGTATTTGTTTTGTTAATAAAATCCCCCTTTTTTAAGACTGTGATCTGATTCTTGTGTCCTGGAAGATAACAGGGGATCTGTGTATCAATACATAAGACTGGGAGGTCAGCTTTCAGATATTACAGTTTGGTTTTTTTTTCAAGCTCTCTTGTGGTAAAAGAGCTTGGGGTACCCCATGAGAAGAAGTTCCGAAGTGAGTCTTCCTGGCTTAAAAAAGAAAGGGGTTTTGCACTTGGGTGGTGGCAACATACCACCCAAGGTCAGGGATTTTGTGACCTTGGAAGTTTTTAAAACAGAAGCCTACAGAGGCAAGGTATTTTCAAGTCTCTTGTGGGCCACCCCTTCTACACTTGAAGTGCCCTTGACAAACATAAACATATTTACACCTATCTCACCCTACATTTCCCCATGTTCACTAGGGAAAGGGTGAAAAACTAATTTTTTGTTACAAATGAAGCTTGTGACATTCACAGTTTCCAATCACTACAGGAGACTTAAATTTCTTCCTGTTGTAATGAATATTAATTCTGAATCCATTCAAAAATTACATCATTTTGTTCATATAAGTGTATCATTGTGAGTGGATTTTTCACAGACACCTAATTCAGATCATCACTATGAACTTTACAGAACTAATTATCCTGGGATTACAAGTGGGCACAAACACTGGAAATAATTTTTGAAAAGTGAAAAATTATTGTCTGGTCTATATGCGTTCAGTACTTAGTACAACAAGGCACCTGCTCCTAACTAGACCCGTTGGCACTGCTGCCTGGTAAATTTCATAGTAATTAATGCTGAATAATTAGTAGTGATGGTTGTGTTTTCTGTTTTTTTTTTTAATTGCTTGTTTATTGTACTTTACTTTAAAATGTTGCAGGAAAATTATTTGGTAGTTTCAGACTATCATGAATTATTTCAGGCTGAAACGAAAGGGGTTTTCAAGAAAAGGAAGTGGGACGCTCAAAATCATCCTTATATTGGAACTTGACTTCCAATTTTAACTGCTATATAAAGTCAATGCTGTGACTGCATGATTTTGACAGCATCTTAGGAAACAACTTAATTTTAATTTCAGCCTTAGACCCTGATCCTTTACAGATTTCAGCACGGGTGTAATGTGAAACTTGCGAGTGACTGCTTCAATGAGATGACTCATTTGAGGGAAGTTAAACATGGTCATAAACATCTGCGGGTTGGGGCCTGAGGAGGACCCACAGCACAAAGCTTTGCACCTCAGCTGCAAGTATTTGGAGGATCAGGCCCTTAGTTGTAGGACTGGAAATACCTTGTTACCAAGAGTCATGGCAGATTCAATATCACTGACAAATTTAAAATCAAGACTGGATGTTTTTGTCTAGATCTGCTCTAGGAATTGTTCTGGGGAAATTCTACTCAGCATGTCAGACTAGATGATCACAACGGTCCCTTCTGGCCTGGGACTCTGAATAAAGGCCTCGGTCCTGTGGTTGGATCCACATGGATGGGCCCTTGTGCCCATTCACTTCAATGGTAATCTGTGCAGGTGTGAATGAACGTCCACCCATAAAGGGATCAGATCAGATTAGGACTGGGGCCTAAATTTCCATTCCTTAACATAGTGCCAGTCTTCAACATAACAAACGTATGTAATTCCGGCTAAATAAACCACGTAAAGTCTAATTCAGCTCTTAGTTACAGTGTTTGTAGCAACTACACTGACCACTATGACGTCACTCTGGATTTACACGGATGTCACGCGCAAAACCTAACTCCTAACATACTTTTCAAGAGTAGATCAGATCCTGTTTGAAAAGAACATCTAACATGCATAGATACAATTTTATGCTGGTTCACAGCAAGAATTAAATTTAACTAGACAACCACACACTAAGGTAGGTTATGTTTTCTTCAGAATCCGAAGCTCACAAAAGCTTGTGCCCTAATCGTTAGTCTTTAAAGTGCCACCAGACTCCTTGTTGTTCTTGATCTAGGCCTGTTCTGTGAGGACCATTCGTAGTACGTAAGGAACTTAATGGTCCCGTATTTGGGACAAGGAGCAGCGAATAGTCTTGCTTCTCCTGTGAGCCTCAACGATGGTTGGTCCTCCAGAGACAAGTGACCAGGGCCCTGGATGCTGGAAACCACTTTGGACACTGTACTTTTCCGTTCAGAGTGAGAAAAGTTTGAACCGAACCCAAAGGATTCTGGCCTGCGGCAAAATCTATATAAAGGCGTGAAACCAAACGATAGGGGCTGCTGCGAGACGCCAGGACACCTCAAGTTACCATCCACGATGACCACTGGAAACATCTTATACTAAACAGGGGGAAAGATCAGGCCCAAGCTGGGAGGCTGCCCAGCTTGTGAAAAAGAGGATTAGAGCTACTGTTAGAGTAAGAATTTGCATGTAACAGGTTAATGCAGGGATTCTCAAACTGTGGGTCCCGACCCCCCAGGGGGTCATGAGCAACTTAGAGGGGGGTTGTGAACAACTTAGAGGAGGGTTGCAGCAACTTAGAGGGGGGTCGCGAGCCACTTATAGAGGGGTTGCGGTATCACAAAGTTTGAGAACCCCTGTCTTAAATGCATTAAGCTTAGCTGGCATGTTTTATTTTATTTTGTGTACTAACTTTGCTTGGTGTGCTATTATTCATAACCACTTACATCCTACATTTTATACTTAATAAATAAAATCACTTCTGTTTATTAATAAACCCAGTGTAAATAATTGTTACCAGGGGAGGGCACAACAACTGTTTATCTCTCTCTCTCTTTCTTTGATAATGGGAGTAAATAATTTACGAGCTCACTCTATATAAACTTCATGCATAGTGAGATGGATTTATCTGGGGTTCTGGTCCCATTGGGCCAGCATGCGCCGGTGTGCTTTTTCAAATCCCATTGTCTGATCCTTCCCAGGGTTGAGTGGATCTCAGTGTGTGTGTTGCTCTGCTGTGAGCAGTGACTCCCGACTTTGTGTCTTGGCTGGGAGAAACCAGAGGTTCTGACTTGGCAAGACAGGCTGGTAAGGTTACCAAGAGGGCAGCTAGACAAGCCCAGTGGTAATTCCAGCACATCAAATGACAATCTCAAGAGCAGGGGTGGCCAACCTGTGGCTCTTGAGCCACATGCGGCTCTTTGCTCACAGAAATGCGGCTCTCAGGGTTACGGCTCGTTCGGAGCCGCATGCCCACTTTGTGCACGTGGCCCAGTTCCTGGATGGAGACGTGCATGGCTGTGGCAGTGGAAGCTCCAGTGAGACCCAGGCATTGGGTTAGAATGGGAGGGACCTGGGGGGGGGGGGGGCTGGGTCTGGGGGGAGGGCATTGGGTTAGAGTGGGGAGAGCTGGGGGAGGGCATTGGCTTGGGGGTGGGGGCTAAGGGTGCCTGGCTCTGGGGGAGGGATGTGTGGCTCTTTGCACTACTGTCCCCAGCTCTTTTGGCTCTTTGTGTCTAACTGGCTGGCCAGCCCTGCTCAAGAGGATCTCTGTCTGAATCCATCACAACATTGTTTGTTATATTTTTATTATTATTCCTACAACACTGAAACTCCTGCTGGTCCCCGTCTCTGCCATTTTCTTCCCCTGACTTTCCACACTTCAGTTGAACTACAGTGCAATAAATTGCTGTGTCGCCTGGACTCGGAAACAGATCACAGATTGATCTGAGGAAGCGGGTCTGGCCCACGAAAGCTCATCACCTACAAACCATCTTGTTAGTCTTTAAAGTGCTACATAGTCCTGTCTTTTGTTTCAGATCACATCATCTCTGTCTTTGGAAAGCTTTCCTGGTTTCGTGGCCATTTCAGCATCCAGTATAAAATCCCCTTCCTTGTCTCTGTCATTCCCACTCATCCACCCCCCTTGGCAAGGTTCTTCTCGTTTCTTCCTCTTCTCTGGTCCCATTTTCTACATTCCTCAGGTACTGGGCTTCCCTCTCCCTCCTTATATCACTACAGGGTTAGTAGACCTGTCTTGCTTGCCCCCATTATCTAGACCAAATGACGCCCAAGATGAGGAACATCTTTGGTGCTCTCCTTCACCTCTTCCCTTTCGTTAAACTTTTGAGTACCTTAGATTTTACTGCATTTGTAGCCTTTTCTCCCTGAGCCTGGTGCCCTCCCCAAACCCAGCACCCTCTGCACATAATTGGCTCCCTACCTGGTTTCAGATTCCACCTCTTCTGTCAGAGGTATGTGGATTTTAACCCTCTCTCTGATATAACAAATTCTATTTTGTGAGCAACCCACATTCCTTGCGCTCAATCACTCTCCCTCAGACTTGCCCAATGCACTGCTCTCTTCCCCCCCAACTATAACCCACTTACAATGTACTGATACCTCAATAGTTTGCTGGTATGTCTGAAAACGTGAAATCAGTAGGAAGGCACCATACAAAGTACAGCGTATTGCATTGCACTTGCATTTGCAGGCTTTGATTGTCAGCTGCTATGAAGTTTTCCGTGACGTGCAGCACTAACAAACTAAAGGGCACTTCATTACCTTCAGAGAATTCAGTTGCCAAATGCTGAGAGTGGTAAAGGGTTTCCCATAAGCAAAATCCTAGCATGCATAAAGCATGGAGCTGCTTCTTGGCTCTAGATACAGTTTCTCTAAACTGCCTAGGCTGCAAGTCAAAAAACCAAACCAAAACAACTTAGAAAAATGGAATCCTCGCCAAAGACTACCCATGTTGGGGCAAAAATAAGAAACTAAAGCCACTTACTGAGATGTGGAGATTGTTTTGGTGGCCTCGAAGAGGAACTGGCTCCAGGAATGTTTAAATCAGCATAAATTATTTCTCCAGCCATGGCAAGTACAGAGGAAGATGTGAGCGTACAGTTGTATCTAAGAGCAGCCTCATGTGGATGTCTGCCCTCTGGTGAGCAGTAGCATATTTCTGTTCTTTTCTATGCCAGATCTTACAATGTGCTCCTCAACGTAATGTCTGAGAGACTTGTGTTAGTGCATTAGGCAACGTGACTAACACCTGTCATGTGTTTGTTCTCTCCTCACCTCCCCAGAGGGAGAAATGTGCAGCAACATGTCTTGGTTTGGTAGTGTGTGTGTGTGTGTGGGGGGGTTGTTTTTATATAAATATACCTGTTGCTATGTGTATAGAGATGGCAAGACAGCAAGGCCAAAGAAATGTGCCCTACACTTGGAGTGGAAGATGGGAAAGTTTGTGATGATCCTTAGTTCTTTGGGAAATTCATTCCAGAGAACGTTCTGTGTCCTGCTGCTGTTGGGTGGTCCTGTTGGATGAGGGGAATGCAATTGACAACTATAGTCTTCATCCTAGAACTTTAGATGGTGGTTTAGATGCCTTGGGCCTTGGCCATAGAGTGCTTTGAAGACAAGACTAAGACTAAATCTATTCTATGAGTTGTATTGAATTTTTTTAAGGTCAATGTCTTATCATCCGATTTGGTTAAGTCGAAGGCGCATGTCCCCACAATAATGGGCAGGGCTCGACAAATAATGCAATCTACTCGCCCGTGGCAAATAGATTGCAACCCGGAAGAGCCGGGTGAGCCCTGATAATGTTCGGCGAGCCCTGATAATGGGCAATATATAAATATGATTGAAGGAAGTAACATATAGTATGTTCAAGTTATTATAATATTCTTCATCCTAGAGCTTTAGATGGCAAGGTTTAGATACCTTGGGCCTAGGCCACTGAGTGCTTCGAAGACAAGGACTGAGGCCACATCTACATTACAAGATTACATTAAATTTATTAAGGTCGATGTTTTACCACCCAATTTTGTTAAGTCTAAGGCACGTGTCCCCCCTTTGCAAGAGAATTCAACACTGTTGAAAGTAGATCAAAGTAGCACAACCCCAGATGGCAGGCTACCATCAACTCTGAGAGTAATGCATTGTGGGTAGCTATACCATAGAGCCTGTGGCCCTTTGCATTCTGGGTTAAACTCCTGATAGACAATGGGACCAAAACCATGCAGCAGATTGTTCTAGGAACATGCTGTCAGTATCCCATAATGCACTTGTTTGTCACTCCCCCCTCCACTTTATTGTAATAGTAAATTCTTCTCATGCCCTTTCTTTACCTGGCTACCCATGCAAACACCATAACAGTGCGAGCATGGATTCCATGCTGGAACTTGCTGCACATTGTGATAACGATGCTAACCATCATGTGCTGTATGCTGGAACATATCCACATGATATCCAGGGTCCGTCGGAATGAGGATGAATTGCAGGAGGCCAGGAACATGCTCTTATGTGAAGCACTTGAGCTAAGAGAGTGTCAAATGCTGTCGACATTTGATCCTCTGGTAACAGTGGAACCCCAGTTCAAGCGCTGTCAGACACGCACAGACTGGTGGGACCCCATCGTGATGCAGGGATGGGATGAACAGCCGTGGCTGCAAAACTTCCGAATGCACAAGGTCACTTTCATGGCACTTTGTGAATTGCCGTTGTGATCCCAGGCTGTCTACACTGGCAGGTTCTTGCGCAAAAACGGTTGTTCTTAAGCAAGAACCCTCAGAGCGTCCACACTGCCCTCCCGCTCTTGTGCAAGAAGATTTACAGTACGGTGTCGGAAGACAGGGCCTCGTGCGCAAGAGCTAAGCTCTTTTCTAACAGGGGTAAGCCCTCTTGTGCAAGAGCTCTTGTTCAAGAGGGCAGTGTGGACGCTTGGCAGGGGTTTCTTGCGCAAGAAAGCCAAATGGCTATCAGAGCTTTCTTGTGCAAGAGAGTGTCCTCACTGCCATGGATGCTCTTGTGCAAAAGCAGATGGCAGCGTGGTTGTGTTCTTGCACAAGAGTTCTTGCACAAGAACCCTTGCACAAGAACCCGCCAGAGTAGACATAACCCAAGTGCCTGAGGCCATCAATATCCTTCTGCTACAGAGGGCAATGACTCTGGGAAATATGGAGGACATAGCGAAGGGCTTTGCCAAGCTGGGCCTCCCCAACTGTGGTGGGGCAATAGACAAAACGCACATCCCTATCTTAGCACCCGAGCACCATGCCAAGGAGTACAAAACCGCAAGGGGTACTTCTTAATGGTGCTGCAGGGGCTGGTGGATCACAAGGGTCGTTTCAGCAACGTCAGCGTGGGATGGTCGGGAAAGGAGCACGACGTGCACATCTTTAGGAACGCCTGGCTGCCATCTAGAACTTTCTTCCAAGACCAAGCTCTTTTATTTTAACGTGGCACTGCTGGGTGTCCCTGGCACATGCTTTCTCCTCCAGGCCCTTTGCGATCTTGGCATACGTGTCTGCATTTCTTTTGCTGATTAGTAGCTCTGTGGGAAGAGATTCTTCTCCCCACGCCACAGTGACGTCCAGGATCTGCTGCATGCTCCATGCAGGTTCTTGTCTGCAACTGGTGCTCATGGCATTGGAACTCAAGGAACACATAGCCATGTGCGCTGCTCAGTTGTGCTGCCTGCTCTGAGATCTGCTCTCCACACAGGAAATGAAATTCAAATTCAACAGGCTTTTCCTGTTCACCTAGAGAGCAATAGAGTCAAGAGACCTGGCCCTGAATGGTCACAGTCTCCCAAAGGCCAAGAATGTTGAATTTCACAACACTGAACCTGCACTACCATAAAGTCAAGCACGCAAGGCTGAATTTAGCATTATTCCTCGTGAAAAGCAATAGGACCAAAAGCACCTTTAGTGGCTCTTTAAGTTGATGGAACGGGCTTGGTAGTGTGGCCTCACTGTTTAGAAAATCAACCTTATGTGGTTAAATTCGACATAAAATCCTAGTGTAGACCAGGTCTGAGACCTTGCAGAAAGCTCTGTACTAATACGAGTTTCCTAAGCACAGAAGGTTTCATGTCTAAGTATATTACATTGCTGTAATCCAGCTGAAAGGCAACAAAGTTCTAACACCTTAATTTGAAGGCTAGCAAAGATACAGGTCTTCATCTTCTGCAAATTCATTCTCGTAAGCTCCTTTTCTTTCAGAGTAGCCTTTAGATGCAATTGCCTCAATCATTCATTCGTTACCATGACTATGGGAGAATCTGGAACAAAGTGAGTAAAGAAATAATCGTGTTCTTGGTGTTGAACTTCATATTGTGTACGCCACTTCTTTGGCAGAGGGTGTAAGAGAAGCTGGTATCTGCCAAAGAATGTTAGCAGGTTCCAACAAAACTGCATTAATAGGAAGGGCAGGAGTCTACAGGGCCTCCAATTGTTTGTGTGCTTTGTCTTGAACTGGTTCTGCCTGCAATGCCTCTCACCTTATGAGATCTTGAAAGATCTTGAAGCCTTCACAGATAGACAGTGTTGACTATCTGTGAATCAGGAGAAGAGAAAGAAATGCCTACGGGCTCCACCCTTGCTGCTCAGAGAGAAGGGATGTTGAGATTCTAAAGAAGAATGTCTTCTGGGGGCTACAGGAGCTAGAGAAGGTGAAGTCCTTCTGGATTGTGTAGCTGACAGAAGGCCTTGGCACAGTCCAGGAGGCACAGTACTGCCCATGATGGTGAGGACCACAAAGGGGCATCGTTATAAGAATACCGGCCTTGCTCAATGTTTTCAGCAACCTTACAGCATGATCTATATGGAGACCTAAAAGACCTTGGAGGAGATAGAAGCCTGTCATGCGCAGAGTCTGAAGAGGAAACAGAACTTTCCTCTGTGAATGGGGGAGCTCTTCCTATGGCTTTGGTGGGTCTCGGCACGGATGACACACGGTGGCGCCCCAACAGATGACACTGAAGTGTCCGACAGAGCCAGTGGAAGTGGATGAGGCAGACGAAATGCCAAAAGGTGAGTCGATGCTGAATGCCAGTGGTGCTGAGGCGAGCTGTATTGTGGAGGTGCCTCAAGTATGTAGGCCTTGTTGTCTCTAGTGCTACATGGAGACAACAAGGCCGACATACTTGAGGCAGCTGTGACAGTGATCAGAGAATGCACTTTCAGGGAGACACAAATGTTTGTGGTGTGGATGGCACTGACAGCAGAGGTGAGTGCCCGGCTTCCAAAGCTGGTACCAAACCTGATGGGGAGGGGTCAAAGATCTTTCCAGTAAAGGTGAAGGCACTGGTCTTCAGAAGCGTTGGTGCTTATGACCAGACCTCAGGTCAGCACTGGAGAACTTTTTAGTGCATTTTTGTTAGGTAAAGAGCAAGACTTTGACAGTTTATCAGTCTCAGATTGTTCTGAGCGCTTTAAAGAGACCACAGGTGAGAAAGACAAGTGATATTTCACATCTAAATGTTTTTTCCAGGCCAGGGCAACTGGAGGGGCACCCCCCACTCTGCAGGGGTTGGGGCCATCCTCCGTGGAGGGACATGTCATCTTTTCAAGAAGAATTTTAAGGAGGAAATTTCTCTGCTTCTTCATCCTCATTGGAAACTGGAAATGAGGCACAACTAGGACATTTTCCCCTTTCGTGTCTCTCAGCTAAGCAAATTAGGCAGCTTTTGTGCCTGTCACTGATAAGAATAGCAGCCCTGTATGTGGCATGTTATAGAAATCCTGGTGATTTCTTCTTGGCAAATCTCCACTCCCCACAACAGCTAACTGGCTAACTAAACTAAACTGGAAGCATGGAGAAAGCAAGCCATGTGCTCCAGTGCAGTAGTAAGGGAGTGGCAGGCTGGGAGCGGGGCTCTGATCCAGCCTCCTTACTCCTGTCTTCCCCACCCCAAAAAGGTGAGGCCAGGAGCAAAGCCACTGATGCATGGGGCTGGTAGCAGAGCCTCGGTGAGCAATGCAGGCAGCCAAGAGCCCTAGGCATGCGGGGTTGGCAGCTGGGACCTCAGGCATTGGACCAGTAGCCCAGAAGTGCTACAACAGCTCCTGAACCTCGTGTTCCCTTTCTGTGTCTATAGGCGCTGTCCCCACAGCTCCCACTTGGCCAGGAACAGGAGCAACATGGGACAGGGTCACCAAATCAGATTGTCCCAAATCTACATCCCACTCCCTGCCCTGACTCCTGCACCTCCCCACAGGTCTAGCCCCCTGCCCTGACTCCTGCACCTCCCCCACATCCCTGAGTCCCCCACACTGTCACCTCCCTGCCCTGAGCTCACACACACACCCACCAACCCCCTGCTCTAAGGCCCCTGCACTCCACCCCACACTTAAATGCCTTACAGGTATTGTCATATGGTAATCCCCTGCCTTTCCTTCCTAGGGAGGCTGTGATACAACAGTACCTGTTGTACTATGTACAATATGAAAAACTCTCTATTAAAGTGAGCTAACTACCACTCATGAGTGATGGAGAACTCCAACTCTTGCCATGGGTAGTAAGAAGGATCTGAGAGCAGGTGAGAGCCGCGCCTACATTTACCATTGGCTCTGTGCACAAGGATAGCAGAGATACAGGCGCTGACTAGTGGTACTGCTGGCAAAAGTCTCCAACTCTAGTGCATTGGGTGCACATGCACCTACTGTGGAATATATGTGTGTGCACGCGGAGTCGAAGTAAAACTGACTCTTTCAATGGCGAGTTCCATTCAGAGTGATTATATATAATCAGCTCATTGTGTGTCTAACATTAGCACCTGTCTCCATAACAATTCCAAATGCTACCACAAAATACATAGTCCTCTTTAATTTATGTATCACGGGAGATGCTACTGTCGGAGGAATGACAGCAGGCAGAAGAGTTGCGCCAAAAAGTGATTTAGGCTGTGAAGATGTTTGTGAACATGAACAGAGCAGTTAGTGAAAAACATCAGTCTGCTGGCTTTGCAAAACCCTGCAGCAAAAAGGGTGCTATAGTCCTGGTTAACAAGTCGTAACAGTTAATAGTTATGGATGCAGTTAACCTCTCTGAAAATAATAAGGCCCTAAACCCCAATGACAAACAATGTTAAGAATTTGGGGGTTCTTCAGATTTTTTTTTTCTCCACTAGGTTTTCCAGCTTATTCTATGTATTGTAAAAAAAAAACAGTTGGGCTATGACAGAGGTTTGAAGTGGACATTTTAATTGGTGAGACCCTCCATTTCCTTTCTCTGAAACAAGGCAAACAACAGAGAGTTTTGCACGGCTATATTTAACTCAGTGTGGGCTGTAACTCTCTCTCATGGAAAATACTAAATCAAAGAACAAGAATACAGTTAGGGACAAAATCCAGAAGTTCAGGCAGAAGATCAGGGGTTGAAATTATTGTGGTGAGATACAGAATTTTAAATGTCACTCAAATCAATATCCAGCTCTTCGTCATCTTTAAAAATGGTATTACTGGAAGAATGTAGGACCTATATTATGTTGTTGTCTGATTAGCACTGGAACAAAAACAAACTCTACTTACCTCTAGCACTGTGGTTACAGCATTCTTCTTTAGTTCTTGGTATAAAGTGTTGGTGTTAAACAACCGATATGGTTCATCCCAGAACAGCTGCATTTCGGTGACAGCTGAAACCATACACCGAAAGGCCTGAACCTGCAATAATTATTCAGCTAAAACTCATAAATGTAGACCTATGATTTCAAACATCTAGACTTTTTTTTTATGCGCAACACGCCACACATGCAGCGTGCAAAAGGCATGTGCTATTATTAACAAACGTAGCATGTACAAAATGGTTGTACTCACAGATGTGGCTTTTAATTGTGCTAGGGGGCTGCACCCCTTGCTCGCTACACTCACCAATTCCTCTCTCAGCTGGAGAGGGCCTGGGTCTAAGGCCACCCACCCAGCCCTTCCCCCCGGAGCTGCCAGGGAGGGCCCGCCCCTGAGGCTGCCTGAGTCCTGGTTTTTCCCCCCTCTCCCTAGCCACCGGGGAGGGCCTGGGGCCGAGGCTGCCCCAGTCCAGCTTTTCTCCCCACCCCCTGCCCAGCCCTGGATCTTCCCCCTGCCCTAAGCCAGCTCTGGCTCTTTGCACAGCACCCCCCGTCAGACCCGGCTCTCCCCTGGCAACCAGGACGGGGGGCCAGGCAGAGGCTGTGCCAGGCTCAGCTCTCCGCCTGGTTGCTTGGGGGGCGAGCTGGGTGGAGGTCACAGTGGGCCAAGGCCACCCTGGGCCCAGTCTCTTCCCCCCACCCCACCTCTGCCACCAGGGAAGGCAGGGCAGAGGCTGCAGCTACTATGGCTCTCCCCCGGTCACTGGGAAGTGAAGGGGAGGGGAGGGCCAAGCCAAAGGTAGCCCCAGCTCTCCATATGGGCCCTGGGGAGGGCCAGGCTGGGAGTGGGTGGGGCTTGGCTCCTGTGGACACAGCGTGATGTGATGATGTCACTGTGTTGTCCCAGAGGAAATTTTTGTATCTATATATGGAGAGAAAAACAACAATTTCAGGCCATTGGGTTGTTGGCAGGAGGAAGTGACCCTGCAGATAGATGGGTTGTTGGCAGGAGAAATTGAACCTGCCGGCTGTGTCTAGACTGGCAAGTTTTTCCACAAAAGCTGCTTTTGCGGAAAAACTTGCCAGCTGTCTACACTGGCTGCTTGAATTTCCGCAAGAACACTGACTTCCTACTTTCTGAAATCAGTGCTTCTTGTGGAAATACTATGCTGCTCCCATTCGGGCAAAAGTCCCTTTTGCGCAAAGCTTTTGCGCAAAAGGGCCAGTGTAGACAGCTCAGATTTGTTTTGCGCAAAAAAGCCGCGATTGTGAAAATAGCGATCGGGGCTTTTTTGCGCAAAAGCGCGTCTAGACTGGCCACAGACCCGCTTTTCCGCAAAAAGTGCTTTTGTAGACGCTCTTTTCCGCACATGCTTTTAACAGAAAACTTTTCCGTTAAAAGCATTTGCGGAAAATCGTGCCAGTCTAGACGCAGCTACCATGTCTTGGTTTAAATACATGCGTCGCTAGTGACTGAGTTCCCTGCCTGTTTACAAGCAACGGACTCAATTTCCTGTGTGCAACCCCAATGGGGCTCAGCAGGCCGCCGTGGGTTACTTCTGTACTGTTACACACGGAACGTTCACAGACATAAGTTCAGTGACTTGTTTGCAAAGCCGCTTTGAACTAGAGCTGGTCCAAAAAATGCATTAAAAGATTTTTTTTACAGAAAGTGGCGTTCCAACCCAACCGATCATAGTCACAGAAACTGCTCACTGTGGGTGACTTACCCCACTCACCTTTTAGTCTCCCTGTCCAGCATACTTCTTTTACTGGGAAGAGGAGAAAAGTGTTTTTTCCCCAAGTGAGAATAAGATTCTTTTTTGAAACATTTCCTTCAAAATGTAATGACAAAATTTGAACCCAGAGTGTTTATAATATGAATAGACATAAAGCGGGGGGTGGGGGACGGGAAGAGAATCATCCTTATTTTACAGATGGGGAAGGAAGAGAAGTGGTCCTAAGAAATCTACATTTAAAAGTGAATAAAAATGGGGCAGAGCTGGGCAACGTGAGGTCCAGTAGCCGGATCAGACCGTCCTAACACTTTGATCTGGCCCGCAGACTGCATCTGGCCACTTTCTGTTTATATCAAGGTTCTCTGTAAATAGCTCCCAGCTGTGGTGCTACACTGGTATCAGTGGGGCCATGAGCCACAAGTCCTTTCGGCCTTGGAAAGGGTTCAGAAAAGGGCAACTAAAATGATTAGGGGTTTGGAACGGGTCCCATACGAAGACAGGCTAAAGCGACTGGGACTTTTCAGTTTAGAAAAGAGGAGACTGAGGGGGGATATGATGGAGGTCTATAAAATCATGAGTGGTGTGGAGAGGGTGAAAAAAGAAAAGTTATTTATTTGTTCCCATAATAGAAGAACTAGAGGCCACTGAATGAAATTAATGGGTAGCAGGTTTAAAACTAATAAAAGAAAGTTCTTCTTCACACAGCGCATAGTCAACCTGTGGAACTCCTTGCCAGAGGAGGCTGTGAAGGCTAGGACTATAACAGAGTTTAAAGAGAAAGCTAGATAATTTCATGGAGGGTTAGGACCATAAAAGGCTATTAGCCAGGGGATAGAAATGGTGTCCCTGGCCTCTGTTTGTCAGAGGCTGGAGAAGGATGGCAGGAGACAAATCGCTTGATCATTGTCTTCGGTCCACCCCCTCTGGGGCACCTGACGCTGGCCACTGGCGGCAGACAGGATACTGGGCTAGATGGACCTTTGGTCTGACCCAGAACGGCCATTCTCATGTCCTTATGTTCTTTAAATTGTTACTTTTCAAAGGGCTCCCTGCTCCCGGCCCCGGTACTATGATGTTCCCTGGGAGCCTGGGGTTGCTGCAGCTATTTAAAGGGACATGGTACTACACCAGCAGGTGCCAGAGCTGTGAGCTCTTTAAATAGCTGCAGCAACACTGGGCAGCTGCCCGCCTGCCCCGCCCCTCCCAGCTCCAGCCCTGGTGGTGGCTGCCCAGCTACGTGCGTTTCACCTGTTTTTAATGCAAAGCATCGGGCTCCAGACAACTCCAGGGGGAGGCTATTCCTCACCCCTTCTGCCCAAAGCCCTGCCCCTTCTTGGGGAGGCGGAGCCGGCCTGTGATCAGGTACCAGCATTCATTAAGTGGCCCCCTACAAAAGTTATTGTCCATCCTGAAATAGGGCCATCGTGTGCTTCAGCATACAGCCTGCATCTGATTCTTTGGCTTAACTCTGCTTTCTTCCATCCAATATAATCCTCCTCAGCTTACAGTTCTGAGCCGTTAAATTGACACTTGAGCTATTAGCCTTCTGTCTGCATCTATGCAAGTATCTAAGCTTCCTGTGTGGTTTCTCAGCACGAACCCCTGAGGAGGTGTCGTCGCTGCTGTGAGCCTGTGCCCTAACTTGGACCCTCTCTGTACAGCTGTGGCTAACACTTCTCTGACCGCCTAATCATTTGCTAGGAGACAGAACCGAAAACAGAAGGTGCAGGCTGAAGATGGCCATGATGCAATACAATTTACCATGTATTAATTAGTAGCACAGGATTTTTAAAAAAATCATGAAGATCAGAGTTTTAGATATCTACAACACTCCAAAAAAGATGCTGTTAAATGAATCTTTTTCTTTCTTACTTTAAGCCACTAACACCAATGTAAACAGTTGGGCTATGTCTAGAGTGGCATGATTTTCCGCAAATGCTTTTAACGGAAAAGTTTTTCTGCCAAAAGCATTTGCGGAAAAGAGCGTCTAGATTGGCATGGACACTTTTGCGCAAAAGCACTTTTTGCGGAAAAGGGTCCGTGCCAATCTAGATGCTGTTTTGCGCAAGAAAGCCCCGATCGCCATTTTCACCATCAGGGCTTTTTTGCGCAAAACAATCCTCCCCTGTCTACACTGGCCCTCTTGAGCAAATACATTTGTGCAAGAGGGCTTTTTCCTGAACGGGAGCAGCATAGTAGTTGCACAAGAACACTGACAATCTTACATTAGATCATCAGTGTTCTTGCGCAAATTCAAGTGGCCAGTGTAGACAGCTGGCAAGTTTTTCCACAAAAGCGGCTGCTTTTGCAGAAAAACTTGCCAGTCTAGACACAGCCTTGGGGTATTTTTTTTTGTTTAGTTTTGTTTGTTTTGTGAAGCTACCCCTAAGTGGGTCTTTGCCCATGAAAGCTTATGCTCCAATAGATGCATGAAATTGTGGCTGAGTTTGCATAGATGAACTTCCCAAACTCAGTGGGCTGCGTCTAGATTGGCATGATTTTCCGGAAATGCTTTTAACGGAAAAGT
>JANRFK010000270.1:9562375-9583825 GCA_030068395.1 Apalone spinifera | reverse complement strand
ACTGAGGAAAACAAAGAGGCAGTTGGTAGTGTACGAAGATTACTCCAGTATTGCCAAGTGCCGGACAAAAATTCCCACGGTATTTTGAGGGATATTTGGAATTGTTTGCGGTATTTCCAAATTTTTATTTATTTATTCCACGATTTCTCGTGGAACCCCTGAGGATGGTCTGTGGAACCCCAAGGTTCCACGAAACCCTGGTTGGGAAACACTGCACTATGTAGAGGTTGCTCAGCAGAGCAGCCAGGGCCCTGGAGCCTGCCCCATGGCGGAGCAGCCCCGACCCTGATGCCACAGCCTTTAACACACAGCTGACCGCCAGTTATGTGCTATGTGGGTTGCGGTTTGAGAGCATCTGCTCCCTGCCACCACAGTGAGGAAGAGTAGATTCCCACCCCTTCCCCCATAGCGAGTTTCTAACAGCCCCTTGGCTCCCTCACGGCCTCTGAGCAGCTGCCAGGAGTCTGAAATGTGGTTCGGATGAGATTAGTTCTATAGAGAGTGAGCTTATTAGTTTGTACATGATACCAAGCTGGGAGGGGTGGCAAGTGCTTTAGAGGACAGGGTCATAATTCAAAATGATCTGGACACACTGGAGAAATGGTCTGAGGTCAATAGATGAAGTTTAAGAAGGACAAATGCAAAGCGCTCCACTGAGGAAGGAACAATCTGTTTCACACACACACAATGGGAAGTGACTGTCTAGGAAGGAGCTCTGCAGAAAGGGATCTAGGGGTCATAGTGGACCACAAGCTAAATATGAGTCAATTCTGTGACGCTGTTGCAACAAAAGCAAACTTGCTTCTAGGATAGATTAACAGGAGTGTTGTGAGCAAGACACGAGAAGTCATTCTTCTACTCGACTCTTAATTAGGCCTCAGTTGGAGTATTGTGTCCAGTTCTGGGCACCATATTTCAAGAAAGATGTGGAGAAACTGGAGAAGGTCCAGAGAAGAGCAACAAAAGTGATTAAAGGCCTAGAGAACATGAGTTTTGAAAAGAGGCTGAAAGAATTGGGTTTGTTTGGTTTGGAAAAGAGAAGACTGAGAGGGGACATGACAGCGGTTTTCAAGGACCTAAAAGAGTGTTACAAGGGGGAGGGGGGAAAATTGTTCTCCTTGACCTCTGAGGACAAGACAAGCAATGGGCTGAAACTGCAGCTAGGGAGGTTTAGGTTGGACACTATGAAAAACTTCCTTCCTGTCAGGGTGGTCAGACACTGGAATAAATTGTCTAGGGAGGTTGTGGAGTCTCCATCACTGGAGATATTTAACAGCAGGTTGGACAGACACTTGTCAGGGATGGTCTAGACCAGTGGTTCCCAAACTTTTCAGCATAATGCCCCCTTTTTGATTTTTGAGAAACCCTCACGTCCCCAACCCTCCAATAGCAGCAAAACCTGTTGAGCAAAAAAAAAAAAGAAAAGAAAAGAAAAGGAACTGACCGGTGCTGAAAAACAAAAATAGCAGCAAAACTTAGTGCCGGGGGATTGACGGGGGTGGGGGACTGGGTCGCTTCACGCCCCCTCTGGAATTTCTTCATGCCCCCCCAGTTTGGGAATCCATGATCTAGACGGTGCTTGGTCTTGCTGTGAGGACAGGGGACCTGTCGAGGTCCCTCCCAGTTCTAGGATTCTATGGTTTGTGTTCTCAGAGAGCATGTAGATGTGTCTCACCAGTCTCTTAACCCTGTGGTGTTGTTTCGTTTTCAGTGCTTCTGTTTACAAGATCTCTGGATCTAGTCTCCTGTGCCGTCCCCTCTCCGGGCTCCCATGCTGTGCCCTACTGCCCGGAGGGGTGGGTTGGATATGGAGGGAAATGCTACTATTTCTCAGAGGAAGCGAAGAACTGGGATTCTAGCCAGCACTTCTGCTCCTTGTTCAATGCTTCCCTGGCTGGGATCGACACCCAGCAGGAAAAGGTGAGACACGGGCAGGTTCTTTGCATGGCCAACAGGGCTGCAATCTGGGCAGATCCCTGCCCTGGCAGTGTGAGTAGAAATCTCCGGGGGAGGGGGTGTGTTTGTCACTGGGTCGCAGGCCAAAGAAGGAATGAGATTCTGGCAGCTGAGTCGCTGCCTTTGTGGCTCTGTGACCAGCATAGATCTTTGGTGGCTGCAACTTTATAGCTTCTCAGGCTCCCCTGCCAAATTTTGGGGTTTCTTGGCAACCTCAGCAAAATGAGGATTAAAAGGGGGGACTGAGGTTGACACAACTGCTTGACTCAGTGGTGTCCTGTCACAATTGCTTCTAAACTTGTCCACCTGATTTTGCCCCCCCCCCAGCACAGAATCTGATTTGGGTAATTAAATGGCATTTGTTCACCTAACTGGTCAGCTGGACACACAACTACCAGACCGAAGGAACTGGATCAGAGCAAACAGACTTAGAGGCTAGTTCTTAACTTTTAGCCCAGAGGGAAGAGTTCTCAAACAAACCAAAAGAGCACTTGGGTGTCTCATCCCACCTCTGCTACAGCTTTTGAAAATTAAACAGCTCACACCCCAAAATATGTGCATACCCATTACGATCAGGCTAAGCAGAAAATGTCTGCTTCTGTAAATACCAAGAAATAGAAGAATAGATCCTGTTTTGAAAGTAGACTTTTAAAATAATAAACCCTTGAAAATTAAAACAAACATAGAAACTCTTAACATGATTATTTTACCACGGAGGATTCTGTATAGACCACTGTTTCTCAAAGTGTGCTGTGGGTCTTCGCTTTTGTTTACCCAAGGGGCCATAGCCATGGATTAAAATGAAGATACCCAGGAAAATAGTTACCAGGTCTTTCATATTTCTTCCAGAATATTTTAAAGGTAGGAGGAGGAAAGCAGGAGGTTCTCCTTGCCCTGGTCTACACTAGGGCTTTATTTCAAAATAACCCTCCCTTAGGTCGAATTAATAAACAGAGCAAGCGCACTATCAAGCCCGTTATTTTGAAATAACAGGCTTCTTCTTCCAAAATCTGTACTCCTGTTTTCTTCGAGGAATAACACTCATTTCAAAATAGCTATTTCGAAATAGCAGTGGTGTGGATGCTCCGGTGCTGCTATTTTGCAATAACTACTCCCCAGAGTCAGTCGAACTAACTGCTCCCCAGTGCTTCTGGGGCTCAAAGTCTGAGGTAGCACATCCCCATTAATGGAGCCTGCCTCGGACTCATTTCAAGGCTTCCCCGTAGTCTGGACACACTAGTTGGATTTTGTAAAATCAGGAGTTAAGTTGAATTTAGTTATTTCTAAATAGTTTTTTAGTGTAGACATGCCCCTAGAGAATAATGGCGCATAAGGGCATGAGGAACAGCCATATGATACAGTTTAGGGCACTGTGCAGACATACATGTTTTTACTCCGGCACCTTCTGGATGTCTGCATTCAATGCCTTCAAAAATCAGAACAAATAGGGGCAGAGTTGTCTCCGTAGTGATCCGAGTGCCTTAAGATCTTTTGGAGGAAGATGTTTTGGGTTAAATAGTAATACAGATAATACACATGTGCATGTACATTGTGCTTTTTTTAACTCAATGATTTCTTTCATTAACACAACACAGCCTGATTCCCCACTGAGACCTGATGTTCTCATCATCTATCTTGCTGGTGAACTTGCGTTCTTTGGAAAGTTCGACACTCCTGATGGTGCAGTTCAGCATTTATTAAATCATTTGTTCTACTTGTTTCTGGACCCTCAGCTGCTGTTGCTCCAAAGAGAAGGAAGTAAAATGGTGCATTAAAAGTTAGCACTTGAATTTGCATTTCGTCAGCTTTTTTAAGGTTACTCACTAGTGAGTGTGTGGATGGGGAGACCTCCAAGGAAGACCATGAGTGCTAAGTGTTAAATGACATTGGCAATTAAGAAGAAAAAGCCGCACTTATTAAGTTACAGACTGTCCTCGCTATAAGTCCAAGATACGTTCCAAAAAACTTGGACTTATAGCAAAACAACTTAAAGTGGGGAATTTTTTCCCTACAGCTGACTTCCATTTGTGCAAATAATTGGTGGGTTTTTTTTTGTTTGGTTGGTTTTTTTGGGGCATGACTTAAGAGCAGGGAGTGGGAGGATTTATATCCGTTCCTACAAGTCCCAATGACTTTAGTGCGGTACCAACGTATACCGGGGTAATTTAGTGAGGACAGCCTCACTGTAATATTAAACCTAATGCCCAAACCTACCACTAGTTGGTGCTGTGCTACTAGTAATGCCTTCCTTCATGTGCAAAATGAAAACTGAAGACCCTTGTGTTCATAACAATCTTGTGGCCTCACACCAGCTTGTGTCACAAATTTTGCCTCTCTAAAATCTCCCTAAATGTCACTAATGGTGCACAGCACATTCAATTTTTTTTTGAGAACTCCACGATTCTGGCTCCTCCTCCATTTTCAGCTGCTAAATTTCATTTAAAAAATTGAAAAATATATTTGGAATGTATCTCATAAGCAACAGTTGTAGTTGTCATGGGAATTGCCTCAGTTCTTCGCTATTGTGTACTGTTGTGCACTGTTAAACCAATGATCTTGCTAAAACAAAAGGAAAAACTTTATAAAGTGCTACATAGTTTTTCCTTTTGTTTTCCCAAACAGAAAGCTCAAATACTGACTGTCTGGTTCAAAACTGGACACCTGGCGACCCTAAAGGGGACAATGAGGGTACACTGTCTCCAATTCTTCTGCCACGCCATGGGCGCTATGGCGTGGGGGAGGAGGTATGGGAGACAGAGCCTGTGGGATGAGAGAAGGAAGTGTTCTGGATGTATTCAGGAACAGCTTGCCTTGCAGTGACATGTAAGGAGGCACAGTCATAGTACAGTAATTAATTTGCCCTGGATGAAAAAAAATTAATGGGTGAAATTCCATGGCCTGTGGTAGGCAGGAAGTCTGATTAAGTGATCCCAGTGGTCTCTTCTGGCCTGTGATCAAAAAAAAAAAAAAACAAATATTCTAAAGAGGGCGTTTCACTAGTTTTATTTTATTTTATTTGTCTGTAGAAAAGCTGCATATGAAGAACAGGGAAGGTGCATGGAGCAACCACAGGTAACAAGATTTCCTATGTATAGAACTTGTGCAGTGCCTGAGAGCCATAGGGATGCAAAATACTTCAATACATTTCCTTACTATCGTGCGTATTCTATGCTGTGATTCACACCTGTGGTGATACAGAAGTAACAACCGTAATCCAGTGCTAAACTCTATGCCCAACCGTGCTTATTCTGTCTGGCCACTAGATGTTGCTGCTGATGCTCCCGTCAGGCCCTGCACAGTTGAGAGGACAGAGAAATGTCTCATTCATGCCATGAAGCTATCAGCCATTAGCAATTATCCAGTTTCTAGGTGGCCCATCCCTGCCTAGCTAACTGTTCGGTGGTGTTCAGGAGCTCACTTGGCGCAGAGTTTAACAGAGAAGTGTTACAGCAGCTGGAAGGTACCAGCGCCTTGAGAGACTCCACTAGAGTAACTACACTACTAGGGCCTGCAGTGGAGCCTGGGAGAGAAGGGGGCAGCTGCCTGGAGACCTGGTGATTTAAAAGGGCTAGGGAATCCCAGCTGTGGCCGCCACAATGGCAACATCCAGAGCCCTGGGCTCTTTAAATTGCTGCTGGAGCCCCAGGTGATGCACATCCTACAGTCCCGGCAGCATTGTCTGCCCTGGACTCTGCTCCAATTGGGGGCCATGAGCCAGGGCCATTCCTAGGGGGGAGTGGGACTTGGGGCGACCTGTGTCTACCCCAGGCATTCCCCCTCCACCCTGCCTCTTCCTACCCCTATTCTGTCCCTGCTCCACTCCCTCTCTACCCCCTCCTGCACCCATTGCACCCCTTCTTAGAAGCTCTCTTCTCCAAGCTACAGGACCTGGGAGGTTATTGGGGGGCCTAGGGCCAGCAGGGGCGGATATAGGGGAGGGCGAGCAGGGCGGCCGCCCCGGGTCCCGTGCTTCAAAAAGCCCCTCGCATGCACCGTGGCAAAGGGGGGGACCCCGCAAAATTGTGCTGCCCTGGGCCCCGCAAAATGGTCATCTGCCCCTGAGGGCCAGCAGCAGGGGTCAGGCTCTCCCATAGTCAGGCAATGGAGCGACTCAGCCCCAGACCTCTATGCTCCGTTCTCCTGAGCCTGTGTCGCTCCAGGGAGCGCAGTGGGATGGGGCCAGAGTGCTCTGCTTCTCCCTACTGCAGGGAAGTGGAGCAAAGCAGCTGGGAGATGGCAACTGAACAGGGCAGGCTGCTGGGCCACCCCACTTCCTGTGGCTCCTGCTGCTGCGATGAGCACAGAGGGGCCAAGTCCTGTTGACACCCCATATAATACCCTGGGTCACCCTGGGCCTGCGGGCTTATCTCAGTATGGAGGGCTGTCCTGTCTATAGGATAGTTGCCCAAACCATCCTATGGATGGGACAGCTCTACCCAGAGCTGGCTTCCCCCAGGGTCTAGTGAAGTCTCATCAGCCCTGCTCATGTACATATACAGTAAAACCTGTGTTATCTGGCACGCTCAGGGATTAGGGCGTTCCGGTTAGCTAAAAATTCTGGTTATCTGAGGGTCCCGTCAACCTAGGAAAAACCAATGGACAATAATAGTAAAACTCAAATTTTGGATATCTACCAATGTAAACTATATTGTAATCAACGTAAACACCTTTCTGGAGCTGCGACCCCTGCGCCACAGGGGCCGCCAGCTGCCCGGCCCAGCTCCCGCTGGCTGGATCATAGCGGTGTGCCGCAAGGCTGCACCCAGCCCTTGGCTGGCCGAATCAAAGCGCCACACGGCCTCACCAAGCTCCTAGGAAATTTTCCAGTTTCTAAAGTTTTCTGAATAGTTAAGTGCCGGGTAGCACAGGTTTTACTGTAGTTTGTTCTGATACAGGAAGAGGAATAAACTACAGTATGTCACTGTAAGGCACCTTCTCTCTGGTCATGCTGCATCCATACTAGGGTTGCAGTGATACAGTGGTGGTCAACACATTATAGATGAAAAGCCAAAATAGTGGTGGATACAGAGCAAAGGGCCAAGGGAAAAAGGTGGTTAGGCAAAAAAAAAAAAAAAAAAAAAAGAGCAGAGCAGGCATTGCCTTTTAAGGCGGCCATTTTGAAGTCTGCATCGGCGTCTCACGCAGACAGAAACACGCTGCCTCTTTCTGAGCCACAAGCTGCGGGTGCCAGTGTGGGAGCCCCAATTTTTTCTTTGAAGAGCTATATGCGGCTTGCGAGCTGCGGGTTGGCCACCCCTGCACTGCTATAACTGTATTGGCTAAATACACACCAAGCTGAAATAGTTGTACTGGTACAAAGGCTGTGCAGAACAGGCCTTATGATGGGACACTGATGCACTTAATAAAAATTCCATCCCTAATTAGTAAGTGCTTTAAAATATGCGAAGTGCTGAGTGCAGTAATTATTCTCTCTGAGGCTGGAGATGTAGTATTGTTTCATGATCGTGCCCCTTCTGTTTTATCTATTGGTTCCTAGCATAGATTTGACGATAAGAAAGAAATGCTAGTCGCACCTGTACCGAGAGGGTCTCAATCAGGGCATAGGTCCGCAGCAGAGATGACATCTCTGCAGGGGTCTGTGCTGAGAAACCACACAGGAAGCTGACACACATGCATAGACACAAACAAAAGGAAAATAATGCAACTGTTAATTAGGTTGGACACCTCAGAACTTCAAAATGAGAGTTATATTGTGCGCCCAGAAAACAAAGTTAAACCCAAGAATCGTCAAAAAATATGCAGCCCCCTAGTATAACAAGAAGTCAGAAGAATACTTTAACCACAATCGGGGGAGCTGATAGCTTTGTTGATCCCTTGGGCAAATTGGGGGTGGTGGCTGTGTGCTCCTGGAAGGGGCAGGGCCAGAGCCAGGCTTACCCATATGCAGAATCTGCAGCTGTGTAGGGCACCTGAAAATTTGGGACACCCTTGGGTCTTATTTTACCCATCTGCCTTTTCCTAGCCCTGCCGTGGCTCTGCTTCCTCCGGAGAGGGTCCAGATAACTTAAAAGTGACACCACCTGCCAGTGCTCTGTGGCAGAGCTAGTCAGAGAATAATGAATCAATTTAACAGGCAACTGCCAGTCCCAGATACATATGCCAGTTTCTGAATGTACTGTGTTAGTTGAGCAAGCAGTTGTTCCCCCCGACCCACAACCCCTTCCCCCCTCCTTCCCATTGGCAGGCCTGACCAGAGTACTAGAGATAGGTGGAGTTTATTTTTTGTACCAGTACTAGGACAACAAAATAATGTAGGGCCTACATTCTTTCAGTAGTACCATTTAAAAATTAAGGACTGAATGTTTATTTAAATTTGAAGTTCTTTATCTGGCTTCAGTAACTTCAGCCCCTGATCTTCTGCCTGGACATCTTGACTTTGTCTCTCTATTCCTGTTCTTTCATTCAGTATTTTCCATGAGAGAGTGTTACAGCCCACACTGAAGCAAATATAGCTGTGAAAAGCTCTCTGCTTGGTTTCAGAGAAAGGAAATGAAGGGTTTCAACAATTAAACTGTTCATGTCAAAATTCTCACACCGCAGGCCCTGCAGCTCTTCAACTCAATTGCATTTTTTACAATACACAGAGTAAGCTTAAAAATCTAGTGCAGGAAAAACCAAGTCATCTGAAGGGCATCCGGATTCCTAACACTGTCACTGGGTGTAAGGCCTGGTTGTTTGCAGAGAAGCTATTGTTATTTGTTAACTGCAAGGATCTGTTACCACTTGTTAACCAATATTACACTAACTGTATTTGCTGCATGGTTTTGCAAAGCCAGCAGATCAATGTTTTTTTCACTAACTGCTCTGTTCATGTTCACAAACATCTTCACAGACTAACTCACTTTTTAAGACAACTGTTCTGCCAGCTGTCATTCCTCCGGCACTAGCATCTCCCCTGAACAGGAGCACGTTATTTTGTGGTAGCATGTTGGCATTGTGATGGAAACAGGTGCTAATGTTTTATGCAGTATGAGTTGGTTACATACAAGCACCCCGAATGGATCGTTCCTGTCAATGACTGAAAGAGTCAGTTCTACTTCGACTCGTTGTGTACAGATACATTCCACTGTCGGAGCATGTGCACCCAATACACTCCAATCGGAGACCTTTCCCAGCAGTATCACTAGTCAGTGCATGTACCTCTGCTGTCCTTGTGTACTGATCTAATGATATACAGAGGCTCGGCTGTCACCTCCTCTCAGATTCTTCTTACCTCCTATGGTAAGAGTTGGAGCGCTCTGTGGCCCATGAACTTTGCTTAGCTCGCTTTAACGAGAGTTTCTCTTGCTGCATATAGCTCACGTGAGTATAATTTAGCTGTTTGGAGGTGGGGGAGTTTGCCATGCAGCAATCACCAAGATTTCAACACAGAAGTTGACTAATTTGCTTAGGTGAGGGACTTGTGAGGAACAAATATCCTATTTGCGCCTCATTTCCGAGGAGGACAAAGAAGCAGAGGGATTTCCATCTTAAAAGTCATCTTCTTGAAAAGGGGAGGTGTCTCTCAGAGCCGGAGTGGAGAGCTTCTCCATGGGGAATGCCCCTCCAGCTGCCCTGCCTCTGAAACAGGATGTTGATAAGGAACATCACTTGTTTAGTTGTTTTCCTCTCCTGCTGTCTCCTCACAGTGCTCAGAACCAGCTGAGACTTGTAAACTGTCAGGCTGCATCTACACTGCAGGCTTTTTGCACAAGAACAGCCGTTCTTGCGCAAAAACGTGCAGAGTGTCTACACTGCACGTGCGTTCTTGCACAAGTAAATTTACAGTAAAGCGTTGGAAAACAGGGCTTCTTGCGCAAGAGTTATTCCTCTCCCCACAAGGAATAAGTCCTCTTGTGCAAGAGCTGTTGTGCAAGAAGGCAGTGTGGACAGGCAACAATGGCCATCAGAGCTTTCTTGCACAAGAGAGCATCCACACTGCCATGGAAGCTCTTGCGCGAAAGCACATCTCTGGTGCAAAAGCACATGGCAGTGTGGACACGCTCTCGTGCAAGGCCTTTTGCACAAGAACTCTTGCACAAAACAAGAAGCCTGCAGTGTAGACGTAGCCCCACAATCGTGCTCTTTTTCCCCCCACAAAAAGGCCCTAAAAAAGTCCTCCAGTACCGAAGGGTTGTAAGCACTGATCTCTGGGAGTAAGTGCCATCATTACCAGTGCTTTCGCTTTTACTGGTGAGATCTTTAATCCAGCACAATCAAGTGTGGTACCAGTATTGTGGGCACCATGTACTACTCCCGCACCATCAGTTTCTCCTGCTTTCTGTGACACAGCTCACATCAGCTCCCTATTAGCCTTCTAAAAACAACTTTTACAAACACAAGTAGGGCGGTGGCACTGTAGAGACTAACACAAATGTATGTATAGTAACATGAACTTTTGGGGGCAAAACCCTCTTCTTCAGATGAGATGATCTTGAGTGGAAAAAAATGAGCGGGGGAGAACCCTCAGAATAAGAAGGGAGAGAGGAAAGAAAAAAAAAGTATCTGTCAGTTGTAGTCTTGGTGCTAATGGGGCTAGCTGAGTAGGCGGGACTTCACTTTTAATGTCAATAGGGTGTTGAATGTAAGGAAAGATGGTGTTGTTATGTTAACCAATTCAAGTCTTTGTTTAAACCAAGTGAGAAGGTGTTAAATTTGCGTATGAAAGTTAATTCTAGTGTAAGATAAAAACGCAAGAAAGCCTGTACTGGGGCAGCTCTAAAGTCCATCTAGCCCAGTATCCTGTCTTCTGATAGTGGCCCATGCCAGATGCCCTAGAGCAGTGGTCACCAACCAGTAGATCAAGATCTACTGGCAGATCTTGGAACCTTTGACAGGTGATCCTGACAGGTTTGGCTGGGAGGCTATCAAGTGCCAGCACTTCCTCTGCCCCTCTCAGCACTGCCATGCTGCTCCTGTCCTCTGCCTTGGAGGTGCCCCTCACCCCCAGGATCCTGCTGCTTGCTGTGCAGGGCACTGGAAGAAGAGGAAGGGGTGCTGCTGCTGTCAAGGTGCTCCTCCTTCCACCCTGTACCCCAACTCCACAGAGCAGAGGGTGGCAGGGATGGAGGGAGTTTGCTGGCTGCTTTTGGGAGTGGTGCAGGGCCAGGGTAGAGGTAAACCTGCCTTAGCCCCCTGCACCACCACCCAGAAGCCACCTGTGGTAAGCAGTGCCCAGCTGGAGCCCGCATTCTGAACCCCGGCCCCAGTCCTGAACCCCTCCTGCATCCCAAACCCCTGCCCCCTGCCTGATAAAAGTGAGTGAGAATGGTGGAGGGAGGATGGAGGAAGCAGGGGCAGGGCCTTGGAGAAGAGTGTTTGGGTTTGAAGTAGATCCTGGATTGCACTTCAATTCAAAAAGTGATCTTGTGCTTAAAAAGGTTGGCAACCCCTGCCCTAGAGAGAGTGAACAGAACAGGAAATCATCCCTCCCCGGTGGTCCATTCCCAGCCCTGACAGAAGCTAGGAACACCGTTCCTACCCATCCTGGCTAATGGCCACGGATGGACCTGTCCTCTAAGAATTTATCTAGCTCTTTTTTGAACCCTATGAAAGTCTTGGTCTTCAGAATATCCTCTGGCAAGGAGTTCCACTGTGCATTGTGTGAAGAACTACTTCCTTTTTTTTTGTTTTAAACCTGCTGAATTAATGGGCCATTAATTTCATTTGGTGACCCCTAGTTCTTATGTTATGGGAAGGAATAAACAACAGGTCCGGTTCACTTTCTGCAGACCAGTCATGATTTTATAAACCTCTATCATATCCCGCGTGAGTTGTTTCTTTTCCAAACTGAAAAGTCCCAGTCTTTTTAATCTCTCCTCATACGGCAGCCACTCTGTACCTCAGTTACATTTGTTGCTCTTTTCTGAACCTTTTCCACCTCCTATATATCTTTCCTGAGGTGAGGCAACCACGTCTGCACACAGTATTCAAGTTGTGGGCGTACCATGGATTTGTAAAGAGGCAATAAGATATTCTGTATCTTTTTTTTTTAACGATTCCTAACTTTTTGTTTGTTCGCTTGTTTTTGACTGCTGCTTCACATTGAGTGGGTGTCCTATTAGAAAATCCTATATAGACTAGAATAGACATAGGCTACTGCTCGCCAGAGGGCAGACATATGCCTGAGACTGTTCTTAGGTACAAACGCCCTGCTGCGTGCTCACACCTTCCTTTGTACTTGCTATGGCTGGAGACGTCGTTTATGCTGATTTAAACATTCCTGGAGCCAGTTCCTCTTCAAGGCTACCACAACAATCTCCTCACCACAGTAAGTGCATTAGGTTTCATCTGTGTGTACCAGTATGGTCAGGCTTTGCTTAGAATGCCACTTTTTTAAATGGTTTTTTTTTTTATTTGCAGCACAGATTGTTTAGAGAAACTAAAGCCAACAAGCAGCTGTGTGCTTTATGGATGATAGGACTTAGCTAATGTGAAATTCTGAGCCACTCTCAGCAATTGGACTCTGAAGGGAAGCGCGGGCACTTTAGTTTGTCACAGAAAACTTCATAGCCTCTGACGTGCAAATACAAGTGCAATGGAATCTAGTTGTTCTTTGTATGATACCCTTCCTACTGAGTTCTTCATACCTATTTCGGCCAACTACCAAGGGAACAGTCCATAAAAAGTGGGTTATAGTTGCGGGACAGAGAGCAGTACATTGGGTGAGCCTGAGAAAGAACGACTGAGCACAAGGAATGAGGGAGACTCATAGAATAGAATTTGTTTTATTAGGGAGAAGGTTAAAATCCACATAGGACTGAAGAGGTGGAATCGGACACTAGGCAGGGAGCTCGTTATGTACAGCAGGTCCCGAAGATGGTGGCAGATAGTAGGTATTATGGCCATGGCTGGATTTAGGGGCAGGCGACCACCCTGAGGGGGGCTGTGTTTAGGGGGTGCTGGGCTTGGAGTGAAATGGCTACTAATGAGGTGTACAAAAGTTTTACAAATGGAGAGGCACCAAAGATATTCCTGGCCTGGGGTGCCAGTCAGATCTAGGGCCAACTTTAATGTGGGGGCAGGAAGGAAGGGTCCACTAAATTCAGTAGTGATATAAGTAGGAGAGAGAAGACAGGTGTCTGAAGAATGTAGGAACCGGAAAAGAGAAAGGAAGGAGAAAAATATGGCCAGTGGGTGGGTGGGAATGACAGAGACAAAGAAGGGGATTTTTCTACTGGGTGCTGAAATGGACACGAAACCGGGAAAGCTTTGCAAGGACAGAGAGGATGTGATCTGTTTCCGAGTGCAGAAGAGACGGCGAGTTATTGCCCTGTGGTTTAACTGAAGCATGGAGTTAGGAGAATCTGTCAAGGAGAAGATAGTGATCGAGGGGAAGCCAGTGAAGGAATCTCAGTGTTATAAGAATACTGAAAAAACCCGGAACCAAGTATAAGTTAAAGGAGATAAACTGAATATTGTAAATAATTTGTGATTTCCCTGAAAAATTATATGACATAGTTAAAAATCTTGATTCTTCGGAGGCTGAGGGAAAATAATTTAAATATTAAATAGCTACTTCTCCACTCTATTTTCCATAAGTACAGTAAGGCTACAGATTTACTCGAAGGGTACATTTTTCTAAAGTGTCCAAGTGACTTATGTGTTTCTAAAAATCCCACTCTAATCACCCAGATATTTCATGAAGCTGTATATAAGGGGTGACATGATATAATCAACCATACTATATGGTTACTACCTTCAATTAAACTTGGATATTGACAATGATTCTGGCTTCTTTTATCTCATCAGTTTTCCTTTTTTAAGAATACCTACAAATGTATCATACTTAAAACAATTCTTGCTGTGCGCTTGCTGAAACAGTTATTGAAACAGTCTTTTACAAAAGTGCCTGATATGATGTTATTAGGAGTTGACGTTGTCCAACAGATCTTGCTTTGGTATCTGTTTACACCACAATACCTAGCATAATAGGGGTCTGTCTCATCAAAAATTTAATTTTTGTTGTGAACCATCATGAAACTGTCTCCATGCTCTTGTGATATTATTTTCAAATATTTAATACAGATCTGATGTACTCTTGAAAAATATTTTAGCAATTAGATTCTGCGTGTTACATCAGAGTAAATCCAGAGGGACTCTCTAGGAGTCAATGCAGTTTCTCCAATCTTACACCACTGTATCCAAGAGCTAGATTTGTTTCTCTAGCTGCAATTATCTGGTGGTGTTAAGCTAAAGACTGACACTAACTTAATGACTGGAAACTTAGGTCCTCATCCGGTGATCTGATAGTTATGGGTGGACCTTCATTTATGTCTGCACAGAATCCCATTAAAGTCAATTGACATAAAGATCCACCTGAAGGAATCCAATTGCAGGACTCGGGGAAGGGGGTGACTAGTGAGGGGGCACATAGGGGGCCAACAGCCATGAGACCCCCCCCCCTCCCAACACAGGGAAGGGCTGGGACCAGCCCCCTCTCTCCCAGGCCTCTGCTTCTCCCTACCCTTGCTCCACCCTCTCCCCTCCTGTTCTCCATCCTTGGTCCATCTCCACCCCACCTCTTCCCACAACTGATGCAGCACGGGGGGGGGACTAGCAGGGCTGGAACCCAGCAGCAGCAGCAGGGGTCCGGTCTCCTCGCACTCACCAAAAGTATTGGGGAGGGAAGTGGAGCAATGTGGCAGTGCACCCCCGCCCCAGTAAGAACCAGCTGCGCTCTGGCAAGAGCTGGCTGGGGGACTCGGCTCATTGAAAGGGGCCAGCTGAGGGTGTGTTCCTATGGCACACTTGAAGCTGGAAGAGGAGCTGGAGCTGGCAGTGGCAGATTATCTCCCTCTGGCTATGATAGCCTGGCTCCAGCACAGGCCCACAGCAAGCTACCTGACCAGCCCCTATCTGGCTGCAGCATCCTGTCCCAGGCCCAACCTGGCAATCTGGGCCCCACAGAGGTAGAAGGGGAGGACGCAAGCCTGGCCCAGCTCCTCATCCAGCCACAATCAGGGCAGGCTTCATGGTGGCTGAGCAGGCCACCCATCTTGGCCCTGCCAGCACCAGCAAGCTGGAGGTGGGTGCCTGGCTGCTCAGCTTATTTCTGGGGTTGCACAGTGGCTTGGCTCTGGTAGGTAGCAAGGGCAGGCTATGTGGCAGTTGAGCACAACACCAGCACAAGCCACCCAGCTACAGCCCTGGGGAGGCTGGTGGTAGGTGCCTTGCTGCTCTCAAGGTGAGCATGCAGGTGGGAGGGGATTTGAACCCACAATCTCAGGTTCTGGAGGCTGATGCCTTCGCTATTAGGCCACTGGAGGACCTACCCCACAGCCCTCCCTTTAGCAGCCTTACCTGGCCACTTGTTTAGGTGTTGCTGCAAGGCAGTTTACCACGGGCGTACCCAGGGGACGTAAGAAGGGATCTGAAGCAGGGCAGAGCAGTGGCTTTATACAATGACTCTGGGAGGGCCATCCATGCATAAGAGACAAAGTAGGAAAAGGCGCGATGATGCTTCTGGGAGGAACAAAACGGGTGAAAGAGGCTGCCCGTGTTGACGCTGCCCCTAGTGGTGTGTGCAGAGGAGTGGACGCCCCTTGGCACGAGGCTGCAATGGGCTCTGAAG
This sequence comes from Apalone spinifera, assembly GCA_030068395.1. Lineage (NCBI taxonomy): Eukaryota > Metazoa > Chordata > Testudines > Trionychidae > Apalone > Apalone spinifera. The sequence goes on along the minus strand of JANRFK010000270.1, from coordinate 9,568,296 downwards.
AACAAGTTTCATTGCTATTTCTCACACTGGGGGCTGAGGGTGTTTCTCCAAACTTTGTCTCTCATAGGTTCCCCTCCATGTCCCCGGTGGCATCGCATCGCTGTGGGGGCCGGATGGGCTGGGAACGTCGTCCTGACAGCAGCTGTGATAGCGCTGGGGGTTTGGGGTAAGTAGCACCCATCAGGGGCTCCCACAGCTTGCGCAGGCCCTCAAGGAAGGTGGGTGGGGCGGGTCAGCACCCCACAAGGGGTGGGACCTCAGGCAGAAGGGGGCGTGGCCAGGACAGTCAGCCCCGAGCACAGCCCCCCTCCCAGTCCTCAGAGCTGCCCGCTCTCGGCAGGGTGCTCCAGGTGGCAATTTTAAAGGGCTCAAGGCTCTGGCCACTGCAATAGCAGCAGCGATGATACCTAGGAGCCCTGGGCCCCTTTGAATTGCTGGGCCCCAGAGCAAGGCCCGCCCCCGCACACACACAACCCGGTGCCAATCTATTTATTCATTTGGGTTTGATGGTGCACCATGACTTCTCTTCTCATCCCCAAATCTGAAGCTGTTCCGGTCCTGATTCCAGTGCATTTGCAAATGAAACCCTGGGCATAACATCGCCACCAGGCCAAAACGTTACAGGAACAAGGTGGCAGAGCTGGATGCATGAAACTCGTGGGATCCGGCTAAGGCAGGCTGATGGAAGTCACAAAGGCACTTACGCTATGTAGTGAATCAGATTCTCTTCCTCTGTCCTCACCCCCGCTGTGATGGGTGCTACACTGTGTGATGATTCTACACCCTACCCAATGTTATTTTTAATCCCTAACCAGCTGCACTAGAAGTACATTTCATTGATGTGGATGCTCTTTTGAAGTTTCCCAGTTGCGTGGCTCTGGAGGAGGATGGACCGGAGGAGCTCGGAATACACCAGAGAATAGTGAAACCGACATCAGCAGCACTGAATGCAGCTCCTGCCTGGAAGATTTCCGGTCCCGTTTGAAACCAATTTTATGTGAGCCACACAGCTTCCCAGGTAAGCACAGCTCCGAATGTCCCAGAGCTGAGAGTCACTCCCTTCTAAAGAGTTTGCGGCACTCTCGCTATGATTGAAAATTCAGTCACTATGTTAAAGGGGTGTTGTCAGCTCAAAATACAATGGATCAGATATTCGTTCCTATTGAGGCCCCATTATGTACATTATGCCAGTGTAGCAGTCCCCAGGCATCCAAAAACCATGCGTCAGGCCCTAAAAAATCATGAGATTGGTGTATTTTAGGAAAATTATAATTTGGGGGTCTTTATATTTGCCTTCTGGTTTCTGAGCCTTTAGGTTGCACTTGGGTTGTGCTGTCAGGCTTTTGTGGGACTTACGAGGACCAGGAACTTTCTGTAATGAAACAGATTCTCACCTAATACCATGACCCCACACGCTGGGATTTTAAAGAAAACACCAGACTTCACAGAACGTGTGATAACAATGAGAGATGGCAACATTGCCAAAATGACAGTGCCTAACGAAGGGAGTCACCTTTCACTTTTTAGTCAATGTGAGGCAGGAGTCTGTTTCAACAAAAACTAGAAAAAGTCACATGAAACAGGTGTCCTGTAAAGAATTTCATTTTGAAAAAAGGCCATTTTTGTCAATTCCCCTTGTAACGACAGCAGGAAAACAATGTTCAGACAACAGGGCGATTTTTAAGCAAATGGACTTTTTATAACATGCTCTGATACAGGGATGGGCAACCTTTTCCCACCAAAGAGCCAAACTGCATTAAAACTCAGATTGAGGGGTCAACATTTCCCTGACTTAAACTATACAACGTACTATTATTGATCATTGACATAATGATTATTGATCAATGACATAATGACAGCACAAATGAGCCGTTGTCCTCACAGACTTTATTTAATGGGACTTCTGCTGCTGCAGCTTTTTGCACATTTCTTCAAAGTTTACATCATAACTGGTCAAATCCAACTCCATGCCAGCATTCAGGCTATCTTCTGTCAGCCTTATGGCAGGGGGCTGGAGGTGCGGAGGTGTAGGAGTCTGGGTTGAGGTATATGAGGGGCTCAGGGCAGGGGGTTTGGGTGTATGATGGACTTAGGGCTCAGTATTGGTGTTGGGGGAGGGGTGCAAAAGTGTTATGACAGGAGGCAGCACTCTCTGGAGCCTGGGGTTGTGGGTTCAAGACCCCCTCATCCCAGGATCAGTAAGATACCTACCATCAGCCTCCCCATGCCTGGAGCTGGAAGGGGCAGGCTGAGAGATGGGGCAAGACACGCCTCTCCCAACAAGGGCAGCAAGCACGGTGCATTTGGGAGCTGCTGTTCTGTTGGCCTAATGGCTAAGGCCTCAGCCTCTAGAGCCTGGGGTTGTGGGTTTGAGGTTTTCCCCTCCCCTACCTGTCCTTGTAGTAGCTGGGCACCTCCCACTTGTTTGCCCAGGGTTGGAGCTGGCACCACCTGAAGGGTAGGGACCCTGGCAGAGCCACACTGTGGTTGAAATCCAGAGGAAGTCATCCACTCTGAGTGCAGCTGGATACTCACCCACCTGCTTGCCCAGGACTGGAGCTAGGAGGGGTCACTTGCTCTGGTTCTGTGCCCAGCCTTCCCTGGTTGTAGCTGGATGAGGGGCTGTGCCAGTATTTCCACAGCTGGATGGTGGCCTCCTCTCCTACCTGGGGGCCACCATCAGGCTGTCTGGGAGCCAGACTGCCAGGCCTGACCTGGGACAGGGTGCTGCCCCCAGATGGGGGCTGGGGACAGACTGGGGCTGGAGCCAGACTGCTGTGGCCCAGATGGAAACAGCTGGCACCACCAGCCCCTCCTGCAATTCGAGCTGGGAGCGCGCACACACACACACACACACACACACACATCCCCTACAGTGCACTCTCACTTTTAAATAAGCAGCATCCCCCAGCTGGCTCTTGCCGGAGTGCACCACCTTCCTGTCACTTCTGGCTAAAGGTGAAATAGACCAAACAGGCCTTTTTGACATGAGGTCATTAGATGTTTTAAAAAATTTGAATTAATTTTTGATGTTAATTTTAAAAATTGCCTCTGTTTTGGGAATGACAAAAGAGACACATTTGGTTCTGGACTGAGCCAGATTTGGCTCCAGACCCCTGCTCTAATGTTTAAGTAGGGCAGTGATGTATCATACACTCCAAGATCCTCTGTCCTTTTTTTTTTTGGTGCCTGTCTTCACTCTGGGCTATATCAGTGTTTCCCAATTTTATTTGGCCATGGAACCCTTTTAAACTCAAAAGAATTGTGCAGAACCCCTAATAACAATCTAAATTAAATGAATGGAGATTGCCTATCTCCTAGAACTGGAAGGGACCTTGAAAGGTCATCAAGTCTAGTCCCCTGCCTTCACAGCAGGACCAAGTACTCTCCCTGACAGATTTTTGCCCCAAATGGCCTCCTCAAGGATTGAACTCACAACCCTGGGTTTAGCAGGCCAATATATGGACATGGGTGCTGAGTAGTGATATCATTGTCCCAACTCTCTGGCTAAGCTGGCACTACACAGGGACACTTATCGTGGTCAACCCAAATGAAAATGGTTTTCAATAAAATTCATAAATGCTTAAATATTATTATTTTTTTAAATCAGAAAATGTTATTGTCATGGAATTTTCTTGTGGATCCCTTAGTTTCACTTCGCCAAACCTTGGGGTTCCGCGGAACTCCATTTGGGAAACACTGGGCTAGATAGTCAGGGCAGTGAACAATCTAGCGGGGTTTGATTTATCACAGCTAGTATAGACACGATTAATTGATTGCTGATCGCTCTCCCATCGACGCCACTACTTCAACAAGAGCAGCAAGGGGAGTCGACGGGAGAGGGTCCGTAGTTGACATGGCTCGGTAAAGACATCGCAGTAACTAGATCTAAGTGCTCTGACTTTAGCTATGTTATTCACATAGTGGAAGGTGTGTAACTTAGATTGATGTCCTGCGGTAGTGAAGTCCGGCTATTCAGTAGTCTCAATTGGTGGATGCAAGATCCAGGCTGTGACTGCCACTTTCTGTACCACGAGGGTTATTTCCCTCTCCGAGTCATCCTGCTCCTCTTTGGGTACCCAAGCCTGTTTCTTATCCTGTGTATGGATTGGTAGCTCCTTGGGGGCAGAACTTGTCTTACTACATGCATGTGTAACGCCTTGCACAATGGTTGTGGCTTCTCTGTTCTACTGTAACGGGAATGACTGATTATTGTTGGTTCGTATTGCAGCAGTGCGAAAAGCTCAGCAGTCAGGGCCCTACTGTGCCAGGTGCTGTAAAAAACAAAATAAAACAAAAAAACCCACACACAATAAAAAGAGCTTAAAATTTAAGTAAATAAGTATTTTTCAGCTGTTTGTACAGTGACATCTAGTGGTCAAATTCTGAATGGCTAGACTAGAACAGAGTTTCTCAACCTTTTTTTTTATAAAGTACCCCTTTTTCAATATATATACAGTAGACTTCCAATAATCCGGAACTTATGGGACTTAGGTGGTGCCGGATTATCAGATATGCCGGACTATCAGGAGGTACTATAAGCAGGTTATATATATACTGTATACATTATATACGGTATATAAAGTGTTCTTAACCCTTTTCATTGTACATACTGTATACAGTATACTGTAATGTTTTAGGTTTTTTTAAGCCTTTTTTACCCTTTTTGCTCAGTTCAGCTGCTGCCATTGTTACCTTGTGACTCATTTTTTGCTGAAGCTCACTCACTAGGCTCTTGCCATTTTGATGCCGGACTATTGGATGCCGGACTATTGGAGTTTTACTGTATAGCCAGTACCTACAGTTTTCAGACACACAAATTTTTTTTCTATCATTGTTTTCTATCATTTGTTTAAACAACTTAATTGAAGCCAGGCGGGCAGTGACATTTTTGGGTGTAAAAAGTATAAAATGAATGCTAGGAGTTTGAAAAACACTTTGTGATCCAATCGCTACAGAATTTGTATTATTACATTGTTATTAAAACTGCTTATTCTCTAGTCCAGCGCTGTAAAACTTAATTCACAAAATTAACAAAAATTCACTTTTCTCCAAATTTCAGTTGTGTTGAAGTAACCCCCAGCCTTCTCTCGAGTACCCCCTAAGGATACTCGTACCACCAGTTGAGAAACACTGGACTAAAGAATAAGCAGTTTTATTAACAATGTAATAATACAGTTTCTGTAGCGATTGGATCACAAAGTGTTTTCCAAACTATGTCATACTCCTAGCAATCATTTCCCCCGCTACCGAAATGTGGCCACCTCTGGGGTGAAACTCAACAGCTGTTTGTCTTTGGGAAATGACTGAAAGAAAAATCCCATAGCCTGGTGAGCCAGAATTCAGTGCTGGGCAAAGTGATAGAGCCTATAAGTGAGGAACAGACTTAACAGACAGGTAGATCAACATGATTTGTGGGGGACACGAGAACGTGGCTTTTGTCAAGGGAGTCAACAGGCAGGTGGTTGAGTCTGATCTAGTGTACCTGGATTTTCAGAAAGCCTTTGACAAGGTCCCTCACCAAAGGCTCTTAAGGTGACTAAGTAACCATGTTAAGTCCTTTCCATAGAGGCAAGAATAAGGGTAGAGATAACGAGGTCAATTCAGTCAGGGAGGATGAGGCCCACTTCTAGCAGCTGATCAGGAGGTGTGAACACCACATACAAAAGCAGTTTCTCCTCTCTTGGTGTTCACACCTCCAGATTAGCTGCTAGAAGCAGGCCTCATCCTCCCTGATTGAATTGGCCTCGTTATCTCTACCCTTATTCTTGCCTGAATATTTATACCTGCCTCTGGACATTTCCACTACATGCATCTGACGAAATGGGTCTTTGCCCACAAAACCTTATGCTCCAATAAATCTGTTAATCTATAACAGTGGTCTCCAACCTTTTTACACCCAAGATCACTTTTTAAGTCTC
>JANRFK010000270.1:9501163-9514090 GCA_030068395.1 Apalone spinifera | reverse complement strand
GGGGGGGGGGGTCATTCAGATTCTTTTCCAAAAGTAGAGAGGAAGATTTTTGTCAGACCAGAGAGACCATGATAGGACAAGAGAGAGAAAACCTTGTTCATTGCACAGCATCATCTGCTTGCTGCTTTTCCCTGCCCGCTGTCCAGAGAAACAGTGAGAGCTGGATCCCCGGGGGGGTTATATATCCAGCTCTAACAGCCCTTTGATCATGTGATCTTATTCCCTCTGTGGTGCCAATGAAGTGTCCAGATCATTGTTCACACGCGTGTTGGAGTCAGAAATGGAGATGGGGGGAAGGGGAAATTCTAAACTGGAGCATTGTGCATGAATTAATTGTGACCTGATTACTTCAAATGTCAATCGCTATCAAGATGATTTCTCAGATGCTCCAAGCGATACAGCAGAAGTGGGGAACCTACAGCCCTTGGGAGGGATCCAACCTGTGGCTTGCCTTGATTGGGCCTGTGAGGTGCAGGGCTCCCTCCCTCCAGCAGCAGGGACAGCTGGCGCTGGCACATAAGCCACATGCGGTGGGGGGAGGAGGGGAGGTATGTGTTGCTGTAGCTGGAGCACCAGCACCAGATCCCCGCAGCCTCTCTCTCTTTGGACCTATGAAGACAATAGAAATGGCCATTGGACTTTGTGGGCATGGGCCTGGCTTGAAAGGTTTGGGCAGTGGTGTTGGAAAGCTGGGGTAAGGCCTTGACTTTGAATCCTCTGTAGTTTAAGTTTTAGAATTAGATAAAACTCTTCCTTTATTTATGGCCTGTACTTATACCCCCTTAAAATCCTCTCTTCTTTGGTTAATAAGCTTGTGTTATTGTTAAACCCAATCCAGTGTGTTTCTGTTGTCTGGGTAACTCTTAAGGTTGCCAGATAGTTTAACCAAAAATACCAAACACCCTCCCCCCCCCAAAAAAAACCCATGAGGGAAAAAATTCTGTTGAGAAAAAAGACCTGAGGAGGAGACCAAAGTTGTTGAGCAACAAAAAAATAAAAAGCACCCCGAGAATTGTTAAGCAAAAAAAAAAAAAAAAAAAAAAAAGTGGCCCCTTTAAGAAACACTTTTGAGGCTTTTTGGCCCTAACAGGCTGCAGGAGCCATCTGCCATCTTGTCTTCCTGCTCTGGGCCAGACAGCTCCCATGTGGAACCAGGATTTTTGCCTCCTGGCCAGGAAAAAATCAGAAAATACCAGACATTTTAGGTGTCCGGTATTTTCTAAATTTTTTTACGGAACAGGAGGCGAAAATACCAGACTGACTGGGTCAATATCAGACACCTGGCAACCCTAGTAACTCCATTTAAAGTGGCACATTTGTGAGTCTGGTTCCCTTACAGCAAAAACAATCCCAATCTCTCAGGCCCATCCAGGAGAAGGCTGAGCAACACAGAACCTATATTTCTGGGGGAAAATCGAGGACTGGGCATGTATTGGGGTCACCCTGCCATATAACCAAGACTGGGAAAAACCAGAGAGTGACCCAGGTATGGCTGGCAGGCTGCAAGGGGATTCCTGGTTACGACTTTGGAAGCAGCAGCCGGGTGACTCGTTTGTGTCCCGTGTCCCGGGGCTGGATGCTGCAAGGGGATGCTCGGGAGTGAGGGGAGCCTGTTGCTAACCTGCCGAGCGACAGCTGGTCTGCGAGGCATGGGGGAGAGCATACAGGGCCAGAGTTGGGGAGCTGATTGCATGCTAGAGGCAGGTGGTGGCAAGGTGCCTCCCAGCCGTGCGTACTAGGGATATAAGCGAGTAGTTGACTATCTGGGTACTTGAGTATATGAGTCAACTATTTGCCTGATCACATTTCCCCCCTTCTACTCTGTACCGACTTAAAAGCCGGTTCCCCCCAGCACTATCGCCACAGTGCTGCTCCCCCCCCCCCCCCCCCCCCGCTGTTGCCTCTCTCTGAGGCAGCAGGGGGTGCTGCCATGAAGCAGCCTTGTCCTGCGGTGGGCCCAAGCTCACTGTTAGCAGAGGCCGCTCTGCATCCGCGGCTGGGGCTGGCCATGAACAGAGGCTGCGTTGGCAGCTGCCCCTGTCTCCAGGGGGTCCCCCGAGGTCAGGGGCTGCTGGGCCCAGCCCAAGCCCCACTGCAGCTCTGCACTTGAAAGGTAGTAAGAGCTGGGCAGGCAGGCAGCCTACTACAGTTAAACTGCAGTGTCGCAGTCGGGGGCGGGGGGGAGCTCCCGGAAGTTTGCTCCCTTATCGACTAGTCGTGTAGAAATTCTATCGATGACACAATTCGCTATTTGCTCCCCTCCTCACATCCCTAACGCGTACCCCTGGAAGCAACACGGGGCGGGAACTCACTGCAGGTTTAGGGCAGGTACAAATCTCTCCCCAAGGGCTGCCCAGGGCGAAGGATGGAGGGAAGAGCTGTGACTGCCAGGGGCACCCGAGTCCCAGCGCCTCTGCCCCAGCTCTGAGCTCTGCAAACCCGCCGGCTGAGCTTGAACCCAGGGTGCTGCTCCTCCTAGACACCCAGACACGGCTCCTTCGTCCCACCGTTTAAATCACAGCAGCGTCCTTCTGGCAGATCCATTTGAGCTCCGCGCCGCACGTCTCCGAGTGAATCCGGCTGCCTTTGATCCAGCCGCAGCTGTTCTCGTCTGCCGGGCCCAACACGGGGAAGCTGCAGGATTGAAGGCAACGTCAGTAGCGCTGGGGTTCCCCGTAACAAGGAAAGGCCCTTAAATGATACCTCCCCCCACCTCGCTCTGCTGGGAAGCTTGGCTGTGGTATTGTCCGTCTCTGTCACTACCCTGCAGAGCGTCAGTCCAGCCGACAGCCCAGGAGGTGAGAAGGTTTCTGGCAAGGAATGAACGAGGTTGAATTTCATGGGGTCAGTGACTTGGCATTTTGACATTGGTCACCCAGACCTCCCACAGCTCGACGTCCCTTTAAAACGCCAGGTCAGAGTCTCGGGGGTGAGAGGAGACCTGGGTAAGGGGCAGCCATAGGGAGCCAGAGGGCTGGTCCAGATGAATGGTCAGGGCTGGATTCACAAAGGGACTAAAGAGCCTAATGGCTCCTTCAGGCCCCTCCATCCCAAATCCGCTTTCCCCTGGGATTCACCAAACTCTGGCTCAGCTGCCACCAAACCCTGGCTGCTCCTGAATGTTCAGAGGGGAGGTTTCCTGGGCGTTCGTGCCTGCCTCTGGGCATGCACATGGTTGCCTCCCTCTAGGCTGCCGGCTGCCCACACCCTAGTGTGATGTACGAACTAGCAGAATGCAGACATTCCCCTGTCTAATGCACCTGTGGGCCCTGAGCTGGTCAGCATGTGTGACAGTCTGTATCTCTATTTCCCCCCCTCCCTCCTTCACATGTTAAAGCCAGCCTTGTGAGGTGTCATTTGAAAATTCATAATTTGCTGATCATCATTGTCCGGCTAGGTGTGGCAATATTGGGTGCAGAGTTATAAAATTCTACTGCAGGGGCAGGGAATCTCTGGCCTGCAGGCTGGATCTGGCTTAATTTCATCTGGCCCAGGGCAAGTCTTCGTCATGTGCTGGAAGCTCTGAGCTATGATGCCACCCACAGCCTCTGCAGGGCTGAAACGAAGAGCTTGCCCCACTATGTGGGGGGAACAGGATGCCAGTCTGATCAGGGAAGCTTAGAGTCCACCCTTCTATCCTTGAAGCTTCCGTTGGTGGGGACTGCAGCCAGTGGGAACTGCAGGGGTGGCTCCTGCGGGTGTGGACTTCAGGCACCATGTAGATCCACCTGATCACATCCTGGCAGCTTGTGGGAGTGGCGCAGGGCCTTAGAGCCACAGCAGCACCTGGACAGAGCCCACACCCCTCCCACATTATAAAACTCCCAGTCCTGAGCCCCCTATCACATTCTAAACCCCTCAATTCTGGCCTCACCCCAGATCCTAGGGGCAGACCAGTGCCTCTGAACTCCCCCTTCCCTCCCGTAGGGCTGGGTGTGACCCACGACTGTTTTTTGTTGTGGGTCAGAGGCCTTCCTTAGAAAAAAGCAAAGCTGGGTAAAAGGCACCCCCAGTTTGAGAAGTGAGGGGACACAGCAGGGCAGGTTCTACCCGGAGGGCTCTGAGCTGGTAGGGTTCAAAGCCCACTTACTGGCTTGGGCCCAGAGCTCAGCAGCCACCAAACAGCAAGGAGAAACAAACACTCTGACCGCTTGGAGCCCAGGGGTTCAGGCGCTTAGCTGGAAAGTGGGAGACTCCAGTTCATATTCCCTTGTGGCTACAGGACAGAAGGGGTTGGTCTCCCACCTCTTCTGGCCACTTGAGCTAGGGGTTAGTCAGAGGGGTGTGGGGGGAGGTCTCCCTCGTTCTCTCCTGTGAGTAAATAAAGAGGGATTGGAGCAAAGGGACTAACTAGCACCTCAATGAAGAGAGATAACCTCTAGCCCCCATCCATGCAGTCTAGATGAACCCTTATTCCTGAAAAAATGAGATTTACAGGGTTTGTTTGTTTTTTTCAAAAAAGGGGCTTTTTTTCGAAAGAACTGCATCTAGACTGCTTTTTTTTTCGAAAACACCTTTTTCGAAAAAGCGATCGGACGAGATTATGCAAATAAAGCACAAGATTTTAAAATCTGTGCTTCATTTGCATTTTCGATTTCCCTCATTTGCATTCCTCTTTCAAAAGAGGAATGTGGTCTAGACGCACCCTAGGAGGTGTTTCTGGTGCAATTACACTGGAAACCCTCCAGTGTAGACAAGGTCTGGACATGTATATAGGTGCTTCTACCACTACAGCTTATGCCAGTTTTCCTGTTCAGGATAGGCTACCCTGCTCTAAGCACAGGTATATGGGGGGTAACTGTCGTAATATTAGGGCCCTTACTGCCCCTTCCCCCCCAGTCCCTCCGCCATGTTAGGAAAAATGCTCTTAACTGACATAGCCAAACTGGTGAAATGTTCAGGTGTAAGCCAGGCCTTAAGCAGACGCTGGACATTGAACATCAGCAAGTTGTACAAAGGCAGCTTTCTTCAAACATCTCAAACAGGAAACACAAGGCAGCACTCACCGTGCTGGGTCTAACGGGGAGCCGTCCACCCAGATCCAGTTCCCCCCGCGGGATGTCGCTTTAAGGCCAATCCAGATAAAGTTTTCACCTTGTGTAACATTCTGTACGGAGTCCTGTGAGGGGCACGCAGAGGGAGAGGGCTGAATTTGCTCTAACAGGCTAGAATTCCCTTAGCGCTCTCATTAGATGCTTGTTCCAGTGGCTCTGCCCAGGTTGCCAGCTGGAGAACCCATCGGCACCTGAGCTAACTCACCCTCATCCCTGGGCGGGCAGAGTCCCAGTGCAGGGAAACGTGACTGTCTGGGCAGACCTGGTAACACCAGCATCAGTCCTTGGGGTGAGCTGGTCCTTTAAGGGAGTCCTGGGATCAGCCTCACAGGAAATTAATTTACCTCTCAGTCCAGGCCCAAGTGGTAGAAGCAGATGACCGCGAGCCACGTCTGGTGGGGCCCAAGGTCAGTTAGGGCAGGGGGCAATTGGATGGCTTAGGAGGGGTGGTGATTTGCTCCACTCAGGGGCCTGAGAGTAGAAAGCCTGTGGCAGCCAGACGGCAAGTCTGGGGGGAAGATCTGTACTGTTCTGAGCAGCTTGATAACAAGCCAGATCCCTAGAAGGGGAGCAACCCCTACAGTGTGGAGTTTGGAAAAGGAGAAATGAGACAGAGGGGAGACCCAGTCAGGATAAACGCAGCTGCCCGGGGATTATAACTAGGGACACACGACTCTCTCCGGTTGGAGTTTGAGCCTGTATTTTACCATCTCCTCCTGGCTCTGGAGCACGAGCAGGCGCGAGCTCTTCCCAGAGCAGTCCTTCTGGCTCCAAGCCCAGTCTTTCCGCTCTTCCGACAGCCAGTAGCACTTGTCCCCACGCAGCAGCCAGTCCGTGGGGCAGAGTTTGCACCCGGCGCCTCCTGAAGGGCGAGTTAGGAACAGAGGTGTCGTCAGTTCTGAACATGCAAACTGCATCCGGCTGAAAACTCTTGTTCAAAGATCTGGTTTAATGGCAAAAAAATGCCATTTGGACCCAAATTAAAGTTTTTAGTTTAGTTGAAATTGTTCATTTTTGGGTGTATATTTTATGGGGGTGGGGGATTCATTTAGTGTTCATGGGAGGAAAACACTTTACTCTTCCCATTTTCCCTCTAGGAAAAGTGGGGAGGGCTTTCCCCAGAGCAGTGCCCAGAAAGCCAGGCACGCTGTAGGCCAGGGCTGAACCATGTTGTCACAAATTGGAGCTTTTACCTGGTGTTCATGTCTTACTAAAGACCTGCTCTTATTCAGTCCTGTTCTGGGCTTAGTGCTGGAGTCTCTGCCTGGGAGTGTCTCAATTGGACCATCTCGGCTCTTAAAAGGTGACCAGAGGCAGGTCCAGTCTGTACTCCCACAGGAGACCTCAAGGGACACTCAGGCTAAGCGTACACTGCCACTTAACTACACTGCAGCTTTCTGCACTTGAAATGTCAGTGCTGCAGTCTGGCAGTAGGGGGCGCTGTGCCCCTGCCAGTGCCAGGAGTCAGGCAGAGCTAAAAGCAAGGGGCTGTTTGTCATGGTTAAAAAATCCCATAGTGATAGAAATGTAGCCCTGTTAGTCTGGTGTAGCTGAAACAAAAAACAGGACTAACAAGATGGTTTATTAGGTGATGAGCTTTCGTGGGCCACACCCACTTGGGTCTGGCCCACGAAAGCTCATCACCTAATAAAAATCCCGTAGTACTTCTTGAATATGGGGATCTGAGTCGGTCCAGATTCTGGTTTGGGTGACTGCAAATTGCCTGCCCTGCAATGCCAGCAGGCTGTGGGATGCATCTTCCAACCTTCCCCTGGCCTGAGACAGCCTACAAGCAGTGTGGTGCGCTGCTGAACAGCTGTGCAATTTTCACTCCAGAGGTGGCTGCGTTGCAGTGGTTTGTGGGTTCTACATGGTTTGTACAGGGCTTCGGGCTCCAACCTCTATTGTGATTGTGTTCTGGCACTGTTATTAAACTGCCTGCGCTTTGGAAGTGGGAATTCCTCTGACTACCAGATGTCACTGCTGCTTCTCTAACAGCTGAGATTTATTATTTATTATTAATTGATTATAAGCTTTTATGGGCAGGAACTTTTAAAAAATGTTTTACAGCATCTGGCATGCGTGGACCCTTGGGTACTACTGCAGTACAAATCAATAATTACCAGGGCCGTCAAGTGTCAATCACACTACTAATAATAGAATACCAGATATTTAAATATTTTTAGCTGTTTTCTACATGTTCTAAATATTTTTATTTCAGCTGAAACACACAATACAAAGTGTGTTTCACTTTGTATTCGATTTTGATTACAAATATTTGCATGGTAAAAACTAGTATTTTTCAGTTTACCTAGTACAAGTAGCATTGTGCAATCTATTATGAAAGTTGAACTTACAAATATAGAATTATGTACAAAAAACCCTGCATTGTTTTATTTTTCAGTGTAAAACTTGAGAGCCTACAAGTGCATTCAGACCTATTTCTTGATCACCTGATTGTTCAGGCAAATAAGGAAAGAGTAAAATAACCATATTGGTACCGTAGCAGGCCCTCCCAGCATTGGCCTTGAATCCTCCAGCTGGGAGTGATGCAATAAAAGAAGACCGCAGTACTGGGGTTATATTGCCCAGTACCATTGTGTCTAAAGCATTAAAAGGTACCCTGTCAAAATACAGATCACCCTGCTGGCTGAACATTGTTTCTGCTGTAGGTACCAGGAGAATTTTCTGCCCACTTTTCTTGGCCAAAATTTGCCTTTTTGCCAGAATGAAAATCACCACAGAAAAAACTTTTCAGTCGATTGTTTCCAATTTTTGGTTGCACTCCCCTCTCCCACCCGGAACAGAAATGTTCCTGCACATTTAACACCCTTTTCACTGCATATATTGGCAATTCTCACATTTTTATCGCAAGTCTTGTGATTTGTGTGTGTATGTTTTTTCTGTAAGCACCAGCTCTTGGAGTCAGGTGATTAAGTGCAGTTTGGTTTGTTTAAAAAAAGTTTCATGAAAAAAGCTTGAAAATCTGATTTTAGATGCCCAGAAATTAGAAAGTAACAAAAATCCCCAAAATGTTGTTTTTCTCAAAAATCTCATGATTCTTTTTGAGGGCTTATGCAAGGTTTTTGAGCAGCAGGAGATGGCTGGACTAGGGTGGTACAAATAAAAGGACCTTGGTGTGAATGAGAAGCCAGCCTCTTGTATTTCAGGTTGACAGTATCCCTTCAATATGGAGGCATGTCTTCAGTCACAGTGAGAGTCCTGCAGACACCTCCAGGAAAAGTGACCAAGTTACCTGCCAGGCTGCCGTGCCGGGGTTTACATAGAATTGATTTCAAGTGAGACTGGAAATCCTCCAGGTAGAAGCTGCATTTTGTGCTTTTGATTCTGGTTTGCCTGTTGTCTGATGTATTCCAAGCCTCTCTGCTCTGTTCTTCACCAGAGACCTGCAACTGGGAAACTTCAAAACAGAGTCAGTCACTTCTAAACTACTTTTTTTTTTTTTTTGCAGAAGAGGCAATGCAAATGAAGCAGTCATTAGCATTTTCTCATGCTTCATTTGCATAATCTCTTCCAATGCTTTTTGCGCAAGAGGTTTTTGTGCAAAAACTAGCAGTGTAGACGGGTGTGGTTTTGTGCAAAACCCCCCTTTTTGTGCAAGATCTGTATATCTCCTTTTTTGAGGCATAAAGATCTTGTGCAAAAGGTTTTTTTTGTGCAAAACAAATCCATCTACACTGCTAGTTGTTGCGCAAAAACCTCTTGCGCACAAAGCATTGGAAGAGATTATGCAAATGAAGTGTGAGAAAATGCTAATGAGGGCTTCATTTGCATTGCCTCTTCCGCAAAAAAAAACCCCCATAGTGTAGACATAGCCTCAGGCAACAATTTAGGGATTAAAAGGCAGCCTGTGGATGGTATAAAATAATCAGTTGTGTCCATCACTGCTAGGGTAGGGGTAGAGAAAGAAATTCTACTTCTGAGGGATTTCTGCATCACTGTGGGTACACAGAATTCATGTCCCCCGTGGATTTCTGTGCTTCCCTGTAGAAAAATGCCTTTCTGAGAGGGAAGCCATAGAAGCCCTCCCCAGCAGCATGAATGCCAGGAGCAGTAAGCAGAGGGGTAGATTACTGCCAAGGTGAGGGGAGGGTTGGATATTTCTGGCACTGGGCTCAGGTGTTAATCCTGGCCAGGAGGGACAGGGCCCCCAGCATATTTTGGGGGGCAGTCCCAGCTCTTTCGCTGTGTTGGTCTGGTGCAGCGGCACTGCTAAATCACAGGGTGAGGTGAGAGCGGCAGGGTAATCTCCCACCTCAATGCAGACAGTGGCCTGTGCTCTGCACTGGCAAGCTGGACATCTCTATTTATTTACTGAAAAGTAAAATTTGCAGAATTTTAAAATATTGTGCACAGAATCTTCAATTTTTGGCCCAGAATTCTCTCCAGAGGAAAAAAACTTTCCCATGACACATGTAAACAAAGTCTGAATGAGCTCTCTCCTGATATCCAATAATTAACTGGAGGGGACTCTATTTGCATAGGTATGCCTACTCTGCCTGGGCAGTCAGAGAACAGATCCACCTTGCCAAAGCGATCAATTTGTCATTGGGTAACAAAATGAGAACAGCTTTGGTATATATGGTTGTGACTATTTTCTTCCACATATTGATCTGAGGAAGTGGGTCTGGCCCACGAAAGCTCATCCCCTAATAAACCATCTTCTTAGTCTTTAAAGTGCTATATAGTCCTGTTTTTTGTTTCAGCTACCCCAGACTAACCCGGCTACATTTCTATCAGCTCTCTATGGGGATTCTTGTGTTAATTCCCTTTGATCCTAATCTGCTTCCTTTTCACTACCCAATTTTCAGGTGCTTATGGCACCAGCTTTGCCTACTTGTTTTTCCCTTTGATATTTTTATTCCCTCTGCTCCTTGTTTCCCGCCCCCTTCTCTTTTTCCTCCCCCTCCCTTCTTCCCTATTTATTTTGGATCGGCACCTCCTAAAGTCATGACTCCAGTCATCTGAAGAAGTGGGCTGTGCCCACAAAAGTTCACGATGCCATCTATACATTTTGGTAGACTATAAAGTGTTACCAGACCTTTTGTTTTTTTTAAGTTTATCCTGTACAGAGTAACCTGGCTACCTCCTGAAGCTTAAAAAAATGACTCTAGTACTGAATGCAGGGTAATGAAATGTCATTAGCCCGACTGTAATCAGAAAGGACAGCAGAACTGGGCCTAGACTGTCTTCATTGGGGAATTCACCCTAACCTGAACCTCACTTGCTAAGCAAGAGGTAGGGATGTCTGATCCTATTGAGATGTGGGTGAGTTATGACTGTTTGTGGAGCGTGTTGGAAGAGTCACGGCATGTCCATAGGGCAAATATCTGTTAGCTGCCTTGGCTTTACACTGCAGGCCTGTAAAATAACAAGGTAGATATGCAGGCTGCAACCTCGGCTCTGGGACCCTGCTAGTCTGGAGAATCCCAGAGCCCAGACTGAGCCCAAGTACCTATGGAATTTTACTCCTGGGGGATTCTGTGCCAAAAATAAAAATTCTGTGCACAATATTTTAAAATTCTCCAAAATTCTGCATATTTCATTTGTCGAAATTGTACAATATAATCAGTCCAGTTTAACTTATTTTGGTGATTTATTTCCAAATACTCATCAACAAGTACGTCTGTAACAAAACAGACTACAGAAAAAGAGATTCTGGTAAACTTCTTTTCCTTACTGGGCATGTTAATATGGAGTTTTGAGTAACTGATCTGAATAACAACAGAGAACGGTATTTCCTGCCCTCGTGAGAAACAGAGCAAAGCTTAGGGGAGGCAGAGGTAACGGAAAGCCCGAAAGAGAAGAAAAGAGTCTGTAGTGAACCTTGGAGGGTTGGTGGGTGTGGAAGTACAAAATAGGTCTCTTTTGGGGTGAGGGATGGGATTGTTAGGGGTGTTGAAGAGCCTCCGCCAGACAGACACTGGCTGACCCCAGACCTTTCCTATTCACTCAGGCATGTCTGCTTTTGTCCCTGTACCTCCTGTGCTCGTGGATCTCTTCAGCCTCTTCCCCCATCCCCAGGTGGTCTTGCACCCCCATGGCCATTCAGCCCCTGGCTCAGTGCTGTCACCCCTCTACCTTCTGATCCCATATCCCAGTCTGTCCCCCCCACTAGCCACTCTGAACCTCAGGCTGTGACTTCCCAGCAGCCCCATGTGTCCACTCTGGTGCTGGTACAAACTGGGGGGAGACATGGGGGATAATGTGTGTCCCTGATTTTAGGGGGAGGGAGAAATGGCAGGGATACATAGAACCCTTGGCATGGAGGGAGGGGAAGATACAGAGCCCCTGGCAAATGGGGGGACAATGGTATGTGGGGAGAGGCACACGGAGGGGTATAGATGGGATGTGGGAGGGGTCTGGCTGTGACGAAGCGAAGCGAGTGACTCTCTAGAACATACACGTGCCTGCACTGCGGCCTCGTGCCACTTACCCTGAACAGCCAGCGCTATCACAGCTACCAACAGGACAAGGCACCCAACCCCGGTCAGCCCCAGAGCGACCCAGATCCAACGCTGGTACTGAGGGGAACCTGGAAGAGTCAGGGTTTGGTGAGCAGGGGCCCTCGTTTTCTGTGGTTAACCTCCCCACCCCCCGAATTCACTGATTAAAAAAAAAATCCTGTGTCTTCCTGTGATTCAACTGAAATGCTGAACTTGAGTTTCCTGATCCACAATCTATAGAGCAGGGCTGGGCAAGATGGGGCTCGCCGCTTGGGGGTTAGATCTCGCCCACCTAACACATTGATCCAGCCTATATACTGCATTTGATGTTTTCTATTTATATCCTGCTGCTCGTGCCAGTGAGTTTCCAGGCAGTGGCTCAGGCAGCAGGATCCTATTTAAATGGCTCCCAGTCATGGCACTATCCCAACATGGGATGGAGCCGTGAACCCTTGAAACAGCCTGCCAGGCAATGCGGTAGCAGCAGAGGTGGGAATAGTAAGCCCTTTGCTGTGTTTTTAATTCAAAGCCTCTTGCCCCAGAAAACTCAGGGAAGGCTACTTCCCAGCCCACCCCCATTAGGGGTGGATCGAGCCCATAACCACATACCAAAATTCATTAAGTGGCACTCCCTTTAAAAATTATTGCCCACCCCCGATATAGAGGTGTCAGTTGAACACAATGTTTTAGTGATATATTTACATGTTTTAGATAAGTTTGCCACCTGTCACTGTCATGAAACGTTACAATGCAAAAAAAATAACAGAACTTCAATTTGCTTCTCTTACATCTACCACACGCATACGTCTGTAGTCTGTATTTTCCAGGAAATTGTGTGTAAAAATGCACCAAAAATAAATCAAAACTTGCTTTTTATATGAACACTGCTCACGTTCTGAGTTAGTCCTGGAGGCGAACTGAGGCTAACGCTGAGATGCATTAAAACCAGAATTTCCCTCCCGCTATGCCGTTGAGTAACCTCCATGCGCCAGAACCAGATTATTGGAATATTTTTAGCCTTGTCATGTTAAACAGCATTCAGAAATCAACCACGAGAAGGGGCAGTTGTGTGCACTGAAGAAGTGATGCTGGGCCTTGCCGTACAGTTGGTTAATACGTGTTTTACATTTTTTTTCCCACAAACTGTAAATACTAAAGATTCTCTATTAAAAAACAAAAACCAACCCTTCCCCCCCCAAAAAAAACCCTCCAAATTGTGTTTTTTTTCCATAGCAAATGGATTTCTAGGGTCCCTTTGAGTGATGCAGCTTCAGCCTCCAGCATGAGGAACAATAACACACCCAGGAGTCATGTTCCTCTTTGGGGCCAGTGCAGCCCCCTTGGTGGGTTATGCTCCTCCTCGACCCAGCAGGAACAGCTGCACTCGGAGAACCCCAGAACTCCAG
>JANRFK010000270.1:9471658-9491666 GCA_030068395.1 Apalone spinifera | reverse complement strand
ACAGGACTCCTCGCCGCTTTTGCAGATTCAGACTAACACGGCTACCCCTCTGGTCAGACTGATAGTTACTCTACAGTGTTGGCATGACTTGGGTAGTTTGTGGTGGTGCTGAGGGCTGGGCTGATAGACTGGCATCTTAGTTCAGCCCCTTCCATTGCTACGAGAGAATCCTGTTGCCTGTCAGTTAAGTATATAAATCCCAGTTACCTCTCTTAGACCTTGGATGCCTGACCTTCAGGTTGTAATGACCCTCCCTCCCCTTACCTGTTTCTAGCCTTGCATCATTAGATGACCCCTTTTCCCCCTGAGAGGCAGCAGAAAAGCAGCTCTCTGAAGAGTGAGTGGGGTCGGCAGATGGGAACTGGCTCTTGGCTGCAGGCTCAGACCGGACTTGGGGCCGGGACCTGGAATGGCTCTTGGAGTAGCAAGCCGGGTGTGCAGAAGAGTCCTTGAGAGAGCAGGAGGAAGGGACTGTATGTAGCTATGTAGGTCACCAAACAATGGGGCCTAGTTAGGGATATCAGAAAGCGTGAGGGAAGGGCCTAGAACTAGATGGTGGCAGCTGTTTGATCAGGGCCCATCTACTTTCAACTATGTTCATGCTGATATTTTACTTAGGCCAGATCTATCCTGAGGGGGGAGGTCAGCTTATGATACCTCACCCTGCCATCTCCACAGTGGGACGTTGATGGGAGAAATGTTCTTATTGACTTTCCTTATTCTTCGCAGCAGCAAGGAATACTGGTGCCGATGGGGACGCCCTCAGCATTCAATTTAGCAGGTCTTTACTAGACCTGCTAAATCAAACCTCAGAATATCAATCGCCAGAGCATGGATCCTCTGGTAAGTGGAGATGTGGCCTCAGGGTTTAAAGTAGTTATTATGGTGAATTGTGGATTCTAGTGTGGGGGATAATGGGAGCCTCTGGGAGAGGGGGGAGAGGGGGCTATGGTAAGCGTATAATAGGGGGCATATTGTCCCCCATTCTCTCTTGCTATAGATTCCATGGTATGGGTAGGAGGTATGGGAGACAAAGCCTGTGATATAGGGGAAGGAAGGAAACAGGATGAGGATACTCAGAATTCCTAACATGAGAGTTTTGGGTGGTTGCAAAGAATCCTTGAAATAGAGGAATGGCAGGGGGCACACAAGGAACTTGTAGGGGGAATGGAAGGAGCTCTAGTATATGCAATAAACTTGGCCTATAGAAGGAAAGCATATGACCCTCTAGTTTACCATTTCTTCCTAGTCCTGGGTCACTAGGATTTGAGAATTCTTTGCTGAACAGTCATTTTGGCCCTGACAGCAAATCTTACTCTCTTAATAAAGTCAGCACTTTTATTCCTGTATTGAAGCCACTCTATTGGCAGAGTTTGGGAGAAAGTATGTGTGGGATGTCACTAACTGTTTTGGATAGATTGGGTTACAACTTGTCTTTTACAGTAACACGAGGAATAGTCATGAAAATTAATTTGCACTGGATGCCAAAATTAATAGGTGAAATTCTATGGCCTGTGTTATGTAGGAAGTCAGATTAGGTGATTGAAGTCATCTCTTCCGGCTCTAAAAACCAAAAATTTAAAATATTTTAAACAGGATGTTTCACTCGTTGTATTTATTTCTTTATTTTGCTGTAGAAAAGCTGCATATGAAGAATAGTGAAGGGGCATGGAGCAACCACAGGTACAGAGATTTCCTATTTATAGAACTTATTCAGTGTCTGAGACCTTTAGGGAGAAAGATATATAAGTACACTTCCATACTATTAATGTATTCTATGAGTTACACCTGTAGTGATATTGAAATAACAACAGTAACTCTATAGCCAACCATGCTTATCCTGTCTGGCCACTAGATGTCGCTGCTAATGGCCCAGACAGGCACTGCTCAGTGTACAGCCGGTCCCCAAGTTATGAACAGTCAATTTACGACCGTTTGCACTTACGACCAAAACTCCCATTAAGCGGTCATATAGGCGGTTCCCGAGTTACGAATGCAACCTGCGCTTATGAACAGCGCGGTCGCATGTAAATCAATGGGGTCCGACTTACGAACACTTCGAGTTACAGCCAAGTGTTTTGTCCGTAACTCATTTTTAACTCAGGGACCAGCTGTATTAATGGAGTGACCCAGATGGGATTAATTTAAAAAACAACTAATAGTCCTGCAGCACCTTAGAGACTAACAAAACATATAAATGATATCATGAGCTTTCATGGACACAACCCACTTCTTCAGATGACTGGTGTTATTAAAGGTCCAGTTTTGAAATAAATAAGGGGAGGGGGGAGAAGGAAAAGAAGGGAAAGCAATAGTCAATTAGTCTCCATGCTACCAGAAGCTGATAGAGAAGTTGCAAATTGTTCTTACGCACCCATTGTTTGGTTTGTTTTGTCATTAGGATGTGGAATGTAGCGGGGCCATTCAGCCAATGTCTTTATTCATACCTTTGTGATAGGAATCAAACCTGAAAATGAAGTTAAGTTCCAAGGCTTCCCTGTGTATTTGCCTTGTGGAATTGGCCTGAGACAGTACGGTGACGTTGAGATCCATTAGTGAGTGCCCGAGCAAGTTAAAATGTTCCCCAGCAGATTTCTGTGTGTTACCTTTTTGGATATCTGATTTATGTCCATTAATTCTTTCCCATAGAGACTGTTCAGTTTGGCCAATATACATAGCAGAGGGGCATTGCTGGCATTTGATTGCATAAATCACATTAGTGGATGTGCAGTTAAATGAGCCTCTGATGTGGTGGGCTGATGTGGTTAGGTCCTGTGATGATATCACTTGTATACATGTGTGGACAGCATTGACTCCACGGTTAATTGCAGGGGTGGGTTCCGGAATGATTATGATGGAGGTTACTGGAAAGAATTTGTTTGAGGTTAGGGGGTTGTCAGTAGGCGAGGAATGGCATTGACAGGGACAGAGATGACTCACTCACATCATTGACCTATCAGCCATTACAAATTAACTCATTTCTAGGTAGCCTATCCCTGACTAGCTAACTGTTCTGTGGTGTTTAGGAGCTCACTAGGTCATGTTCTCTAGATCATTCTTGTTGCTCTTCTCTGGACCTTCTCCAATTTCTCCACATCTTTCTTGAAATGTGGTGCCCAGAACTGGACACAATACTCCAACTGAGGCCTAATCAGTGCAGAGTAGAGCGGAAGAATGACTTCTCGTGTCTTGCTCACAACATACCTGTTAATGCACCCTAGAATCATGTTGGCTTTTTTTTGCAACAGCGTCACACTGTTGACTCATATTTAGCTTGTGATCCACTATAACCTCTAGATCCCTTTCTGCCATACTCCATCCTAGACAGTCGCTTCCCATCCTGTATGTGTGAAACTGATTGTTCCTTCCTAAGTGGAGCACTTTACATTTGTCCTTATTAAACTTCATCCTGTTTACCTCAGACCATTTCTACAATTTGTCCAGATCATTTTGAATTATGACCCTATCCTCCAAAGTAGTTGCAACCCCTCCAAACTTGGTATCATCTGCAAACTTAATAAGCATACTCTCTATGCCGATGTCTAAATCAATAATGAAGATATTGAACAGAACCGATCCTAAAACAGACCCCTGCAGAACCCCATTTGTTACTCCTTTCCAGCATGATTGTGAACCATTAATAACTACTCTCTGGGAACGGTTATCCAGCCAGTTATGCACCCACCTTATAGTAGCCCCACATAAGTTGTATTTGCCAAATTTATTGATAAGAATATCATGCGAGACTATATCAAATGTCTTATTAAAATCTAGGTATACCACATCCACCGTTTCTCCCTTATCCACAAGACTCGTTATCCTATCAAAATACGGGACAATTTTCTTATTTTTTAAGAAAAAGTTAGGACACCTGAAGGAGGGCTTAAATAGGGGACTGTCCCTTTAAAAACAGGATATCTGATGGTCACCCTACCCAAAACCATTTGATCCCTGGTATATGGTTCCAGCATGACCTGCCTCCACACTGCCAGAACCCTCCCTGAATCTGCCATTTTGCTCCTGTCACCAGAAACCCTCACTGTTATACACTGTATCTCCATAAGGGCAGGTTATCTGGTAGTGCCAGGGCTGATGACCTGGGAGGCAGCTACCCCAAGGCCCAGCGATTTAAAAGGGTCAGGGGCTCCTGATCGCTGTTGCCAGTACTGTGGCAGCAATAGCCACCGCCAAAGCCTCAGGCCCTTTAAATCACAGCCAGCACCTCCCAGTGGCATGCACTCTGCAGCCCCAGCAACTCTGAAGCACTGTCTAGGGGATGCTAGCCCCAGCACTGCCTCTTCCACCTGAGGCCTTGCCCTTTTGGGGGGAGAAGGGGCAGGGAGGAGCCGACTTTCCCCAGGGCATAGCAAAGTCTTTCATTAGCCCTACCTGGGGTAGGACTAATGGATATAGTTTATTCTGGTACAGGAAGAGGAATAAGCTACCTCATTGTAAGGCACCTTCTCTCTGGTAATAGGATTGTACTGGTATAACTACATTTGTTAGAAAATGCACACCAAGCTGAAATAGTTATACTGGTACAAAGGCTTTGCAGAACAGGCTTATTAAGGGACACTGAAGCACTTATGAAAATTATACCCCTAATTAGTAAGTGCTTTGAAACATGTAAAGTGCTAAGTGCAGCAATTATTTTATCTTGGCTCTATCTGAGGTGGGCACTGGTGTTTCTCCTGTCCAGCTGGAGATGTAGGATGTAATTATCCTCAACATGCACCTTTTGTTTTATGTGTTGTCTCGCAGAAAAGATTTGATGATAAAAGAAGTGCTAGCTGCACCTGTACTGAGATGATCCCAGTCAGGTCATAGGCTCACAGCAGAGATGGTGACACCTCCTCAGAGGTCTGTGCTGAGAAACCACACAGGAAGCTTAGATATGTGCATAGACACAATCAAAACAACAATAGCTCAACTGTTAATTAGACTGGACACCTCAGAACTTCAAAATGAGGAAAATTAAATTGTGTGCACAGAAAACAGAGTTAAACCAAAGAATCATAGATGCAGACCATGTGTTGAAACAATCTATGGCCTATCTTTTATTGAGTTTTAAATATGGATAGCTTAAGACTGCATCTAGTTCCACATTTATAAAATGGGGATAATCTTACTTTTCCCATCTTTTTTGTCTATATTGTTAACACTTTAGGAGAAAAACAGTCTTTTACTGTCTGTGTTTGGCTGTGTTCAAATTTTGTCATTACATTTTTAAGGAAACATTTCAAAAAGGAATCATTTTTATTTTTGAAAAATTGTGTTCAGAGTTAGTGGGTGACAAACTACTTTTTTCCCTATGGAAAGAAATGTGGTGGGAAGGGAGACTAAAAAAAGTGAGTGGGATTTTTTTTCCATCAAAACCAACAAAATAATTGTTTCTCAAGTAAAAAAATAGTCAACCAAGCTGAACACTTCCTTTGAATATTAGCATTTTCATTGGAAATTCATTTGCTGTAGAAAAATCTTTGAATGAACATTTTTTGACCTACCTCAAAGTGGCTTAATAAAGTCATAAATAAACGTCTCTCTGCAAGCTTTGCATGCATAACTGAAAAAAAAAAAAAAGACAGTTACCGGTCTCTGTAACTGGTGTTCTTCAAGATGTGTAGCTCATGTCCAGTCCATGTAAGTATATGCGCTCGCCACATGCAGCGATGTTGGAAGTTTTTCCCTCAGCAATATCCATAAGAGACCAGCTGCAGCACCCCATGGAGTAATGCACACATGCCTCCCTGTTTAAGATGCTGCTGGGCAGTGTTCCCTCTAACATTTTTTATTCTTGGGCAGGTTGAATTTTTTGGGGGGCAGTTTGAAATTTCTTATGTGCAACACCAATGTTGAGGTTGTATGTGGATGTGTACCACTAGTACAAACAAAAAAAACTAGATATAAATATGTATTTTAAACAGTACATAGGTGTGGAAGAAAAAATATTAAAACAAGGGATAGTTAACAAGGAGCAATGCTCATGATGTTTATTTAATATGAAATCAAATAAAAAGAAAATTAATTCTAGAATACATGAATCATCATTCTTTCTAACAATTCAAGCTAGTAAACACTGCAAAATGCCTATTGTCCACACATAGCACAGCTTTAAAATGATAAACAAATCTAAGTCAACTAGAAATAGTCATGATCTCCTTGCAAATACTAATACAATATTTACTGACTCTGGAAAGACGAGTAAAAGGCATTCACTCAGACTTATACAATTTCTCTGGGGAACGTTTCGGATCCATGCTATACAAGAACAAGTGAAAACAGATAAAAGTTCTGGTTTGAAACTTTCACCTTGAAACTGCCACCAACTCAAAGAGTAGAGAAGCCTCAGAGAAAATTAACACATGGCTTCAGGGCTTGTAGACAGATACATATTTCAAAGAGCTTGCAAATAAGGTTTCATCCTACAAAACAACGAACATCACACCTATTACTTGCTACTTCTGACTCATAAGAGCCAGAACTCTACCACATAGCAAAGATATGGCCTTAATGCAATACAATTTACCACGTATTAATTAGTAAAACAGGGTTTTAAAAAATCATTAAGATCAGCATTTTAGATATCTGCAACACGCCAAAAAATCTGTTAAAAGAATCCGTTTCTTTCTTACCGTAAGCAGTTAACAGCTGTGTAAACTTTATGGGAAATGTAATCATGCAAATGTCCTGTCCCATGTAGCCTGCCTCCCTTCCCCGCCTCCTGCCCACCCCCAATCCAGACAGACAGAGAGGACTGCCATCTGGACTGGAACAAGTAAGTCAGGACACCCCAAACAAACTCCCTCCTGCCTCCACTTCACTGCACAGATGCCAGCACCTACCCACTCCCTCTTTCCCCCACCTACTCCTGGGCAATCACCTCCCCCCCCCAGCCCATTCAGCACCAGCCAGCCTAGCTTGGAGTTATAGGACACACTTCATAAATTCTTCACCCCTCCCCACTCCCACCAGGACACACAACACAAACAAACTCTCCACTTCCACCTCACCTCAATGCCAGCACCCACCATCTCCCTATTTCCCCCACCTACCCAATGCAGTCTGCTTGCCCCCACCCTTCTTCCCAGCACACAAGGCTTGAGGAAAGTGCTGGGTTTCTACCTCTGTCTCTACCTCTCTCTCCTCTGCTGGTGGAGATGGGAATCCTCTCCCCATCCCTCCCTCCCTCCTCATATCCCCAAACTCCCCTATCCTACATCTCTCCTCTCAGCCACTTATTCCCTCCTTCCCTCCTCCTTATCTCCCCTCCCTATCTGCACTCAGAATTCCTCTGTTTGAAGCAGGCAGTTCTGTCTGAAGCTGCTCAGCAGCGAGATGGCCCCTTCCCCAGCCGGTCAGTTGTGCTCCCTACCTGCGTGAGAGCTCTGAGCCTCTAGGCAGGACCCATTAAACAGCTGCATGGCCACATGGCTACACAGTTTACAGAGAGCCTAGCTGCTGGGCTCCCTCCTTCCTTATTGTCTTTTTGCTGGAAACTCTGACAGAGGGGATGGAGGGTAGGATGTTGACTGGACATGAGCAACAATTAGTCATCCCCGGGATAAGTTCCGAACAGGAATTAACTAATTACTAATTAAAACTGTTAACAAAAGGTCCTTGGGCTAAATCCCTGACAGGAACTAACTAACTGCTAACTAAAATTGTGAACAAGAGGGAAAACTATTTACAACTATTCTACGTGGACCCCTCTTGATAGTTGAAATTACACTGTGGACTTCTACTTTGATTGCTTCAGCAAATGTGCACGGACTGACGTGGACAAACAGCATCATGTGACCCATAGCTTCAGCCATGGGAAATGCAATGCTATCCACAGCCTCAAAAACAACTCTGACATTATAACAAAAGAGGCTGACAAAAGAGGTGCTCTAGTCATCATGAACAGATCAGATGACGAACAGAAGGCTGCCAGACAAATCACCCACACCACATTCTACAAGCCTCTTTCCTCTGATCACACTGAGAAATACCAAAAGAAATTATACCTTCTGCTCAAGAAACTCCCTGCTAGAACTCAGCACCAAATCTACACAAACACCTTCCCCCCTAGAACTCCAACCAAGAGTATTCTATCTGCTACCCAAGATCCATAAACCCGGAAATCCCAGACATCCCATCATCTCTGGCATTATCTGGTGATGCTGGCTTTCTCCTCAGACCATATGCTACTAGCACTCCTAGCTATCTTCAAGACACCACTGATTTCCTGTGGAAACTACAGAGCATTAGTAATCATCCCGAAAACACCATCCTGGATGTAGAAGCTCTTTACACCAATATTCCACACAAGGACGGACTATAAGCTGCCAGGAACACTATCTCCCATGATGCGACGGCACACCTTGTGGCTGAGCTATGTGACTGTTTTCACCCACAACTGTTTCCAGTTTGGGGACAGTTTATACCTTCAAATCAGCGGCACTGCTGTGGGTACCGACATGGCCCCACAATATCCCAACATTTTTATGGCTGACCTAGAACAACCGTTTCCTCAGCTCCCATCCCCTGGCACTCTTCCTCTACTTATGCTACATCATGTGGAACCACGGGAAGGAGTACTTTGAAGACTCTCACAGGAATTTCAACCATTTCCACCCCACTATCAATCTCAATCTGGACCAGTCAACACAAGAGAGACACTTCCTTGACACTACAGTGCAATTATATGAAGGCCACATTAACACCACCCTATACTGGAAACCTACTGACCGCTATTCTTATATACATGGCTCTAGCTTCCATCCAGGACACACCACATGGTCAGTTGTCTGTAATCAAGCCCTAAGATACAACTGGATTTGTTCCAATCCCACACATAGAGACAAGCACCTATAGGATCTGTGTCGGGCATTCTTAAAACGTACGTCCCCACCTGGGGAAGTGAGGAAACAGAATGACAGAGCCAAGCAAGTACCCAGAAGTCATTTACTTCAAGACAGGACCAACAAGGAAAATAACAGCACACCACTGGTCACCCCCTACAATTTCCAGATTAACCCCCTCCAGCACTAACAATCTACAACCTATCCTGGAAAATGATCCCTCACTCTCACAGTCCTTGAGACAGGCTAGTCCTCAACTACAGTCAACCCCCCCAACCTGAAGCAAATATTTACCAGCAGCCACACATCACATCTCAGATACACTCACCCAAGAACCTACCCCAGCAACAAACCCCATTGCCAACTCTATCCACACATCTATACAAGCGACTCCAACACAGGACCTAACCACATATATAGCGCGGCACTTGAGGAGGCGCTGGACCAGGTCCTCTGTGGATACTACTGAGAGAAAATCTTCCGGCACTGGTGCATGTGGCAAGTACACACACATCTATGTTGAAAGGATCTGAGCAAGGATTTGAAGAACACTCACACCCAGCAGCATGCCGCACCCCATTAGTGGCTACACCACAGAAGTTTGAGTCCATTCCCTCTGAACTGGCAGAAAATGCTCTTTTAACTCAGGCAGTAGGAGCTCATGTATTTAGCTCAAGAAGTTGTAGGTTCAGTTCCTCCTACCAACAATCTACTTGTAAAATTGCTGCTTTACAATTAAAAGCCACATCTATCTGTACAGCCATTTTGTATGTGGTATTGTTGTTAATAACTACACATTTTGCACACTATGCCATTCTGGTGGATACATAGTTGCATATGAAAAGTAAGTTTAGAAGTTTAAAATAGTAGCTGTACATTTATTTTTCTGTGAGCATTGCAGGCTCAGATCTTCTGGTGTATTCATTCATGCAGCTGTTCTTGGATGAACCATATTGACAGGCTAACAGCAATACTTTAGAACAAGAACTGAAGAAGAATACTATAATCGAAGCACTAGAGATAGGTGGAGTTCGTTTTTGTTCTGGTGATACTCAGACAACAAAATAATGTAGGTCCTTCATTCTTCCAGTAATACCATTTTTAAAGGTAATTAAGAATTTGATATTTATTTGAATGACATTTAAAATTCTTTATCTGGCTAGAATAGCTTTAACTGCTGATCTTTTGCCTGAGCTTCTTGACTTTGTCCTCTATTCCTGCTCAGTATTCAATATTTTCCACGAGAGAGTGTTACAGCCACACATAGTTAAATATAGCCTTGCAAAACACTCTGCTGTTTGCTTTGTGTCAGAGAAAGGAAATGGAAGGTTTCAACAATTAAATTGTTCATTTCAAAACCCTCACATTTCATGTCCCTCAGTTCCTCAGCCCAACTGCATCTTTTATAATAAAAACAGAGTATGCTTCAAAACACCCAAGCCATCTGAAGAACATCCGAATTCCTAACTCCATTTGTCACTGGGTTTAGGACCCCTGTCATGTGCAGAAAGGCCTTTCTTATTTGTTAACTGCATAGAACTATTATCATTTGTTAACCAGCATTGCACCAAATTTGGGTGCTGCCTATTTTTGCAAAGCCAACAGACCAATGTTTTTCACTAACTGCTCTGTTTATGTTAAAAAAAAAAAAATCTTCACAGACTAATTCACTTTTTGAGACAACTCCTCTGCCTGCAATCATTTTTCTGACAGCAGCATCTCCCTGATATATAAAATCAAACAGGAACATGTATTTTTGAGGTAGTAATTTGTAATTTTTGTCATGGAAA
The DNA here is from genome assembly GCA_030068395.1 of Apalone spinifera. Taxonomy (NCBI): domain Eukaryota; kingdom Metazoa; phylum Chordata; order Testudines; family Trionychidae; genus Apalone; species Apalone spinifera. The sequence continues at coordinate 9,481,033 of JANRFK010000270.1, read as the reverse complement.
CAGATGCTAATGTCATACATGTTATGAGTCGGCTACAAATAAGCACAGATATGAGTCGGCTACAAATAAGCACTGTAGGGGTATGTGCATGCAGTGCACTCCGGTCTGACTATGTAAGGCTGTCTATCACCTCTCTCTCAGCTCCTTCTTATCACTTACGGTGAGAACGGGAGATCTTTGTCACACATACGTTTTCGGTAAGCTAGCTTTAACTACTACTTATTGCATGTAGTTCACTTTAGTGTTAGAGCTAGCATAGTTTTAGTTAGTCAGTTAGCATCTACACAGCACCTAAACTCGAAATAAGATACACAATCACCACCATTTCAACGAAGTGCTACATGCAGGGCCTATATCTCTGTGAGTGACCAACATAAAACTTGCCTACTTTGCTTAGGTGCAGGACACGGAGGGACAAATGTTCTATTGTCACCTCATTTCCAATGACAAAGAAACAAAGAGATTTCCACCTTAATATTCCTCTTTCCAAAAGGAGATGTGTCCCTTCTTGGAGCCTGACCCTGACCAGTGGAGAGTGGGGAGCCCCTCAGACTATCCTGGCTCTGAAACTGGATTTGAATAAGAAATGCCTCTCTTTTTCCTCTCCTGTGGACTCCTCAAAGCGCATAGAACTGCCTGAGAGTGTCATATTGACAAAGTGTTGTTCTTTGCCTCACAAAAGGGCAGTAAAAAGTCCTCAAATGTCAGTTTGATGTCTGGCTGTAAGCACCAACACCTCAGAGGAGGAATTGTCAAGACTGGTGCCTTCACCTTTTCTGGGGAGATCTTTGCTCCCAGAACCATCAGATTTGGTAGCGGGCAGGTTCGCATTCAGCTCTACGGTCAGTCTGTTGACACCACAAGCACTTGTGTCTCCCTCTGCCAGCCTCGCCTTTGCTGCAAGTGCATTGTCTGATTCCAATCACAGTAACTTCAGCTATATAGGCACGGTTGTCATTGTGTATCACTATCAGTTTCTCCTGTCACCTACAAACATCTCACATTGGCTCCACTGACATTTAACATTGACTCACTTTTTGTCCTTCCCACTGCCTCATCCATTTCCACTGACACTCTTGGATACTTCAGTGTCTGTTCTATGTGTCACCAGTGCTGAGACCTCCACTGAAGCCATGGGAAATATTCTTCCATTCACAGAAGAGAGTTCTGTTTCCTCTTCAGACTTTGCACTTGAAAGGCTTCTGTCTTCTCCAAGGTCTTTCTGTTCTCCATATAGAACATACTCTAAACTTGCTCAAAATATTGAGCAAGGCTATTACTCTTATAAAGATGCCCTGGTACAGTGCTCACCACCATGGGCAGTACTGGGCCGCATAGACTGCTTTAAGACCCTTTGGACCACCAACAGCTACACAGTCCAGAGGGAAGTCGCCTAATCCAGCTCAAAATCTCAGGGTGTGTCTAGACTACAAGGTTTGGTCGACAAAAGTGGACTTTTGTCAACAAAACTATACCTGCGTCTACACTGCCGCCGAGTTCTGTTGACATAACGTTGACAGAACTCGGCAGTTTTGTTGACGGCGGTAAACCTCATTCTACAAGGAATAACACCTTTTGTCAACAGAGTTCTGCCAACAGAAGGCGTTAGTGCATCTATACTGTCCTTTGCGTCTACACTCTCATGTTGACAAAGCAGCTTGCTTTTTCAACAGAACTGGATGTAGTCTAGACTGTCTTTGTCGACAGAAGGTTTGTCTAGACGTACCCTCAGTGTCCCTTCTCACTAGATCCCACAGGGCAGGAGGCAGCAAGGAAAGAATCCCCAGATATTTCTTCCTCTTCTCTGGATGAGGCCATCATGAGTCAACATCACCTAACCATGAAGACATCAAGGTCTTTCAAGACCTTGTGAGGTGAGTGGCTGCTTCTCTTGCAGAACCAGTGCAAGACAATACACATAAGGGATTAGATATCCTGTAGACTCCTGCCCTTCCCATTAATGGAGCTCTGTTGGAACTTGCCAAGACTCTTTGGGTATGTCTACACAACAACATTTTTTTGAAATAACTAGTGTTATTTCAAAATAATGTCAAAATTCTGTCAAGCTGGATGACTTCTTTCTCCGACTCCTGAACCCTCATTGTATGAAGAGTAAGGGAAGTCGGAGGAAGAGAGTTCTATTTCGAAATAAGTGCTGTGTAGATGCTCCCAATTTCAAAATAAGCTATTTTGAAAAAAAAAAAAAGTATGCAATTGACGTAGCTCAATTTGAGTAGTTTATCTCGAGTTAAGCCCTGCTGTGTAGATGCACCCTTTGGCAGATAACAGCCTCCATTGCACTCACTGCCAAAGAAGTGGATTACACAATGAAATTCCCCAGCAAGAATATAATTATTTCTTCATCCACCATGTTCCTGAAGCTCTAGTAGTTACGGTGGCAAATGAATGAGGGTATTGCACCCAAAGTCTCCCTCAAAAGACAAGGAGTTTTAGAGAATAGACTGGTACAGAACGAAGTTTATATCATTATGGTCCTTCCAATTAAGATATCAAATTATCAGGCATTGTTGGCCAAATACTTTTATTTTTCTTGGTCAGGCAGTTTCAAATCTCACATACCAGTTGCCTGAAGAATACAAAGAACAGTTGTTTGCCACCATCTTTGAAGGACACTCCACTGCTTGGATGTCCCTCCAGATGGTTTATTGACATATCTTACATGACTTCTTGTTCTGTGGCAACAGCTGTCTTGAAAATGAGATGCATTTTTTGGGTGCATGCCCCTGGCGTCGGAAGAGAGCTACCAAATCATTTGAGGGAACTAAGCTATTTCTCAAAAGACTCTGGATGCCATGTGCATGTTAAATTTCCTGTGCAACTGTTTGTTTGCTTTGCGTGTATACCCCAGTAACACACACACACACACACACACACATAAAATCCATTCAAAACACAGGTGCAATAATATACAGACCTTATCAGTCATCCACTATGTCTCACTTTCCAAAAAGAGGTCATTTTCATTTTGTACATACAAACATTAAACAGATTTATCAAGAAAATCAAGTTCAGGATGGTTACCCTTCTTGTAACCAATTATCACTCTGGAGATGGGAGGTTGATATGCTGTTCTTGCTCTGTAGGGCATTTCCTTTCATGTGGCCACACATCCTGGTCACAAAAAGTATCTTTGATTAATGGTAGCTTCCTTGTATTACCAGTAGATGGTAGTGCCTGTGAGGCCTGAGCATGTTCACCAACATAAGGCAATGATAACAGTCTGCACCATTCAAGAATTCAGGCATTTCCTCAACTGGATGTTGGCTAGTTTGAGGAAGATCAAGGTCTCATGTCTAGAACAACATCCTGGTCCTCAGATCTTGTTTTCTCAGCTTGGTCTAAAATTGATTGTAGACAAATCAACATTACAACCAACACAAAGAATAATTTTTGTAGGAGTGGATCTGGACTTTATGACTCCTATGCCTTATCTGCTGATGGACGGACTTCTGTGTCTAGTCTCTGTTTGACACAAGGATTATTACTAGCTGTATTACAGAGATGGGAGCGAAATGGACCATCATATTACTTAGGCAACAGCATGAGAGGGGCCAGGGGTGACTGCTGCAAACCAGCCTCTGTCCACGGTGGGCCCAGGCTCCACAGAGCTGGCTCCCACCTCTCCTCCACCCTTGCTGCCTCTGATACAGAGGGAGGGGGCAGGGAGATGTGGGTAGTTGACAGGATTAACCAATAAGCCTAATTGTGCAGCTGTCTACATGTTGACATCCCTGAGGACTACTGCTGCATTTGAAATGTTCTGTTCTTTCCATCAGTAATGTGATGATCCATTTAGCTTCCATCTCTGTGATACGTCCCATGGAGCAGCCTCTGTCCATGGCAGGACTAGGCTCCCTGCAGACAGGGGCTGCTTGGACCCCTCTACGAACAAGGGCAGTAGGCGAGAGTTTGTCTGCCCATGGACCAGCTCCCCTGATGGGACCGCCTCTCACCTAACAAAGAGGCAGCAGCGTGGGCTGACAGGGGGCTCCCCAGGAGGGGAGCTGGGAGCACATTGGCTGCCAGTCCTGCCTCCAGCGACTCTTTGATGCAGTTTCACGACTATTTAATTACACACTATCTAATATCCCTAGTAGTCTTTGAGCTGGACTGGAGGTATTCAGACAAACTATGGAGAGATTCCTGTCCATCAGCAGATAAATCATAGCAGTCATAGGGTATGTCTAGACTACATGGCATTTGTCAACCTCCCCGGAATGCCTCATGGGATGAGGTTTACTGGGGAGATCGACAAAGGGCTTTGAAATTGACCGTGGAGCGTCCAGACTACAGCGCTGTGCTGCCAAACAGCTGATCGGCACAGCGCGGCAGCCATTTTAATTTAAATGAAGCGGTGATTATTTAAATCGCCGCTTCATTTTCCTATGTCTACAAAGATAATCTACATGGCTCCATTGACGGAGCCATGTAGTGTAGACATACTCTTAGAGTACGTGTACACTACAGGACAAAGTTGAATTAAGATATGTAACTTCAGCTATGTTAATTGTGTAGCTGAAGTCGAAGTAGGTTAATTCAACTTTCAGTGCTGACCAAACTGCAAGAAGTCAAAGGAAGAACACTCCTCCTTCAACTTCCCTTACTCATGAAATGACGGTTACAAAAGTCGGTTTAAGAGGCCTGTAATTTCGAAATAACGGTCTTGTTGTGTAGACGTGCACTTTGTTATTTTAAAATAAGTGAGTTATTTGAAAATAAGGATTCAGTGTTGACATAACCATAGAGTCTAGATCTACTCCAATGTCTTTCTTGGGACTGGTAGTTCTGCTTGTACAGTAACAACTGTTCTTCAAGCTGTGTCATGCACACACACACACACTTTCCAACTCTCCCATCCTCCCTGCTACTTCGTTATGAGATAGCAATGCAGAAGAATGGAGAGGGAATTGGTGGTTCTGCCTTTTTACACCTGTCCCCATGCACAGAGCAAAAGCAGAGATACATCCACTGTTGAGGAATACTGCTGGCAAAAGTCTCTGACTCGAGTGCATTCGGCGCAGGTACACTTATATTGGTATATATATTCGCATGATACATCTTGAAGGACAACAATTCCTGTCTAGTTAGATAACTGCTTTGCTTCCCCAATATGGTAGCTTCACCCACACAGTCATTAAGGGGGTTAAAGCACTCTGCTTTGCCTGGGTAGGCAGCCAAATCTTGTCTTTGGTTTCTTCCTGGGGCAGCGCAGTAGTGCAAAAGAAGAGTCAACAGCCAAGCCATGACCTAAGTGAACAGCTGACACGAGGGATTTTCCACGTGAAAGCCCCAGAATTGCATCAGAAAGAGGGGGCTATGTGTTAAGGAACAGAACACACAAGAGACGTGTTTCTTGGTGATGGGGCAGTGGTGCTGTAGCTGAGGTTTCTGCAAAAGGGGTGTGTGTGGTGGGGCAACTTCCGCACACTGGCTGGAAGGGGTTAAAGCAGGCTGCAGGGAGTCTGAGCAGAGCCCTGACCAATTGGAGAAAAGCTTTTAAGGAGCCAGTCAGGGTGTAGCTTGCTAGGGCAGTCCTGTATAAAAGGAGTTGCTCAGCAGAGAGTAAGTAGTTTGAATCCTGACCAGAAAGGATACAGGACGGGTTCTTTTGGAGAAGGCACCTTCGATAGAGCAGTGCTGGGCAGGCTCAGTGGGGCTGGAGAGGGAGGCTCCAGCCCGATACCTGACAGGCTGCTGGCCTTGTTCTGTCTGGGAAAATACCACAGAGTTCATAACCAAACCCATGAGTAACAGTCCCAGCCCAAGTAGGTTGTGCAATATCCTTTTCCTCTCATGCTCTTAAGTCTTGCAGTTTGGCAGACCCAAAGTTCAGAGGTGCAGCCACAGAGTTTACTTCCCATTCTGAGTCGGGGGAGGTAGAATCATAGAACCATAGAGCTGGAAGAGACCTCAGAAGGTCATCAAGTCCAGCCTGCTGCTCTAGGCAGGACCAATCCCAACTAAATCAACCCAGCCAGGGCTTGGTCAAGCCGAGACTTAAACACCTCCAGGGATGGAGACTCCACTACCTCCCCAGGCAACCCATTCCGGTGCTTCACTACCCTCCGAGTGAAATAGTTTTTCCTAATATCCAACCTGGACCTCTCCCACCACAACTTGAGACCATTGCTACTTGTTCTGCCATGTGTCACTACCGAGAACAGCCTCTCTCCATCCTCTTTGGAACTCCCCTGCAGGAAGTTGAAGGTAAAGAGACATCTTATTGACTCTGCCGGTCACCAGCTGGCTGGCCATTCATCTCACCTTCACCATCTTCTTGGCCACTCATCGTGCCTCTCCATCATTGCTTCACCACCTTCTGGCCACTCATTACGCCTCTCCATTGTCGTTCTGATGGCTGCTCAGTGCACTGCTGCATCTCTGCTGACTGGTCACCACACTGCTCACCACATCTGTCCATCACTGAACTCTTGCCATATCTGTCTGTCACCGGGCTCTCAGTCACCACCCACTTGTTGCTTCTGCTGGTTTGTGGTGGATTTGACTCTTGGCCAAACCTAGTGATTTCAGCTCTTGATCCAAAGCACAGTCCAGCCACAAGAAATTCCAGTATTCCGTGGAATATGTTTAAATAATAAAAGAGACTCCTTAGGGAGCATATCTTTGGGTATGTCTAGATTACATCCCTCTTTCGGCAGAGGGATCTAAATTAGACACTTTGAAATTGCAAATGAAGCAGGGATTTGAATTTCCCGCACTTTATTTGCATATTCGCATCATGGCGCTTTTTCTAAAAAGCTCTATTTCAAAAGCAAAACCACAGTCTGGACGCGGTTCTTTCGAAAATAGAAACCTTTTTTGAAAGATCCTGTAAACCTCGGAGTAATCTAGACATAGCCTTCAGCTCTGAAACAGGTTGAACGAATCTCTCAGCTCATGCTTGGGGGGCATGTAGCCTGCTGACTCAGAGTCCTGCCCTTTCGAGTTTAAGCTCACAGGGCTCTGGAAGTGGAACCTCTCTCCAGCCAAGTGTATTTACATTGACAGTCTCTCTCTCCTTTGTGCCAGGTTAAGCACAGACTTTCTTCTTTTGTAGTTCCACAATAATTACAGAAATTGCAATTAGCATTAACACAATTTGTGACCCAACACCAGCCAAGTGGATTACAGTGAGCAAAACACTCTTCCATCAGCTGAATATTTAACACATCTAAGCAAAGCCGGGGCAAACTCTATTTACATAGACACACCCAGGGTTTCTCTCCCATTCCAGCTGGCTGCAGTGAAGATATTGATCCAGAACCTGTTTGCATCTAAACAAACAAATGGCACTAGGAGATAACCTGTCTGTTTGTCATTCATTTCTCCTCCAGACACGAAGCTAACCTCTAACACATACTAATCTGGTTTGAGACCTTCCTAGAGGGATTCAGCCAATGAGTAGTGATGGGAAACTGCATTTCCAGTACTGGACTCCTTACTTGGAATCGTACAAGGACCAATTCTCTCTGCAGTCCTTTTCAGCATATACATGCAGCCAGTAGGTGAACAGGTCCGATGACATGGATGCAAGTGCCAGCAATATGCAGATGATACACATCTCTACCTATCCTTCACCACCCACGACTACCCCACTATCCCCAAGACAGTCCAGTGTTTGGACAAGATCAGTTCATGGATGAAGAACATCTGAACCCAAGTAGGTAAGAAGTGATGCTGGTGGGCAGAGGAAAAGATTCTGAAGAGTTCACAGCCCTGGGGCTGTCTCCACTGGTTGAAGGTACACATCCACAGCTGGTCAATTCAGTCTGTAATGTCAGAGTACTCCTGGGTTCCTGGCTGATAATGAACACTCACAAAGCAGCATCTCAGAGTAATGCTTTCTTACCATCTCTGTTTGTTTAGAGAAGCCATCCCACCCTGGAAGATGAAAACCCAGCCTCAGTTATTGACACTTTTGTTCCCTTTCAGCTGGATTATAGCAGTATAATATGCCTGGACATGAAACCTTCGGTGCCTAGAAAACTCCATCTATGCTGAACACTGCAGTGTCTCTTCAGGAGCAAAAGCTACCATAGACACATCAGATCTGTCTTCTCAATACACTGACTTCCCATATAACTTTGTATCAAGTTCAGGGTCTGTCCTTGTCTTCAAAGGTCTTTGTGGCCTGGGCCCTGGGTATCTAAATAATCATCTAAAGCTCTGCGAAGCAGACCAGTTGACAATTCCACTCCTCTGGCTTGCTGGAACTCGCAACCATAAGGGCTAAGCTTGTCTGGGAAGGAGACAGAACGTTTTCTGCAACAAACTCCCTGCAGAACTAAGGACCATCACAAACCTCACCATCTTCCACACATTTCCTTGATCTTGCCATCTCTAATACAAACACATCACAAGAGGTATATTATATGAAAAAGCAAAACAAACCTTCTCACACCTTACTAAACCAAGACGCTCCAGTGCACATTTCTCCCTCTGGGGAGGTGACGAGAGAACAAACATGTGACAGACGTTAGTCACATTGCCCAATGCACTGCTAGAAGTCTCAGGTACTTTGGTGATGATCGTGGTCTATGATCCTGCATAGACCAGAACAGAGATGTGCTACTGCTCAGCAGAGGGCAGACATACACATGAGATTGATTTTAGGAACAAACCTCCTGCTGTACGCTCACACCTTTCTCTGTACTTGCCATGGCTGGAGAAATAGTTTATGCTGATTTGAATATTCCTGGAGCTGGTTCCTCTTCAAGGCCACCACAGTGCTCTCAGCACCTCAGTAAGTGGATTTAGTTTCTATTTTTGCACCAAAATGGGAAGTCTTTGGTTAGGATTCCTTTTTCCTAAGTTTTTTTTTTTTTTTACTTGCAGCATTGGCAATTTAGAGAAACTGTGTCCAAAGCCAAAAGCCAGCTATGTGCTTTATGTATGGTGGGACTTAGCTTATGTGAAATTCTGTTCCACTCACAGCATTTGGCAACTGAATTCTGTTAAGGGAATAGAGTGCACTTTAGTTTGTGAGTGCAGCATGTCACAGAAAACTTCTTAGTCTTTGACATGCAAATACAGGTGCAATGGAATATAGTTGTTCTTTATATGTCACCCTTCCTACTGATTTCATACATATTTGGGGTGGACCAACCAGCTATTGAGGTAACAGTACACAGTAAGAAGCTTTGGGGGTAGCTGAGTTAGTCTGTACAGGATAAACTTAAAAAACAACAAACAGTCTGGTAGCACTTTATAGACTAACAAAAAATGTAGATGGTATCATGAGTTTTCGTGGGCAGAGACCACTTCTTCAGATGACAGAAGTTTTATAGTTGGAGGGCAGAAAGCAGTACATTGGGTGAGTCTGAGAAAGAACGACTGAGCACAAGGAATGTGGGA